>CM019155.1:71645457-71673244 GCA_009733165.1 Naja naja
CGTTGTCCAGTTTTTCTTTCCTGTGTGGCCAAATTACCTAACCTTAACCCTAACCCTAACGCTAACTGGACAACTTCCTCACACATCTCAACAGCCTTCACCCCAAAATACAATTTACCATGGAAACAGAAGCCAACAGCCAATTTCACTTCCTGGACATCCTAATCTTAAAAAAAACCCTAATGCCTCCCTAGGACACACCATCTACCTGAAGAAAACACACACCAACTGCTACTTAAATGCACAATCCCATCACCACCCTGCACAGATCAACTCCGTAGCCAAGACCCTCATCTCCAGAACCAAACGCCTAGCCAACAAAGACCACCTGAGAACAGAATTGCACACCCTCACTAACGTATTAATTTCCAATGGATTCCTAAGAAACACAATTACTAACCTAATCCTAAGGGAGACACCACCCAAAAACCGAGACACAGAACAGGACAATGGCATTGCCTTCCTCCCCTACATCAAAGGCACCACAGATAAAATCAGCAAAATTCTCCACAAACACAATATCAGGACAGCCTTCGGCACTGACCAAAAAATAGCCAACATCTTAAGCAACCCCAAGGACAAGATCCAGTTAGAAAACCAAGGAGTTTATGAAATACCATGCAAAATTTGTCCAGTCACATACATTGGACAAACCAACAGGAGAATAAATGCATGCATCGCAGAACACAAGAATGCAGTCAGAAAAGAAGAAAAAACTTCCTTCCTTTTCTAGCACCTTAAAGCCACAGGACATGAAATTGATTTTGGGGGAACCAAATTAATCTCCAATACTGAACACTTCTGTGGTAGCCACTGAGATTCCCTGGATGACACTAGAAGCTAGCAGCACACTGCAGCCTGGTGGAGGAAGCCTCTTTTGCTACCCCATGATCTCATCCTCTATCTATTGGGTTGGAAGGTCCCTGATTTTGCTGATCTCATTTTACTAACATCACCACTAGTCTTAAGGATTGGTTGGGAGGTTGCACCAATGTGGTTGAGGGGTTTCACCCATGTGGGATCTATTCTCCAATCCAAATGCAGTATCTATGCTACTCTTCCTGGCTTGTAAAAATGGTATAAAAGAATAAACACTGCCCAGGCAGTGAGACATCTTTGGACACTGAAATGACTGGTTATTGAATCCCCACACACTTCAACAAAAGAATATTTAGGGAAGCCATCGAAATAGAGAAACACCCCCATAACATGAATAAACTGGACGATACCTCCCACCTACCAGACATCTGGAAACTAACCCTAATCAACAAATGAGTCCCAGCCATGAAAACCAACACCAGACCCAAAACAACACATGATGCCACCACCAATCTCCCTCACCAGACTCAAACCCAAACCCATCCCATAGACGAAAGACAACCAGGACTAGAAAGACAACCAGGACTAGAGAGCAGGTGGAGGGTGACTCGTTCTGGATCTGACCGAGCCCAGCTAAGAGCCCATATTAGGACTTATCTGGTAGCGTGTGGGGCGGCAGGAGATCTTATTTCTCCGCCTCATAGCATCCGCAGATAACCGCCCAGCCGCCCTGTTTGGGGTTACTCACTCCCTCCTCCAGTTGGGGGGTGGTGGCAGACCCATTGTGGGGCAGAGCTGAGGAATTTAGTCAGTATCTGCAGGATAAAATCGCCAGATCCGGAAGGGTTACGCGGACTGGCAGTGGCCTGAGGATGGGGATGCAGAGGTTTGGCTAATGTGATCTGGACTGAGTTCGATCCTGTTTCTGAGGATGAAGTGGACAGGATTATGCCATGCTGAGTTCCACCACATGTTTATTGGACCCGTGCCCTTCCTGGTTGGTTTATGCCTCCAGGGAGGTCACATGGCTGGCTCTGGGCAGTGGTCAACGCTTCATTAAGGGAGGGTTATTCTGCCGCT
Organism: Naja naja; assembly: GCA_009733165.1. Classification (NCBI taxonomy): domain Eukaryota; kingdom Metazoa; phylum Chordata; class Lepidosauria; order Squamata; family Elapidae; genus Naja; species Naja naja. The sequence continues at coordinate 71,647,357 of CM019155.1, forward strand.
TTGAAAGAGGCGGTGGTGAGGCCCCTCCTGAAGAAGCCTGCCCTTGACCCAGCCGCTTGAACAACTTTGTCCAGTCTCCAACCTCGCTTTTAGCGAAGGTTGTTGAGAGTGTGGTGGCTCAGCAATTGCCACTTTTCCTGGAGGAAGCGGACTACCTGGATCCACTACCATCGGGCTTCCGCCCGGTACAGCACGGAGACAGCATTGGTCGCTGATTGATGATCTCTAGGCTTGGGACAGGGCTCTCCTCTGTCCTGGTCCTGTTAGATCTCTCAGTGGCTTCTGATACCATCACCATGGTATCCTATTGCACGCCTGGGGGTTGGGAGTGGGAGGCACTGTTTTACGGTGGTTCTCCTCCTACCTCTCGGATGCAAACAGTGTTGGCAGGGGGCAGAGGTCCACTCCAAGGTACCTCACTTGTGGGTGCCCCAGGGCTTGGTCCTCTCACCCCTCCTGTTCAACATTTATATGAAGCGCTGGGTGAGATCATCTGTGGTTTTGGGTGAGTTATCATCAGTATGCTGATGATACTCAGCTATACATTTCCACCCCAGGCCACATCAGTGATGCTCTCCGTGATGTCCCGTTGTCTGGGAAGGCATGGATCTGGATGGACAGGAACATGCTTGACTCAATCCAGCCAAGACAGAGTGGCTGTGCATACCGACATCTTGGTCCAGTTTGGAGGTTCCATCTTTGGTCATGGGGAGGAGGTGTTGCCCCCATGGACAGGGCATGGAATCTGGGGTCCTCCTGAACTCACAGCTCAAATTGGAGGAGCAGGTGGGGCCGTGGCCATGGGGCCTTTGCCCAGATCCGGCTGGTTTGCCAGTTCGCCCATTCCTGGACCGAGATGCCCTGCGCTGCACAGTCACTCAGGCCCTCATTATTTCCCGCGCCGACTACTGCAACGCTCTCTTGGACCGCCCTTGTGTACCACTCAAGGGCTTCAGCTGGTGCAGAATGCAGCAGCGTGGGTTGTGATGGGAGCTTCCCAATACTCCCATATTACACCCTCCTCTGCGCGACTTGCATTGGCTTCCGGTTGCCCTCCGGGTGAGATTCAAGGTTTTGGTATTAACATTCAAAGTCTAACAGGGCATGGGTCCAGGCTATCTATGAGAATGGCTCCTCCCAATATCAAATGCTAACCACCCTGTAATGGGCGCTGGCTGGTCTCTCGAGTGCCGTCTGTGACACAATGTCGCTTGGCGGCGACCCAAGAGAGGGCTTATTCTGTGGCGGCCCCCACTTTGTGGAATCTTCTTTCGCTGGAGCTCCATTTGGCCCCCGATCTTCGCACCTTCCGCCACGATTTGAAAACTTGGCTCTTTTTACAATCTGGGCTGTGCTGATTCTCTTGGGTTGGGGTTATTTTAACTAGGGGTTTTAAAATTTTAATTCGGCTTAATTTGTTTAATATTCTTTTAATTAATTTATTTATTGTTGTATTTTAGTTGTAAGCCTCCTCGAGTCCTTTTGGAGAGGGGGCGGCATATAAATCGAATAAATAAATAAACCACCATCCAGAAACCAGACCATGGCCTCATCACCAGCTGCTACACCCCCCTTCGACCCCCAAACTAAGCAAATTGACACAAGCTATGAACATATAGCCAGACCTCAAACTCGGAGCCAAACCAAAGCCTGGAACATTACATCACAGCCATCCGCTCAGGATATTACATCACAGAACTCAGGAGGTTACAACACAAAACCTCAGGATGTTACAACACAGCCAATGACTCAGGAGATAACAGCACAAGACCCAGGATGTCACAACAATAGGACTCAGAAGGTCATCACGCAGCCCATTACCCAGGTCGTTACAACACAGAAGGTACACAGCCAGTACTTCAGCCACACAGGTTCTTACGAAAAAGCCAACCAATCTGCAAACATCAACTCCATCAACCAATCAAGAAGTAACAACACAGCCAACCAGCCTGGTTACAACAGAGCCAGCACACCACACCTCCCCACCAGTATTTATAGAGAGACGGCAGCTCCGATCATGCTTTGCTTGCACAAGCACGAAGCCGAAAGTACTAGCCTGAAGATGGCAAGTGGGACCTCATCGAAACGTCACCAAGATACTCTCACTCTTACATGGGAAAAGACCCGAGAATGCCAAGACCTGCATACCTGTACCCATGAAAATCTATGAATATATATATATGTGTGTGTGTGTGTGTGTGTGTATGTGTGTGTGTGTGTGTGTTTTCTTAAGTTTTCATGGGTATTTATATGTATGGTATTCAGCTATGTTCAAGCAGAACACAGCAAACTCCAAGGCCAATAAACACAGACCAATACTCCCAACCAATCAGGGTGAAGAAAAAACCATTCTAACAAAGCACAAGGCTAGCATCAAATTTAAAACAGAAACAGTTGGGAAAGCCTGACACACAGATGAACCCAATACACAAGCCTGATGATGGCAGATGAGACTCTGCCAAAACGTCACTACAACTTTAAAAGCACAACTATAATGACGTGGGAAAATACTCAAACAAAGCTGAATACCATTCATACATGCATGCATGCATGCATGCATGCATACATACATACATGCATACACACACACACACATATATTATATAGAATGTAAACATGTATTATTACTATGTGATTTAGCAATGTAAGACAAAGATGTGGGTTAGGATTGTACCATGTTCAATGTTTGTCAATGTATTTTTTGTTTGTGTTTGTTTAATAAAGAATAAAATTAAAAAATAAATAAATAAATAAAAAGTCCCTACATCTAAAAAATATTCAAGTTAACCAGGAGCTTGCTCTTCCTGAGACAATCGTTTGTGATCTGTTCTTAAATATCACAATTTGCTTCTTACTATGTTACAGAGCCCCTGATTATGACATCATACATGTGAACAAGTTAACTTCACTACTAACGTGGGCAACCTCCTGCCCACATACTCTTATCTTTTTTGGTGACTTCAATCTACTGCTTATTAATTGGACTCAAAATGAATTACAACTGAACCCATACATGCAACCCTGTACAATGCTGTAACTAATCCGGGACTTGAACAATTAGTAACAAACAACACTAGACTCAACAACTATCTTGATCTCATCTTCTGCAAAAGTCTAAACTCAATTTATGGACAACAAATAAAAAATATCCTTTTCCAATAGTGACCACAGCATGATTGACTTTTGTCTCAACATATGTCCTCACAAAAATCATCATAATGACGGGATTCCCAATTATCCTGTAATCTGCAACTCCTACACTGCAAAAACATATGGACTACACAACTCGATCAGGGCAAAGCAATAGACAGAATTTACATAGACTTCTGTAAAGCCTTTGATTCAGTGGTACACAACAAATTAATTCTAAAACTAAAATCTTATGGCATTTCTGGACATCTGCATAATTGGATAGCTGCATTCCTGTCAAACAGGCAACAAATGGTTGAAATAGGGAACACCTTACCAAATCCTGTACCTGTTAACAGTGGTGTCCCCAAAGGTAGCATTCTAGGACCAACTCTCTTTATACTTTACATAAATGACCTTTGTGATCATATTAAAAGCAACTGCATTCTTTTCACGGATGACGTAAAATTATTTAACACCATCCTGTCCCTGTCTTAATATTCCCTTTTATTTGTATCTATTTCATGTATTAATAATCATGTTTATACTTATATATATTATCAAATTCATGCTTGTCAAAATAAATAAATAAATAAATAAATAAATAAATAAATAAATAAATAAATAAATAAATATGTTTACCTCCAATCAGTCTAGACTATATAACCAATGGTGAAAAATGGGAATGGCAATACAAATTACTTTTGGATTTGCCTACTGGTGAGTTGCAGTCAAAAATAACTCCCTTTTTATAACCCTGTAATCCCTTAATTTGGGGTAGCATCTGGGTGCCTGGATGAAACTGAGAGTTTACTGGCTGAACACCCTTCCTGGCCCCACATGAAGTTCACAGCAGGGTGACAAGCAACAGGGAGAAAGCAGAACTACTTAACTCGCTTTTTGCATCTGTCTTTACACAAAGGGAAAAAACAGTCCAACCTATCAAAAACAGCACCACAAAAAACAGATTAGGAACACAGGTTAAAATAGGGAAGAAAATGGTAAGTGAATACTTGTCTACCCTAGACAAGTTCAAATCACCAGGATCGGATGGATTACACCCCAAGGTTCTGAAGGAACTGGCAGATGAGATCTCAAAACCACTGAACCAGTGTTGGGATTCAAATTTTTTTACTACTGGTTTGTGGGCATGGCTTGGTGGGCATGGCAGGGGAAGGATACTGTAAAATCTCCAGTCAGAGGTGATATTTGCCAGTTCTCCGAACTAGTCAAAATTTCTGCTACTGGTCAGAACCTGCTGAATACCACCTCTGGACTGAACTATATCTTTCAAAGATCCTGGAGCACCGGGGAACTGCCAGAGAACTAGAAAAGAGTTGAGGTGGTTTCCACCTTCAACAAAGGGAAAAAATATATCCAGGAAACTACAGACCTATCAGCCTGACCTCAATATCAGGAAAGATTCTGGAAAAGATAATCAAGCAATGAATCAGTGAACACCTAGAAGCAAACAAAGTAATAACCAAAAGCCAACATGGGTTTGTTAAAAATGGATCATGCCAGACTAATCTTATTGCATTCTTTGACAAAGTGACAAAATTAGTTGACCAGAGGAATGCTGTTGATATTATTTACTTGGACTTCAGTAAGGCATTTGATAAAGTAGACCATAACCTACTACTAGATAAAGTAGAAAAATATGGGTTAGACAGCATCACCACCAGATGGATACATAACTGGTTGACCAACTACGCTCAACATGCAGTCCTCAATGGAACTGCATCTACATGAAGTGAAGTATGCAGTGGAGTACCTCAAGGCTCTGTTTTAGGCTCAGTACTCTTCAACATCTTCATCAATGACTTGGACAAGGGGATAGATGGGGAACTCATCAAATTTGCAGATGACACCAAGCTGGCAGGAATAGCGAACACTCCAGAAGATAGGCTTAAGATACAGAAGGATCTTGACAGACTTGAACATTGGGCGCTATCTAACAAAATGAAATTAAATGGTGAAAAAAGTAAGGTACTACATTTAGGCAAGAAAAATCAAATGCACAGGTACAGTATATGTGGTACCTTGCTCAATAATAGTAGCAGTGAGAGGGATCTCAAAGTCCTAGTGGACAACCATTTAAATATGAGCCAGCAGTGTGTAGCAGCTGCCAAAAAAGCCAACACAGTTCTAGGCTGCATAAACAGAGGGATAGAATCAAGTTCACGTGAAGTGTTAATATCACTTTATAATGCCTTGATAAGGCCACACTTGGAATGCTGCATTCAATTTTGGTCGTCACAATGTAAAAAAGAAGTTGAGACTCTACAAAGAGTGAAGGGAAGAGCAACAAAGATGATTAGGGCATTGGAGGCTAAAACGTATGAAGAACAGTTGCAGGGACTGGGCATATCTAGTTTAATGAAAAGAAGGACCAGGGGAGACAATGTTCCAATATCTCAGGGGCTGCCACAAAGAAGAGGGAGTCAAGCTATTCTCCAGAGCGACTAAGGGCAGGACAAGAAGCAATTGGTGGAAACTAATCAAGGAGAGAAGCAATTTAGAACCAAGAAGAAATTTCCTGACAGAACAATTAATCAGTGGAACAACTTGCCTCCAGAAGTTGTGAATGCTCCAACACTGGAAGTTTTTAAAAGGATGTTAGATAACCATTGGTCTGAAGTGGTGTAGGGTTTCCTGCCTAAGCAGGGGGTTGGACTAGAAAACCTCCAAGGTCCCTTCCAACTCTGTTATTCTATTCTATTCTAATTCATTCCATATCTGCATTGACCCAAAGGGGTCACCATACTGGTCTATTACCACACGCTGCCAAGAGGCACAAGAGTAAAGTATTACATATTGCAGTTTTGCTAGTCCTCATTGTGCACAAATGACACATCCCAAATTGGGATCACTCTGATTTCCACAATAGCAACTGGTCCCTGTCTGAGGATTAAAACTATTGAAATCATTGCTGTCTTGCATTTTTTCCAGACACCATTTCACCACTAAATTTCCAACAGATGCTTATTACGTTTGATTGTAATTCAGTTGCATCCTGGAAGTCAAGGTCAGAGTGGCGAGACAAATGGCAATGAATCTGAGGCAGAGGTTTCATTTCTGTCACATGCAGGAGCTGAGTATTAGGAAAGGAAGGTCACAGCATTTACTATATGGTTATCTGACTTTCACTTTGCTATCCCTTTTAAAAATATTACAATCTGAAACCCTTCTGAAGATGTAGGCATGGCTCCTGTAGTTTTGAAAGCGCTCTCTGTGTGTTACCATGTGAAATAAAGGCAAGGTTTTTGCCTATAATTGTTGCTTATTGATCAGATCTTGTTTATAACATAATTGGAACATCTTTTTCAACAGCTTCAGTCTTCTGTCATATTTGTAAAAAGGCTCACAGTTCTGCAGGAAGGGCAGAAAATAATTTTTCTGATAAATTTAAAACAAGTATGGCAATATTGATATATATATCCATGGAATTCAGCTTTTGAAGCTGGTCCACTTGAAAAGATAAATTAATATTGAAGCACAGAAAGTAACTGGACTATGAGGAACATAGCAACTTGAGGACAAATACAAACAAGCCTCTAAATCTTAAATGGAGTGAACAATAAATTATCAGTCATAAAATTATGAAATCAATCTGATTCTTATACTTAAAACAGATTATATCAAATCACTTTTTAAAGTGATCTTCCCAATATGCTACCCTAAGATGAAATGCAGCTCTTAACTTAAAACAAGCAGCATACCTCTGTTCTTATCTAGGGATATAATGATTTTTGCATTTCTATTTCTTTAACAAAATGAATTAACTATATAAATGACAATAAATTCAGTGACATTTGACAAAATTGTAGAGCTAATGGTATTTTTGAATGAAGCACTGTAGAAATACAGTGTAAATCAGGCTTCCTCATGGTTCCGGTATGAGGGGAGCATTTTGAATAATAACAGCTACTTTTGAGGCTAAAGTCAGGCATAGCAATTTTTCTCAATCAGGTAATTCTTTTATCTATAAAGGCTTTGATCAGCCTCACCAGTTTAGTGTTTCATATTCATATTCAGCATTTTTGCATTTACAGCTCCATTCATAACACAAAGTGCTTGTGGACAACTTAGGATGAAAGATAACAGTGTTTGTTTCATTAGATTACTAGATTGCATTAGATTCTCTCAATCTAGGAATAATTTTCTCAAATTTGGATGGTTGTGAAAGAAAGGTGATTGTGGACTCTTAAGATATCAGATTCTAAAAGCTGGGGTAAATAAAAACCTGTTTCAGCCTATGGATTAGCTTTGTATTGAAGAAGAAAGAAGGATGTTGTAATTCTATGTAATCTAGGTTTAATTCATTGTTTAAAACAGAAACAATGAACAGAATTCATTGTTTAAAACAGTACAATTTTGGTACTTGACATTTTATTAATGCCAAACTTAAATTTTATCATATGTCTCTATTTGTATTTACCTAGTGTTTTTTTTACTGTTAATCATTTAATTGCTATTTTTTCCTAACAGTTATTTATTTATTCTTTCTATTAATCCTTCCTGACTTCTTTGTCTTTTTTTCCATTTTTATTTTAGACAGTTTAATTTTGCATAGAATTCTGTTTTTTTAAGAATATCATTTTCACTATAGTTTAGATTTTTTTTAAATAACATGTTATCATTTATACCATAATCATATAGTTATATACCCACCTAGTTTGCATATGAAAGCCAGAGTGGTACAATGGTTAAGAAAGCAACCTATAGTTGATAACCCCAGGTTCCAGATCTTTCTTATGCTTGGAAGCTAACTGGAACCAGACGGCCCTAGACTGGAAAGCTGAAAAGTATCTATCTACAACAGAGCTGTCAAACTTGCGGCTGGATGCATCACATGCTGGCCATGCCCACACTCAGTTTAGCGAAGGGGGGGAAAAGTCATGATACATCATGTGATGATGCTATGATGACATGAGTTTGACACCTCTGATCTACAAAAACACACTAGATCAGTCTATCATCTTTGGTGAAGAGAGTGGATAGATTTAGTTGATAATAATAATTTATGTGTAGGATTACACATTAATATATATCTCTTAAGAAATAGTAATTGTAATGCTGTAAAACTTCAATACATTATTAATAGAAAATAAATATATAACATATTTTGTGTTTGTCTTCCAGTAAATGTCATTGCATATAATTACTTAATAGGATAAATATTAACATTTCAGTTAACTAGGAGAATATTAAACACTTGGTTTTAAACTTTATAGTTCTCCAGCAGTTCTATAGCAGTAGTATGTAGTAGATAGCAACTGGTTATGCTGATTCTATATGGTATTTGAGTGTAATCTAGTTGTCATTTGGTCTTCAATAATTTCCAGTAAAAAGAAGTTTAGGTTTATGTACCCTAAAAATATTTGGAATGAAATAGGTTTTTGTGAACTATAGTGTAATTCAAAAATTACATGAAATGTTATTCTAAATCAAAGAATAGATATAAACCAAATAGCCAGTGGAGTGCAATGGTTAAAAGGTTGGAGTAGGACATCAGAAACCTAAGTTCAAAGAATGGGATAACTGATTCCCACTACTAAACAATTCCCAAGGAGCATCGACAATGAGGAGGGATTGCGGGAGTTGTAACTGAACACAATGTTAGGGCCCCAAATTGCCTTTACTTGTTTTATGTGGTCTCCTCACATTATCCTCAGAAAAAAAACTGGGATACAAATTAGGTGAAAACAAACTTGATATACCTTCTAAAATCCATAATTTAGCAAGGGGATTTTAATTTAAGACTTACTTAACTATGTTCAACATGTATCTTTATTCTATATTGGCCTTCTCCAGCCTGGTGTGTTTCAGATCTATAAAATACAGTTTATATCATTCCCAACCAGTACACTAAAAAGAAAGACTGCTGTTACTTACTTGTGAGATTTATCTATTATTTGAAACCTTAACAGATTCTAGGCAGTTCATGGAGCTTACACATAAAATACAATAAAAAATAAGTATAATAATTAGTTAAAATGATAATTCCAATTTCATTGGCAATCAAATTGAACACAAACAATAACCTACTGTTTATTAGATGAAGTATGGTGTTAGCTATTGACTCTTGCGAGCTAGGTTTGTGCAACTGATGTTAGGGAATTTTTCTTCTGTAGCAGAAAAAGAAAGCCACTGAAATCAATGGAATTCTCTTATTTCTCTGGATAGATAGGAGCATAACATTAATCTAAACATGTTGCCCTATTGTTAACCTTTTCAAATATCACTGTATTATCTCTCACCTTTTCTTCCTCACAACTGTCCTAGGGGCATGGTGCCAGGCTCAATATGTTCATATATAATTTCTATTCACTGGATGCAATACTGTTGAAGACCATTACAACATATTTTTACTTGAAGTCAAAAGAGTCATCAAACTATATGTACCAATAACAACTCCCAAAACGAGAAAAAACAGATTACCCATAACAATAAGGAAGCTTCAATCCAAAAAGAGATCACTTTGGCAAAAACAAATCTGGTCATGTTGCCAACTTCAAAAGCCGATACAAAAATGTATGCCACCAGATAAAGACTGAATGCACCAATTATCACATTAAACAAGAGGAAAACCTTCTACGCACCAATTCCACCCGTGTTTTCTACAATTTTGTAAACAACAACTAAAAGACTCAAGGTCCATCCCACCCCCTGAAAGGACCTAATGGTAAAGACTGTAATGATGACACCATTAAAGCAAACTTCTTTAACACATTCTTTGGCTCACTATTTGTAAACAGCAATGGAACATGCCCAGTATTTCCTAGTCAAACCACAGACAACTACAATGATCTAATAAATATAGACTTTACAGAAGACAATGTTGAAAAAGCATGACGCAATCTAAAACCATCTCTATCTATTGGACTGGATGGAAAATGTACCCACTTCTTTAAAAAGCTATCCGCTGCCATAGCTGAACCTCTAAGCATAATCTTTGAAAAATCTTTCAGGACCAGCTCCTTGCCAAACCTATGGTCACTAGCCACGGTCATCCACATTTTCAAAAAGAGAGACCCCAGCCTAGTTGAAAATTACAGACCAATCTCCTTATGCTGCATCACCTGTAAAGTCATGGAATCAATTATTAACCAATCCATTATCCTCTACTTAGAGACAAACAACCTACTCTCTAATAAACAATTTGGTTTCAGAAAAAAACTATCCTGTAATCTGCAAGTCTTACACTGCAAAACATATGTACTACACAAGTCGATCAGGGCAAAGCAACAGACGCAATCTACATAGACTTTTGTAAAGCCTTTGATTCAGTGGTACACGACAAACTACTCCTAAAACCAAAATCTTATGGTATCTCTGGACACCTGCATAACTGGATAGAAGCATTCCTGTCAAACAGACAACAAATGGTCAAAATTGGAAACGTCCTATCAAATTCTGTACCTGTCAACAGTGGTGTCCCTCAAGGCAGTGTTCTAGGACCTACTCTCTTCATACTCTACATAAATGACCTCTGTGATCATATTAAGAGCAATTGCGTTCTCTTCACTGATGATGTAAAGCTATTCAACACCACAGATAATTCTGCTACCCTTCAAAAAGACCTTGACTATGTATCAGAATGGTCAAACAAATGGCAACTTCAAATCTCAACAAATAAATGCTCTGTCTTACATATTGGCAAAAAAATCAGAAAATAAAATACAAGCTGAATAGTCAAGACCTTGTTGATGATCCAAACTCTGTCAAGGACCTTGGAGTACTCATCTCAAATGATCTAAGTGCTAGAGCCCACTGTAACTACATAGCCAAAAGGCATTAAGAGTTGTTAACCTAATCCTAAGCTTTTCTCTGGTAATATCACACTACTAACTAGAGCATACAAAACATTTGCTAGACCAATACTCGAATACAGCTCATCAGTCTGGAACCCACATTATGTATCTGATATTAACACAGTAGAGAAAGTCCAGAAATATTTTACAAGAAGAGTTCTCCACTCCTCTACTCATTGCAGAATACCTTATGCCACCAGACTTGAGGTTCTAGACCTAGAAAATCTAGAACTACGCCATCTTCAAACTGATCAAAGTATAGTATATAAGATCAATGTCCTTCTGGTCAATGAATACTTCAGCTTCAACCATAACAATACAAGAGCACACAATAGATACAAACTCATGGTTAACCACACCAAACTTGATTGCAGGAAATACAACTTCAGCAACAGAGTGGTCAATGTCTGGAATACTCTACCTGACTCTATGGTTTCTTCCCCAAACCCCAAAAACTTTAACCTTAGACTGTCTACTATTGACCTCACCCCTTTCCTAAGAGGTCTGTAGGGGGTGTGCATAAGTGCACCAAAGTGCCTACTCTTCCTGTCCTATTGTTTCTTTTAGTTTCTTATATGTATCCATGTATTTATAGCTATATTTATACTTATACCTATTATCTTGTAAGCAATTGACTAATCAAATAAATAAAATAAAATAAATAAATAAAATATAAATAAACTGATTGGCTGATTCTTTCTTGTCTCTGACTTAATCAACTAATCAGTGAACTGGGATAAATGTCCTTTCTTTGTATCTGTAGTTGCCTAATATTGGTCAAATTTTGGGGTTAATTCGTGCAATTCCTAGAAAGACTACAAAGAATTATAAAATCATAGAGCCAGTTTGGATTAGAAGTTAAGGCATCATGTAGAAACCAGGAGACTGTGAGTTCTAGTTCCACCTTAGCCATGATAGCTAGCTGGGTGACCTTGGGCCAATCACTCTATCTCAGTCCAACTCACATTACAGAGTTGTTGTTGAGGGCAAAAAATTGGAAGAAGGAGTATAAGGTATGTTCACCACCTTAAGTTGTTTATAAAAAAGAAAAATGGGATATAAATAAAATAATAAATAAATAATAATAATAATAGTAAATAAAGATGAGAAGCTAAAATGTATGATATAACTCTCAAGGATCAGTTGAAAGCAATGGCCATTCTTTTCATTCTTCTCAGCAAATGATAGAAGTATGTACATATTCCTTTCAGTTGTTTCTTCTTTCTCTTCTCTGTCATGATGCTTAGCTGCACAGATATGACATAAAGCCTTTAAACAATGAATGAATGAACTACAAATTACAGTCAACTATGCAACTAATATTTGAAAATCATGCTAGGATACAGACTCACTGTATACTCAAGAATTGGTGTTTGGGGTATATGCCCATGGAGGGAGGGAAGGAGGGAGGGAGAGGGAAGGAGAGAGAGAGAGAGAGAGAGAGAGAGAGAGACTAATCTATCATGCAATAGCTTCTGTGGTATTTGAAAGGGTAATAAACTCAGAAGAGCCTGTATGTTCACAGGGGTCTTATCAGTGGTTGCTGAGGCCCTGTCCAGGCTTATAGACAAGCAGTTTCCTTCTGCATTGGGACATTGGCCGACTCTGGAGCCAGCAAAAAGATGATAAGCTGTGGAGAAGATTTTTTTCAGAGTCTTGCCTATCTTTAACACCAAGTGGCCGGAGTGCATTTTCCACTATTGCCACTTTATAGATAGGCTGGTTGCTTTTTAATAAGGCTAAGAAATGGGAAGAAAGAACAAATGGTGTCCAATTACTTTCTTTTCAAACACCTGTAGGAATCTGGAGACCTGGAGTTAGATTTTTTTTAAAAAGGGAGAGAAAAAATGTGTGTTTGTGTGGATAACTGCTTGTAGGTTCAGAGTAAGTACGGAGTGATTCTGAAAGAGAACATTCAGACAAGCTATCTGTAGTTATGCCTGCAGCTGCCAGGCAGGAAAGGCCTGCAAGAATTTGGTCATTTGATAACAAAAACCCTGTCTGTGTTGAGTGGCAAAACACTGCAAACCCATTATTCAGGAAACAAAGTGTAAAACTGACCTTTAACCAAATGGCCAAGAAGTTTTTTTTCAATAAAAAGATAAAGCACGTTAGATTGGATGGTTTGGAATCCTACTAGAACTTTCTGAATTTCAAGCTGCCCATAATATCTCAGTAATGCTCAGAACAATTGTAGTGCAGATGGATTCTTGTTCACTAACCAAATTGGAGTGATTCATATTGATTTGCATTTCGTCTGAAATGAGGAAGCTTTGTTGCAAAGTGATTTTAAATTATACAGAGCTTAAAGAACGATTTAGAGAGCTGTGGAGATTAAAGGTTTACAATAGAAACTGTGTGTAGTGCAGTGTAGTGCAGTGGTTAGAATGCAGTATTGCAGACTAACTCCGCCCATAGACAGGAGTTCAATCATGATTGGCTCAAGGTTGATTCAGCTTTCTGTCCTTCCGAGGTTGGAAAAATGAGGATCCAGACTGTTGGGGGAAACATGCAAACATGTGTAAACTGCTCAGAGAGTGCACTAAAACACTCTGGATTACTCAGAGAGTTGTGTAAAATCTAAGTGCTATTGCAATTTTCCTCTTAGTCAGGAATCAAGAACAATTTGTCTTCAATGATAATTTAGAGGTCAGTTTAGCCTTTTCCTTCCTGAGAGGCTAACCATAAAGCCAAGTTTTGGTGGGCTGTTTCCATACAACCTTACTTTGTGAAGTAAGAGAACAAATGTTCTCTGATGTCTGTTCCTTCTCTTGGTTTGTTCTATCTAAGAGGAGAAAAAGGAGATGTTTTGGAATGCCAAGCAACAAATTGTCACTTGAATCCAGGGACACTATGATGAAAAAACTTGTATTATTGGTTGCAAAGATGTCCAGCAACCAACCAACCAACCAACACCCTTCCCCCACCCCCTATTCAGACATTATTTATCTCTGCAGCCAACTCCCCACTTGAGCTTACTAAACTCTTGCTAAGGCAATGACTTTGAGAAAGGGGTGATATTAACTGGATTGATCAAGGATAGCGTTTGCATTGCTGCTGCCTTTCCCATCCCAAGCCACCCCTTAAAGCCCTCTTCTCTGTTGTTCTAGATAGTTTCTGATATAAAATGAGTTACTACAGGAGAAAGACAAGAAATGACCATGCTTGGAGTTGTCTTTTCCCCATGTCCTGTAGTTATGAAAGATCTTACTACAATCAAAGCATTTTGAAACTTTCTGTCCAATGACTGTCCAAACATGATCTTGCAAGATACATTAGAAGGTTAATGAAACTGGCCCTGATTGCAAAACAAGGCAGTTGATTATTGAATGAGACATTGGCAGAGATTTACAGAAGTTTACTAAAAGAAAACAATAATGTTTTTTAAATAGCTGAGACCTCTTGAGATATTGAATGCTTTCCTGAGCAAAGAAAAACTGAGAAAGAAGACTTGGCTCAATGTGTGGCTTGTCTTCCTCAAAAGGGTTCTTGGCCCGACAGATGAGGACCTGCAGCACCCATGTTTCCAGCTACAGTTACTTTGTTCCAGTAAGAAAGCTGGGAACAAGAAGGAAGACAACTATTAGGTAAGGGAGGACAAGAGGCAAATGTTTTGTTAACAGAAAAAACATGTGCATGGGGCTGACTTCATGCCAGGGATATTTTTAATCTCATTGATGGAGATGGGTGCTTTCATGCACGCAAAATTAAATTTATTGTGTCCCATATTGATCTCTTTCCCCATTTTTCCTCAGCATATTTACAGTCTGGCTGCACATATATTCTTTCTATCCACAATGCAAACTATAATGTGATACTTCTCTTTTAGAGGCCTAACATTAAGAAATTTAGCTAGGCATTATCAGTAGAAATGCAATTATATAGTTTATCACAAAATTTCAAAATCAGAAGCCGAATTACTCCACATGACTGGAGTAATATTTTGTATCAGAGATTGTGAATTCAGAGAATTTGGGCAATTCAGCTTTGAACCTGATTTATGGAAAGGATTTTAACTTTTGTGTTGAAAAGGCAGATTTTATTTCTTTTTTCTTTATTTTCTTTATTAGGGTCAATCCTAATCCGAGAACTGTTGGCAATTTAAAGAAAATGTGATACAACTGTTGAAACATTCATGGTACAGTTAAGCAAACTGTAACATCATAACATAGCCAATGAAAATAGAATAAATACAAAGATTTTTTAAAAAACAAAATTGAGAGCAAACCTCACTTTTTACTAGAACTGATAATGTTATTTAGTTTAGGTAATGAAACATGTGCAAGAAAACAGCCAAGCTCAGAGAGCACCAAGGACCCCTCATTTCAACGATTATTCTTTTTTTATTGAAAAAAGAAAACCTGTGTGATGCTTGGGTAAAAGAATGTCCTTTTAAATCATTCTGCCTTCAGCAGTTTCCTGAAAACCAGAACAGAAGGGTGAGTCTGATATCCCTAAGGAGGCTATTTCAGAGCATCAGTGCACCTTCTAGTCTTGGCCTTCTGCACCTTCCAGATGAGTGAGACTATAAGCAATTTCTCCCTAGAAGAATTAGTGGAATTTCTGTGAAATATGTGGAAATTGTTCATCAAATTAGAAACAAAAATCTTTCTCACAATAAATTCAATCACTGACCCAGATAGTACTATCAACACTGACTAGGAAAGTTTCCAGAGTTTAAACCTAATCCAGTGTTTTCAAACCAAGTGTTCTACAATTGAGCTACATTTATTTTGCAGGTTTCTTTGTTTTGCTTTTTAATTTGGTGACCTTCTCTGAAAATCTCTGTTGAACCAATTTAATCCCAGTCTTGAGCCAGCCTTCATTTAAAGAAGAACAAAAGACCTACTACTTTAATATGCATTTTGGAATCCCCTAAGATTTCCAAAGCTTGAGAGAGTCTCATGGTACTTTAGCCTGACAAATATCAGAGTTCCCCAACCTTTCCAGCTTTGCAGACTAGCGGGGGGGGGGAGAGAAGAGGGAATGGGTCTGTGCAAGTAGTGGGCATGCATTTGCACAGCTCATTTGCACAAGTGAAAGCTATGCATGCCCACTGCTCACACAAATGGAGCTTGCATGCACACACTTGTCTGTCACTTCTATGGTTTGGTTCCAAACAGCTCAAGGCCCAGTAGCGGGCCATGGCCAGAGGTTAGGAACCCCTGCTAAAATGAGAGGTCACCAAGTTATTATTTACAACTTTTATGAAGCCCCTAAGGATTACTTTTCCTTTTTTGTGTATTGGGATTTAAAAATTATTGACGTTCCAAATACTTCTCTCAGCCCATATCAATTTTCAATGTGCAGGATTATGATGTGAGGCAGTGTTCAATTCTTATTAGAAAATAAAGTAATTAGCTATTGGGTTACAATAAAAATTAGCAATTTCTGTCACATTCTCAGTTGCTGGGCTAGGAAAATTGGTAGGGCTGAGAAAAAAATCCAAGGTGGATTCTATTTGTGGCCAATTGACAAACAATTAGTAAACTCAAATTTCAAATGCCAAATGTCATGCCCTTGGTAGAGTCGGACTCTGAGGGAGAGGAGGAACAGCCAACAGGGAGTGGAGGTGTGGCTCCGGAGGCTGGGGAGGAGGCTGGGGAAGGGCAGAGGCCGGCTGTGCAGTCAGAGGAAGAACTAGGCCCATCCCCTATGCATCCTAGGACACGCAGGGAGGAACGGAGAAGGCAACAAGTTAGCTTACGAGAGAGGAAGTGGCCATGATCCTCCTCATTGGTTGCAGCTGGGGAGACTAGTATATAAGAGAGATGATTACAACACAGCATTGCCAGAAGCAAAGCATATTTTTGAGTTGAAGTTATCTTGGTTGGTGTCTTTCCAACAGACTGTGCTTTGTTATCTCCTTGAATTTGGTAATTACTTATCCTCTTCCGTTGTGGAAATTTCATCATTGTGGTTTGTTTAGTTTTTTTATTTCACCTCTATCTTCTCATTAAGTTCGGACTGTATTGTTTTCTTTTGAAGACTATTTTTGAGTATGTTTTATCTCCAACTGAGAATTATTGAACAGTGGGGCCAAGTTGGAGGCGTTAAAGGACATTTATTTACATTTTGGATTTTGTTACATTTGTGTTACACTCCTGGTCATCACACCAAAATTCAAAAGAATGGATCCCATTCAGGGTATCATTCACAGATTATACCAGTACTACGGTACTTATTTATTTTAATTTATTTACATGAATTTATACCCTTCCACCTTACTTTTACATGATTCTAGACAGCTTACGGTACTTACTTATTTATTTTAATTTATTTACATGAATTTATACCCTTCCACCTTACTTTTACATGATTCTAGACAGCTTACAATAAAGCAAATAAAAATTCAAAATGCGTAATACAAAATAAAAATAAAAAATAAAAATACATAGCAGTCGGGCATGATCCAACCTATCTAATATGGTGCTCATGTGTCTTTTACCTCAAAGTGGAAGGATTCAGTTGGAGGATGGTTTTCATCCAGAAGGGTTTCAAAACACACATTTATGTAAATGTAGCCTATCCTTTCAATACTACGTAATAAAAGGACAGTTGCATATATGGAATTTGTTATTTAGACTGCTTCCACTCCCACATTTCATAGCCCTATGTAATGCTATGGTGCACCTGAAGTATTTTGAGGAGGACCTATACCACATCATTCTTATATAAAGTTCCCAAGTGGGAAAATGACATCTAAAATTTGAGTAGACAGAATTTAGGAAACAGAGACAGAATAATTGAGTTGAAGGGACCTTGGAGGCCTTTTAGTGTTAAGCAGGAGACCCTATATAATTTCAGACAAGTCGCTATCCAGTCTCTTCTTAAAAACCTCCAGTGATGGAGCACCCACAACTTCTGGTTAATTAATTTTTATCACTGTCAGAAAATAACTCCTAGTTTTAGGTTGCTCCTTTCCTTGATTAGTTTCCACCCATTGCTTCTTGTCCTGCTTTGGAAAATAGGTTGAGCCCTCTTCTTTGTGGCAGCGCTTCAAATATTGGAACACTGTTATCATGTTGCTCCTAGTCAGTGGTGGGATTCAGCCAGTTCTTACCAGTTCACCCAAACTGTTCGTTAATTGCTAATGCAGTTCAGAGAACTGGCTACAAATAACGCACAAGAGAGGTTCCCCCCACCTCTTTCTCCCCCTTCAGTTAATAGCTCCAGGCAGACAGCCAAGAACCACTTAACAGTTTAATTGGATTGCAGCCAACACACTGAATCAAGTCAATAAACAACAGAAACCAACAGGATTAGGGCACAGAAACCCATCAATCGCCACCTAGGGATGGGATTAACCTCTTCCCTTCAGGAAGGACAAGATTACAAACATTTTCATTATAAAGAGTATTAAGAAAACTTCTGTGATTAGTTCCCCAAGATCTTTTGTAGCTGCTTCAGTTTTGGCTACTTCTTGTTTCTTCCTGGGGGAAAAGATACAGGATGGGACAATGATGCAGCTTGATCATACAGACTGTGAATTTAATGCATATGTGGTCCAGCCACCTATATTGCTTCTGCTGTGAAGCACCCAATTTAGAACACAGAGAACATAGAATAATAGAAGGGTTAATGGCTTTTGGCAGCACACCCAGGCTTTCCAGCATGAGTAGCTGCTTTTAGTTTCCCTCTCAGCTGCTGCATTTGCTTTGGGGTTGACTATTTTTTAAAAAGGGGAATGGCTGTTTTAAGTTTTCTGCATTGTTTTAGTGGTTCCTGGCACTGTCCTTTTGGGATGTACTTCTCACTCTTTTGAAAGCCTCTAGTGATGGAGCACCCACAACTTCTGAAGGCAAGCTATTCCATTGGTTGATTGGTCTCACCCTTAGGAAATTTCTCCTTAGTCCTAGGTTGCTTCTCTCTTTGGTTAGTTTCCATCCATTGTTTCTTGTTGTGCCTTTTGGTGCTTTGGAAAATAGATTGACTCCCTCATTTTTGTAGGAGCCCCTCAAATTTCCTGACAGAACAATTAATCAGTGGAACAACTTGCCTCCAGAAGTTGTAAATGCTCCAACACTGGAAGTTTTTAAGAAGAGATTGGATAACCATTTGTCTGAAGTGGTGTAGGGTTTCCTGCCTAAGCAGCGGGTTGGGCTAGAAGGTCCTTTCCAACTCTGTTATTTTATTCTATTCTAAATATTGGAACAGTGCTATTTTATTGTGCTATTTTATTGTGAGTTGGACTAAGGAGAAATTACCTAAGAATGAGACCAATCAAGTTGGCCACACTCATCCAGTCACATGACCACCCAGCCACACCCAGCCATCTGGTAATTAGGGCAGAGAGCCAGTTGTTAAATTATTTGAATCCAACCACTGCCCCTAATCCTTTTCTTCACTAGACTAGACATACCCAATTCCTGCAACTATTCTTCACATATTTTAACCTCCAGATCTCTGATCATCTTTGTTGCTCTTCTCTGCACTCTTTCTAGAGTCACATCTTTTTTATAGTGTGGTGACCAAAACTGGATGCAGTATTCTAAGTGTGGTCTTAGCAAAGCATTATAAACTGGTACTAACACTTCATATGATCTTGATTCTATCCCTCTGTTAATGCAGCCTAGGATTGCATTGGTGTTTTTGGTGGCTGCAACACACTGCTGGCTTGAATTTAAGTGATTGTCTTAAGTGGAGTCTAGGATTCCAAGATCCCCCTCCCAGTTACTGCTATTGATCTAGGTTTTATTCTGTACCTATGCATTTTGTTTTTCTTTCCTAAGTGTAAATCCTTTCTTTCTGTCTATTGAATTTAATTTTGTTAAATAGTACCCAGTTTTCAAGTCTGTCGAGATCCTTCTGGATCTTAAACCTATCTTAGTTTAGTTAGTTTATTTAGTTTGTCAAGCATGTGTGAGAAAACAAGTATAAGTATGAACAACATATAAATATGTAAGTATAAACAGGTATCAATATATACATAATAAACGAGTACGAATGAATAGGAACAGTTGGACAGGACAGTAGCAGGGATGGAATTCTACCGATTCGGCCCAGTTCTATAGAACTGGTTGTTACCGTTCCCAGTAGTTCAGAGAACTGGTAAATTGGGCCTCTGGCTGGCTCCGCCCCTCTCCACCCATTTCTCTGCTGCCTGCCCATCAGTCCTTATCATGCATGCGCGACATTGCATGCATGCGCAACACTGCTGCCTGCTCTTGTGCACCTGCCAGGCCAGCCAT
The DNA here is from genome assembly GCA_009733165.1 of Naja naja. Taxonomy (NCBI): domain Eukaryota; kingdom Metazoa; phylum Chordata; class Lepidosauria; order Squamata; family Elapidae; genus Naja; species Naja naja. Next base: position 71,667,494 of record CM019155.1, read on the forward strand.
TGCTACCTGCCTTCTGCTGCAGCCCTGCCTTTACTTACCTCCCTGGGTGAGTGAGGCTCTGCAAGCCCCAGTCACCTTCCCCCTTCCACTTGCCTTTTGCTGCTGCCACCGGTCTCCTTCCCCCCACTTGCCTTTTGCCACTGCTGCCAGTCGCCTCCCCCCCACTTTCCTTTTGCTGCCACTGCTGGTTGCCTTCCCCCCACTTGCCTTTTGCCACCGCCACCAGTTGCCTTTCCCTCACCACTTGCCTTCTGCTGAGGAAAATGTGGAGAGGCTTGTATAGGATTCAGCCAGGTCAGTGGCTGCTTCTCTCACCTGCTGCTGCACAGCAGAAAGCTTCCAAGTTCAACCCCTTCCCATTAGAAATGGCTCTGGGGCAAGCAGAGAAGCAAGCCAGGTTGAATCCTGTTTCTCTCTGCTTACCCGGGAGCAGTTTCCAATGGGGGGGGAATTCAAAAGCTTTCCACTGTTTTGGGAAACTTTTGCTCTCCCAAAAACAGCAGCAGGTGATAGAATAGAAGCAGCAGCTAACCTGGCTCAAGCCTTCACGAGCCTCCACGTATTCCTTCCTGCTGCTGTTGATAGGAGGCAAGAGTTTCCCAGTACAGCAGAAAGCTTCCAAGTTCCCCTCCCATTAGAAATGGATCCTGGGTAAGCAGAGAAGCAAGCTAGGTGGAATCCTGCTTCTCTCTGCTTGCCATGAAGCAGTTTCTGATGTGGGAAGGGATTCAGAAGCTTTCCGCTGTTTGGGGAAACTTTTGTTCTCCCAAAACACCGCTTTAAGCATGACGGGACCTTGCAACGGGACCACTTTAAGTGTGATGGGACCTTGCAATGGGACCTTGAGCACCCCCCACCCCAGCCATCGCCACTCCACTGGGAGATGCTTTCAGAGGGCTGGGATAGTGGGTGTTCATGCTTAAAGCGGTCCCGTTGCAAAGTCCTGTCATGCCTGCCACTTTAAAGCCTGCCACTTTAAGCGTGAGCACCTGCTGCCCCATCCCTTCAAAAGCATCGCCAGTGGAGCAGTGATGGCTGGGGTGGGGGGTGCTCAAGATCCCATTGCAGTTGCATGCCACCCCCTCCTCCCCTCTTTCTTCCTTTTCCCACCATCAGCTGCTGACTGGAGCTGTTCATCCCAGACCAGGTGTGTGTGTGTTTGTGTGTGAGTGAGAGAGAGAGAAAGGGGGGGGGAAGAGACGAGGGAGAGAGAAAGAGAGAGAAAGAGAGGGAAATAGAGAATCCCACCCCTGGGTGGCTGCCCCCAGAATGACAGAGATGGAAGGAATAATGGGTCATATATGGCTGGACTTTTTCCCCCCGCAGCTTTTGCATCTGCCGTGGCTCGTCAGCTGGAGGTGGGGCGCAGCGGCAGTGCTTTCCGCCCTGCCCTGTGTTTTTGTGGCGTGGCGGCGGCGTTGTCTACCCGGCCCTGTGTCTCCAATGCCTGTGGATCCGATGCTGCTGACCCTACGCTATGGACCCGTTGCTTTGGCTGCTGGTCGTCGGCTGTGGTTGCTGGCGATGGGTGTGGCGAGGCTGGGTTCCGACGGAGGTGACTGCGGTGGATCAGACTGCCTGCGGCTTTGCTGCGATGCTGGGGTTTATCTCCAAGGGAGCTGATGGCGGCAGTGACTTTCTGCGGTCTTTGGTGTTGTGGCTGCCTGCCGGTATCCACATGGAGTCCTGGACGGAGAGGCTGCTGGCCCAATGGTCCTCTCCTTTTCCCCAGTTTCTGGGTAGGGGTGGCATGTCTTTGGGGGTTTGGTTTTTGGAACCACCCCAGGGAGCCCCCCTTCCCTTCTCCCCCAGAAGCGCGAGCCCTGGGAGGAGTAGACTCACGGGGTGGATGGAGGCCTGCAGGCCTGAGAGGCCCAGGGAGGCCCGGGAAGGAGATGTTCGCAATCGCGGCCTGGGTTGGAGGAGCCGGCCTCCCTGGGTGGGGTTCTTTGGCGGTGACCCCCCCGGGAAGGGATGGTGTTATGGTTCCAGATCCTGGCCACGATCAGTTTGCGATCAGTTTGCGGACATTATATTTTTCCTGGACTCTTGTGGACCTGACTGCCCTTTGTTGGTGGGCATTCATTTACGACCATTGCCTTTCTTACTGTCCTTGCTATTCTGGACTCATTAGGCACTATTGATGGTGCCTGGGTCATCTACACCATTTCCACGGACTTATGCTGTTTTTTCTCCCAGAGACTAGGCTGCATCCCACTGTGGTGAGAGAACAGTGGGAGGATGCAATTTCCCCTGCAGTGAGAGGGCAGGGGACTGTTCAGGACTCTCTGCTGCAAGTTACCATGGTGGCAGCATAATGACTTGTTTACTTGACTCTAACTGTCAGCAGCTGTGAGAGAGCTGCTGACTGCGGCCTTTTCCTGTTTATTGCCACAGTCTGTCTCTTTCATTGTATTCCATTCTGACAATGTTTTCCATCGTACCAACTACCTCCATTACTGCCTGAGATGTATAAGTTATGCCTGCCTACTCCCTATTAGATTTACGGGCCCTCCGGACGGTTCCCCAGTCTGTGGAATGGCCCTGTACGCTATCAAGAGCTTACCTTAATGACAGATCTTGGGATCCCGAGAGGTGGCATGTTGCGACTAGTGGGCCAAATTCTAAGTTTAGAAGGAAGGGGAAACTTCTTAAATTTTTAACTTGTTGTCTTAAGGGGCTAGGGAGAGGGGTTAATGGGTCTTTTGCAGCCTGGTTCGTGGCGGGGGAGGGGGGGGGCGGTGGGGCTGGGGGGGGGATTCCCAGGGTGGTTGGAGTCGGCAGCAGACGTCAAGGCATAGGGCCGTATCATATGTTGGGAGTGCGCACCCGCCATCTTTGTGAGGTTGCTCGCTCCGACCCTATGGCCTCCTCCCTAGGGAGCTCGGGAACGGGGACCCCTGGGCTTAGGCTGGTGTACTTTAATGCCAGGTCCGTGGCTAATAAGTCTACCCTCCTCCGTGAGATTATTGAGGAGGAGGCTGCGGACCTGGCTTGTATCACCGAGACCTGGTTGGGCCCAGAGGGTGGTGTCCCTCTGGTTGAATTATGCCCTCCAGGTTTTGGTTGTGCACCGCCACGGGCCCAGGGAAGGGTGGTGGGGTGGCTGTGGTTATTAGGGAGACCTTGCTTCCAAGGGAGGTCACTATCCCAGAGATAGGCGAAGTGAGACCCTTCTCCTGAAGTGGGGGCCTAATGGTCAGGTGGGCTTGCTGCTCACATACCTTTCTCCCAGCTGTGTGACAGCAGCCCTGCCGGGACTTCTTGATGTCCTCTCGGGGTGGCGGTGGAGTTCCCAGGCCTTATAGTCCTGGGGACTTTAACCTGCCTTCCCTGGGGGTCGGGATTGGCCCAGGAATTCATGACTTCTATGGAAGCCATGGGCCTGACCCTAATTAATTCATGGCCCCACTCATGAGGGGGAACACTCTAGACCTAGTTTTTGTCTCTGAGTGGTGGCGTGAGTGACAGAGGGACCTCACGGCTTGCCGTTCCATGGTCTGATCACTATCTCCTGCGGCTGGTTTCCAAAGGCAGCCCCTCACTGCTGGGACAGGGAGCCACTTAGATGGTTCGCCCCAGGCCTTATGGACCCTGGCGGTTCCAGGCGGAACTGGGGCCTTTTCCCTCTTCCCTTGCTCACAGCTCTGTTGAGGATCTGGCGGCCACTTGGCAGCGGGGCGCTCGGAGGCCCTCGACAGGGTTGTCCCCATGCGTCCCCTCACGCCGGATCTCGGATGGCTCCTTGGTACTCAGAGGAGCTCCGGAGATGAAACGCCATCGGAGGGGCTTAGAGAGCAGGTGGAGGGCCACCGCTCTCAGGTCGAACCCAGTTAAGAGCCCATATTAGGACTTACCTGGGAGCTATGAGGGTGGCGAGAAGGTCTTATCTCTCCCCTCATAGCGTCCGCGATAACCGCCCACCGCCTGTTCCGGGTTGCGCTTTGTCCTGGGGTGAGGCGGATCCGCTGGGAAGGGCTGAGAATTTGGTCAATATCTGTCGGATAAGATCGCCGAATTTGGAGGGTTGTCCACTGATTTGCAGTGGTCTGAGAGCGGGATACAGGTAGTCTGGCCAGTAGTTCTGGGATGAGTTCGATCCTGTTTCCGAGGATGAAGTGGGACGGGATTATGCGGCTGAGTTCCACCACATGTTTGTTGGACCCGTGCCCTTCCTGGCTGCTTATGCGCCAGGGAGGTCACCTGTTGGATCCGGCAGTTGTCAATGCCGTTAAGGGAGGTGTTTTCCCCTCCCCTGAAGGCGGTGGTGAGACCCTCCTGAAGAAGCCTGCCCTGGATCCGACCGTGTTAGATAACTTTCGTCCAGTCTCCAACCTTCGCTTTTGGCGAAGGTTGTTGAGAGTGTGGTGGCCAGGCAATTTTTCCTGGATGAAGCGGACTACCTGGATCCGTGCCAATCGGGCTTCCGGCCTGGTTTCAGCAGGCGGCATTGGTCGCACTGATGGATGATCTCTGGAGGCGCGGACAGGGTTTTCCTCTGTCCTGGTCCTATTAGACCTCTCAGCGCTTTCACCATGACCATGGTATCCTTTTATGCCGGGTTGGGGTGGGGGCACTGTTTTGGTGGCTCTCCTCCACCTCTCTGGGTGGTGCAATCGGTGTTGGCAGGGGGCAGAGTCGGCCCCAGGGCACTCACTTGTGGGGTCCCTCGGGGTGAGTCCTCTCCCCCTTATTTATCTACATGAAACAGCTGGGTGAGATCATTCGTGGTTTTGGGGTGAGGTATCATCAATATGCTGATGATACACAGTATATCTCCACCCCAAACCAGATCAGTGATGCCCTCTCGTGATGACTCGCTGTCTGGATGCGGTGCGGATCTGGATGGGCGGAAACATGCTTGACTCAACCCGGCCAAGACTGAGTGGCTGTACATACCGGCATCGCGGTCCAGTTTGGAATGTCCATCGTTGACCATAGGGAGTGGTGCTGCCCCTGTGGATAGGGCAGGAACCTGGGGGTCCTCCTGGATGCACGGCTCGGTTGGAGGAGCAGGTGGGAGCCGTCACCAGGGGCTTTGCCCAGGTCGGCTGGTTCGCCAGCTTAGCCCGTTCTGGACGCGATGCCCTGCGTGCGGTCACTCATGCCCTTGTTGCTTCCGACTTCGACTACTGCAGCTCTCTCTAGGACTGCCCTTGCATACCATCCGGTGCAGCTGGTGCAAAATGCGGCGGCGGGTGGTGATGGGAGTTCCCGGTTCTCCCATGTTGCCCCCCTCCTGCGGCCTGCATTGGTTGCGGTTGCTCTCGGTGAGATTCAAGGTTTAACCTTAACATACAAAGTCCTTCATGACATGGGTCCTTATTATTTAAAGGGCGACTGCTGCCGACATCGAACACTAACGCCCTGTGCGAACCCACAGACAGGGGCTCCTTGGGGTCCGTCGGCCGGCAGTGCCGGCTGGCGGTCCCCGACGACGGGCCTACTTCTGGCCCCTGACCTCTGGAATCAACTTCCCTGGAGCTCCGCCTGGCCCTGACCTCCGCACTTCCGTCGCGACCTGAAGACCTGGTTGTTTAATCAACCCGGGCTGTGACCCTGGGGTGGGGTGGTTTTAAGTTTTAATTCTGGGATTTTAGTGTTAATTGGCGATTTGTTTAATCTGGTTTTATCTAATTTATTGTTGTGTTGTTTTTATTTTGTAAGCCGCCCGAGTCCCGGAGAGGAGTGCATATAAGTCAATTAATAAATAAATAAATAAATAAATAAATAAATAAATAAATAAATAAA
>CM019155.1:71688363-71801148 GCA_009733165.1 Naja naja
AAAGAGAGAGAGGGGGGGGATTCAAATGGATGGAGAAGGGATATAGCAGGATAAAAGGGAGGAGAGGGAACAAGAAACAAGAGCAGAAGATAGAGAAATACGGGAATTATATAATGAAGAAAGAAACCGTTTACATAGAGATAATGGTTAATGTATTAGAAGGGGGGTTCTGCATGGAGAAGAGGGTAATAAGAATATATTGTAATCATAAAAATGTAAAACAATAGAGGGGTTACTGACCATTTTTATTAGATGAAGGTTACACTTTTACTTTTTATTTATAAAAGAAAGGTAAATGTTGATAAGATAAATTGAATTAACTGAAATGATTTTTGACAATGTTTAAAACCAGATTTGTCAGTAACAAGGTTAGTTATTTTTACTATTATTTTGGAACTATAAACAAACTTTAGGGGGGATGTGTGTTGCAGAACCCGATTGAAAAGAGATATAATGTTATGTAGCTTTTCTCTTTTTTCTTTTATTCTATCTTTTGCTTTAAAGGGAATGATTATCACTATGTTAATATGTTAGCCACTGAGGTGTCACTTTCAAAGTAGTAAAGAGGGGGCAAGTCTACGTTTTCTTTTTATTCTTTTTTCTGTTAAAGCTTGTATTGATTTAGAATTATGGAGAGAATATGTGATGAAAGGGCAAATCTGACAGATAAAAGAAATATGTAAAGGATAAAAGAGTATTAACAATGTGAAGATAGTTAAAGGATAGATATGGACAAACTTTATTTTCTATATGATGGGCAAATATATTGTTATTTTTAAGATATATAAACATTTTAAAAAATATTTACAACTAATTTGAAATGAAATGGGGGGTTATACAGATTGAGATTAAGATTTGAGACTAGGATTAATTTGTTTGGCCCTTTGTTTGCCAAAAAATGGAAGGGAAGTAAAAATGGGATAAAATAGGAAGTTAAATGTCAAAAATGAATATAGAACTATTGTCATATTTGCATGTAAAAGTGATGACCTGGGAATATGCTGTCTACTGAAAAGAGCTTTATTTGAACCGTTAAAAACTGAATAAAACTTGTTTAAAAAAAGATTTAATTGAGAAATAACTTTATGATTTTCCACACATAATTCATGGAGAGCAGTCATCTTTAAATTGTATTTGGAGAAACCTCATATTTCCAAAAACAAAAGCATGTGTGAGAGATTTCTTAATGAAAAGATGAATAATGTGAACAAAATTACTGAGCTGTTGTATTTTATGGGAAGAGACTCTACATGTAAATGTAATGCTTGTTGCTATGTGTTCAGTAATAAAATGTATGCTATTGCTATATATCTTTCCTGTTCTCCCTGAGGACAGGAATATGTTTCTCTGCATTGTATTTTATTGAATACCAGGGTTTTTTTCATTAATTCTACTCTATTTTTATCAGTGGGTTTTTAGATTAGCCCATACTAATCTACCACATGATACTCGGTTAATGCAGTCTTTGTTTAGAAATTAGGGCTTTAATAAGCTGTTCCCACAGGGCTTTATAAACAAATATTGCTAGTCCTGCAACTGATACATTTAGTGAAGGTGGGCATTCTCACTCACTAAATTAGCAAAAATAGCAGAACCCTGCAACTTTCCTTTTTTTAAAAAAATTCATAATTTTAATAAAGTTTTCTGTATAAACTTTTTCTTTTAAGAGCTGCTCACATAGTTGCTTGAATTGTTCCTCTTCATGTATGAGAATTGTGTTCTTGTATCCTCATCCACCTATAATCTAACATGGGCTATGGGCCACAGAAGACCTTAACTGCATTATTGCAATCCTTTCTTATGAAAAAGAGCATTAGAATTATGTTCATGGACTGTGTTATATTTTATTCTACTTAAAGTACTTTCCTCTTTTCATTGTTAGGCACAGGAAGCATATTCAAGTAAATATGTAAAGAAATGTTATTAGAAACCGTACTGCACAAAATAAATGCTAAATTGAGAGTAGTATAATTATTTGGCTAGGGAAGAAAGCAAGAATAGATTTGAAAATGTTGCAAGACTTCAAAAAAAAAAGAGTGGGCTTTGGACTGCTGGATTGGGAATTGTACTACCAGGCCTTGGTATTAACTTGGGTGAAAGAATGGATTAATTTGAGGCATAAAAGACTATTAACTTTAGAAGGGCACAACCTTCAATTAGGTTGGCATGCTTTCCTATGGTATGGGAAGAATAAGATACACAGCTACTTTCAAAGACATTATGTTAGAAATGCGCTGTTATCAGTATGGCTTAAAATGAAAGAACAACACTACCTGAAAATACCAGTCTGGCTTTCCACAATGGAAGCATTGGTACCTCCTAGAGTTATTAATACGGGAAAAAATTGTAAGATATAAAGATATTTTGAATGAAAAAAGGGAATTAAAAACCAAGCAGGAACTTAGCAGTCAAGGGATGGACACTGCATGGTGGCCACAAATGCAGATACAATCTTGATACAAGAAAGATGGTAAAATATATGGTTTAATAAAGGATTAGCAGAATTGGACCAGATATTAACTGGAACGGATGAAAAATTGATAAAGAAAATATATTGTTATTTATTGGGTAATAAACTTGAAAGTGAGCACGTAAAGGAGACAATGATTGTTTGGGCTAAAAATTTTGGATATGCAATAGAATTAGACCAATGGCAGAAACTGTGGGGTAGAAATGTCTAACTGACTATGTCAACTACATATAAAGAAAATTTGTATAAAATGTTTTACAGATGGCATTTTGCACCAAAATATATGTTAGCAAAAACATATAAGGATAGATCTACTAAATGTTGGAAACTTAGTCAAACACCTGGTTCATATTACCATATATGGTGGACATATCCACAAATTAAAAAATATTGGATGAAAATACATAGCTGGTTGGAAAAAATGATAAAACAGCATGTAGATATGAAACCAAAAATATTTTTATTGGATATTCTACCAGAAAAACATGATAAAGATATACTTGGTTTTACATGTACTCGCTGCAACTAGAATTATATATGCTCAACAATGGAAGTGTGATGTGATCCCGACAGACGAGAAGGTAATTAAGAGAATATTAGAATGTGCAGAAATGGATAGACTAATGCTTACTATTAAGAACAAAGAAGAAACTACTGTATTTTTCGGAGTATAAGACACACTTTTTTTCACCCTCAAAAGTGGGTAGAAATGTCTGTGTGTCTTCTATAACAAATGTTGCTGAAGCCCCATACACCTGGCGGTTCCCACCCTTTGGCTTCTGTCTCTCATTAAAAAGGATAACTGTTAAAATGGAAATTCGTTAAAATGAACAAAGAAATGTTATTGTTACTCCAGTATTAATGTTATTGTGATGCATACTATTGTAAACACCTTGATTATGAACAAATAATTGTACCTAGACAACATACTGTTTGATTGAAATGGAATTTTTGTATATTAATAAAACAAATAAAACTTTAAAAAGAGAGAGAGAGAGTAGTGTAGTTATATAAAAACAGGAGTCACAGAATAGATTTTGTCAGAGGGGTGAACTGAGCAGGATTTTAGTGCCAAACCCTTGGTTGCTAAATCTTTTCATTTATTTCTTGATAGTGTACAATTACAACAGATCCAGGAAATTATATGGCTATTAGCAGGGGTGGGATTCAAATTTTTTAACAACCAGTTCTGTGGGTGTGGCTTGGTGGTCATGTGTCTTGGTGGGCATGGCTTGGTGCTCATGTGACTGGGTGAGGCACCAAAATAACCCAGATGTCTCCTGCTGGAGACTGGGGATTGGACTAGATGACCTCTGAAGTCCCTTCCAGCCTTTGATTGCTGTGCTGTTTCAAAGCATTCTCTGAAGCGTCTAGTGCCAGGGTTTGTGGTCCTTCCTTCCTCGCAGGACCATTCCATCATCCCACTCCTCTTCAATCCATAATCATGCTTTCTGCCGTCCCTCCCTCCCTTTTTCTTTCTTTCCCTTCCTTCTTTCTTTCTTTCTTTTCTTTCCCCACCTCGTTTCTCTTTTTTGCTCCCCTCCCCCCTTTCTTTCTTTCTTCCTTCTGCTCTTTCTTTCTTTATTCGTTCTTCTCTCTCCCTTTCTCCCTTTCTTTCTCCCTTCCCTCCCTTTCTTTCTCCATTTCCTTCCCTCCCTCTTTCTTTCTTTCTTTCTTTCTTTCTTTCTCTTCCTTTCTTTCTCTTCCTTCCTTCCTTTCTTTGTTTCTCCCTTGAAGGCCTCCCTGGAGCTTCCTGACAGCCAAAACGGGGCACAGGAGGCACCACTGGACAACCCTGTACCCTGTTTTGGGCATAGAAAGCCTTCCTGGAGCCTCCTGGCAGTGAAAATGGGGCACCTGTCTTCTTTCTTTCTTTTTTTCTGCATTCTTCCTTCCTTCCTTCCTTCCTTCCTTCCTTCCTTCCTTCCTTCCTTCCTTCCTTATTTCTAAAAATATATTACATGTATTAATATAATTGAACCTTTGCTCCTTGCCACATTTAAAAAGAACACAAACCATTTTTTAATTTGACAAATTCTCTAGGATATCGTGCAACTTACTCTACCCCCTTATGAAGTTTGTCATCTTCTGTTATGGGTCCCTACTCGTGCGGAACTGTGGCGCTCAGGACTGCGCCCTTGTCCTGAGTTGGCCCAATGGGTTGTCGACAGCTTACCTTAATGACGGATCTTGGGATCCCGAGAGGTGGCATGCTGCAACCAAGGGGCTAAATTCTAAATTGGGAGCAAAGGGTCGAGTTTTAAAATTTTTAATTCGATGTCTTAAAGGGATAGGGAGGGGGATGATGGTGGAGGGGTCCCCTTATGACCCGGGATGCGGCGGGAGTGGGTGGGGGTTGGGGCGGCGGGGCTCGGGCCCTGAGGTCGAGGCTGCGATTCCCAGGGTGGTCGGAGTTGGAAGAGGACGTTGAGGCATAGGGCCGTATCAGGTGAGGGGAGCGCGCACCCGACACTTAAGGCCGGTCGCGCGCTCCGACCCTATGGCCTCCTCCCTAGGGGGCAGTGGAACTAGGACCCCTGGGCTTAGGTTGGTGTATTTTAATGCCAGGTCCGTGGCAAATAAGTCCTCCCTCCTTCGGGAGATCATTGAGGAGGAGGCTGCGGATCTGGCTTGTATCACTGAAACCTGGTTGGGCCCAGAGGGGGGTGTCCCTCTGGTTGATTTGTGCCCACCAGGTTTTGGAGTTTTGCACGGCCAGCGCCCAGGGTAGGGGGGTGGGGTGGCTGTGGTTATTCGGGAGGCCATGTTTCCAAGGGAGGTCTCTGTTGCAGAGATAGGCGGGAGTGAGACCCTCCTCTTGAGATGGGGGCCTAATGGTCGGGTGGGCTTGCTGCTGGCATACCTTTCCCCCAGCTGTGTGGCAGCGGCCCTACCTGGGCTTCTCGATCTCCTCTCTGGGGTGGCGGTGGAGTTCCCTGACCTTATGGTCTTGGGGGACTTCAACCTGCCTTCCCTGGGGGTCGGGTTTGGCCCAGGAATTCATGGCTTCTATGGAGGCCATGGGCCTGACCCAGTTAATACAAGGCCCTACTCATGAGGGGGGAAATACTCTTGACCTAGTTTTTGTCTCTGAACAGTGGCGGAGTGACAGAGGGCAAGTCAGTTCTACGGTCTTGCCCGTTCCATGGTCTGATCACTATCTCCTACGGCTGGTCTTCCAACAGGCTGTCCCCCACTGCTGGGATGAGGAGCCACTTAGATGGTTCCGCCAGGCGCCTGATGGACCGGAGAGGTTCCAGGCAGAACTGGGGTTCTTTTCTACTTCCCTTGCTCACAGCTCTGCGAGGATCTGGCAATGGCCTGGCAACGGTCTGCGTCGGAGGCCCTCGACAGGGTTGTCCCATGCGTCCCTTACGCGCCGTGGATCCCGGTTTGCTCCTTGGTACTCTGAGGAGCTCCGGGAGATGAAACGCCGTCGAAGGGGTTTAGAGAGCAGGTGGAGGTCTACCCGTTCCCAGTCCGATCGGGCCCAGCTAAGAGCCTATATTAGGACTTACCTGGTAGCTATGGGTGAGGCGAGAAGGTCTTATCTCTCCACTCTCATAGCATCCGCAGATAATCGCCCGGCTGCCCTGTTTCGGGTTACCCGCCTCTCCTTCATTTAGGGGCGGACCCGTTGCGGGGTAGAGCCGAGGAGTTTGTTCAATATCTGTCGGATAAAATCGCTCGTATTCGGGACGGGCTACCCTCCGATTTGCAGTGGTCTGAGGAAGGAGGTGCTGGGAGTCTGGCCATTGTTATCTGGGATGAGTTTGATCCTGTTTCCGAGGATGAAGTGGACAGGATTATGCGGCGAATGAGTTCCACCACATGTTTGTTGGACCCGTGTCCCTCCTGGTTGACATATGCCGCCAGGGAGGCCACCTGCGGTTGGCTCCAGGCAGTTGTTAATGCTTCTTTAAGGGAGGGTGTCTTTCCCGCCGCCTTGAAGGAGGCGGTGGTGAGGCCCCTTCTGAAGAAGCCTGCCCTGACCCGACTGTGTTAGATAATTTTCGTCCAGTCTCCAACCTTCGCTTTTTGGCGAAGGTTGTTGAGAGTGTGGTGGCTCAACAGGTTCCGCTTTTCCTGGATGAAGCGGACTACCTAGATCCGTATCAATCGGGCTTCCGACCCGGTACAGCACGGAGACGGCATTGGTCGCTGATGGATGATCTCTGGAGGGCCGGGACAGGGGTTTTTCCTCTGTCCTGGTCCTATTAGAACTCTCTTCGGCTTCGATACCATCGACCATGGTATCCTTTTGCGTCGCCTCGGGGGGGGAGTGGGAGGCACCGTTCTTCGGTGGTTCTCCTCCTACTTTCGGGCGGTCACAATCGGTGTTGGCGGGGGTTAGGGTCGTCCCCAAGGGTGCTCTCTTGTGGGGTCCCTCAGGGGTCGGTCCTTTCCCCCCTTCTATTCAACATCTACATGAAGCCGTTGGGTGAGATCATCCGTGGTTTTGGGGTGAAGTTCCATCAGTACGCTGATGATACTCAGTTGTACATATCCACCCCAAACCAGATCAGCGATGCCCTCTCCCTGATGACCCGGTGTCTGGATGCGGTACGGATCTGGATGAGCGGGAACATGCTTCGACTCAACCCGGCCAAGACTGAGTGGCTGTGCATACCGGCATCTCGGCCGGTCAGGATTGTCCATCTTTGGCCATAGGGGAGAGGTGTTGCCCCTGTGGATAGGGCGGGAATCTGGGGTCCTCCTGGATGTACGGCTCCGGCTTGAAGAACAGGTCGGGGCCGCGCCAGGGGGCCTTTCCAGCTCCGCCTTGTTCGACAACTTCGCCTGTTTCTGGACCGAGATGCCCTGCGCACGGTCACTCATGCCCTTGTTACCTCTAGACTTGACTACTGCAACGCTTCTATTTAGGACTTCCCTGCACACCATCGGAGATTGCAGCTGGTGCAGAATGCGGCCGCGCGGGTGGTGATGGGAGTTACCCGGTTCTCCCATGTTACCCCCCTCCTGCGCGGCTTGCATTGGCTGCCGGTTGCGCTCCGGGTGAGGTTCAAGGTTTTAGTGTTAACATATAAAGTCCTCCATGACATGGGTCCTCAATATTTAAGGGAGCGTCTCCTTCCGATAATGAATGCCGGCCGCCCTGTGCGAGCTCATAGGCAAGGACTCCTCGGGATTCCATCGGCGACTCAGTGCCGATTGGTGACTCCCCGACGACGAGCCTTTTCTGTTGCGGCCCCTGACCTCTGGAACCAACTGCCTTTGGAGCTCCGCCTGGCCCCTGACCTCCGCACCTTTCGCCGTGAGTTAAAAACTTGGTTGTTTGATCAACCCGGGCTTTGACCCCCCCCTCGGGTTGGGATTGTTTTAATGGTTTTAGTTTACTATATTTGGACTTGTATTTAAATTTAATAGTTTTTTAAGTATTTATTGTATTATATTTTAGTTGTGAGCCGCTCCGAGTCTTCGGAGATGGGGCGGCATACAAGTGCAAATAATAAATAAATAAAATAAACTTCACTATATCAGAGCTATGCAATCTGCATTACATATAGTTGAATTCTTGCAGGAGATGACCAGGCTAAGCCTGGAGGAGGGGTCAAGTGCATCATCAGTCTCAAGTCTGCTGGTGCCCACAAGAGATTTAGATTTAGATTAACAGAGTTGACAAGGACTTTGTATGTTGCAGCATCACCTGCATGTGCAGATACATGTGTGGGAGACGTGTGCATGTGCAGAGGTGCGTGTGCACTTTCAGCATGCAACAACAAAAAGATTAGCCACCCTACCTATCATTGTATCTATCATCATACCTATAATCCTACCTATCATTCTGTCACCTTTCTCTATACTGTCTATCTTTCTATCTGTGGCTGACCCTCAAGTCATGTTCAGCTCCTGGTGCTACATAGAAATATCCATATTTTTCTTGGTAATAGCATGGGATTGATTTTACTTTTCCTGGGGTTGCCCCTCCCATGACATTTACAATATAGTTTATAGTCTAATCTAATTTGAGATTTTCTAGTGGATGCCTATACAGATATCAACCAGATCCGGCTTCATAGATTTTTCTCCACTTTGGTTAGATTTTGACTCATTATGAGGTGGGGGAGGAGGGAGGAAGGGAGGGAGAGAGAGACAGAGAGAGAGAGAGCCCTTAGATATTGTTCTTTAAAAGGAAATCAGTTCTATGTAAAGAAATTACAAAGCAAGAAAATTCTCAAAGTGATGTATAAATTCAATTAAGATCAGAAAATAAGAAAGTGTTGTCTTTGAAGATGAAGACTAGTTCATTTATTTTAGTATATTAGTTCATGCATTTAAACAATTTAAAACAGATAGGATGGATTAATTTCTTTTATTACTTGTGCTGAGTTGGAAAAGTTTTGAATGGGATGAGGTTTCGTGGTCGACCAGGGCCTTATAGCTCTTCAACACCCATCACCTCTGCCTCATGTCAAAGAAAATCAAATAGCTTTATTAAATAGCTGTCAGACAGAATGAGTCTGCACAGAAACCAAACTGGAGGGAAATTGGATTAGGGGCAAGAAAACACACCACTGCTAAACAAGAGCACAGATTTACAGCTTCTATTGAAAACAGCCAGAGAGAGAAATGTGTTCTTTTTCTGTGTGTGTGTCTGTTATCCCTTTAAGTCAGATTAGTGATATAAGGTACATGATCAAATCCATCCTTTTTAGAAAAATGATTAACACTTAGACTTCAAAAGGTATGGAGAATAAAATCTATGCACAAACAGGCTTTTGTTATGATGAGTCCAGTGTACAGGCCAGCAACCCAAGCCAGCAAATCCATTTTGCTATGAAAGATCTCAGGTCCCAAGGCTAATAAAATAGATAATTTCAATGGACATAGATCAAATTTCCAGAATTTGTGATAACTAGAATGATCTGGTTAGATTTACATTGAGTTAGCAAAATATAATTCTCATTTTCATAGAAATACCGTGCCAACATAAATCAGACAAATTAACATGAAAGCCTAGTTCACAAAGCATCATAAAGTAATGGTAAAGTTTACCACACAACTGTCCAATCCCTTTTTTAAGATATATAAAATTGTTTGCAAACCCAAGAAGTTAGCCAAACTAAGTGAAGTGATTCAAGGAGACCAACATATTATGAGATTATACTAAATATGAAATTAAATAAAAAATAGAACAGAGGACATCACAGTAATATTGTAGTACTAATTCAAGGTTTCATATGAGAGCTATTTAATCTTACCTATATGCAGCAAACTATAGCAACAAAGGATTAAGTGTACCATTGGGATATTTCTAGGTCTTCCAATTTTGCACTTTTATTTTATTTTATACCACAAAATAAAATGAGAGAGAGGGTCTAAAGGATTAAAATATTTTATAAAAGAGATACAGAGCAATCAGCTAATAGACTAAACTAACATGTACCAGTTCATGTTGACTGCAGGAGAATTCCTGAATTTATGCAACTAATTGGGTAGGGAAGGGAAATGAACCAAGTTAACTTCAAGGATTCCAGAAAACATATTCAATTGTCCCAAAAGTAATTTTGAGGTAGAAGTAAGACAGATGAACATTTTGCAAAACCAACTGATTTATTTACAAGTGGATTTATGCAAACTCACTCATTTTCTCACACACAATTCTCTCCCTCAAAGCTCTTCAGTCCCATCGTTCTGATCGAAGTGAGGCTTTCCTGGTATCAGTGATTTAATCATATAGAAATAAATAGCTACCTGCATCTTCACTGGCTGGATACTTTTTACTATTACTTTGTATGGATATTTCAATTAGTATTAGAACTGTTGGAAGAATTATCCTTCTGGGTTCAGTTCCAAGTGGGGAAAAAGACACTGGAAACATAGAGGCTGTTTGGAAAGATGGTTTAATGGTGAACAGGACCACATGGCTTGGAACACCAAAGTGAAAAGGATGATCACATGCTTCACGATGCTGGGTGAAGGAAAAGAAGGGAAAGGGCTGAGATTTATTTATTTATTTATTTGACTTATATGCCGCCCAACTCCCAAAGGACTCCGGGCGGCTCACAGTAAAAAAACACAAAAATGACATTTATAAAAAATTTTAAAAAAATTTAAAAACAGTAAACAACAGAAGGGGGGATCTCACTAGCTCACAGTCATGAGATCAACAGCCCCATGCCTGTCAGAAAAGCCAGGTTTTAACTGCTTTGCGGAAGGTCAGTAGGGTGGAGGCAGTCCAGATCTCGGGAGGTAGCTGGTTCCAGAGAGCCGGAGCAGCCACAGAGAAGGGCCTCTCCCACGGGCCCGCCAGCCGGCATTGTTTAGCTGATGGAACCCAGAGAAGACTGACTCTGTGGGATCTTACCAGTCGCAGGGAGACGCAGGGTAGGAGACGATTCTGGAGATAACCTGGTCCTGAGCCATATAGGGCTTTCTGGCCAACACCTTGAATTGCACCCGGAGACTAATAGGAAGCCAGTGCAGCTCACGGAGAATCAGTGATATGTGGGTGTATCTCGGGACACCCACAACAGCTCATGCGTTCTGGATAAACTGAAGTCTCCGAATGCTCTTCAAGGGTAGCCCCATGTAGAGTGCATTGCAGTAATCCAGTCATGAGGTGACTAGGGCATGAGTGACTGTGAGAAGAGCCTCCCGGTCCAGGTAGGGTCACAATTGGTGCACCAGGCAGACTGTGCAAAAGTTCCCCTAGCCACAGCTGATAGGTGTTGCTCCAATTTCAGCTGTGGGTCTAGGAGGACACCCAAATTGTGAACCCGTTCTGAGGGGGACAATTTCTCCCCACCCAGAACCAAAGATGGAAAATCAACATGGCCCCTGGGGGCAGTATGCACAGCCACTCAGTCTTGTCTGGGTTAAGTCTGAGCCTGTTAACTCCCATCCAGACCCTCACAGCTTCCAGGCACCGGCACATCACATCCACTGCTTCACTGAACGGACATGGGGCAGAGATATATACAACTGGGTGTCATCCGCATATTGCTGATATCCCACCCCATGTTGTCGGATGATCTCACCCAGCGGTTTCATGTAGATATTAAATAGGAGGGGAGAGAAGACCGAGCCCTGAGGCACCCCATAGATGAAGGGCTGAGGGGTTGACCTCTGTCCTCCTACCAACACCAACTGCGATTGACCAGAGATAGGAGGTGAACCACCATAACACGGTGCCTCCCACTCCCAACCCCCTCAGCCGCCACAGAAGGATACCATGGTCGATGGTATCGAAAGCTGCCGAGAGGTCAAGTAGCACCAGGATAGAGGAATGACCCCTATCCCAGGCTCGCCAGAGATCATCAAACAGTGTGACCAAAGCAGTCTCCGTGCTGTAACCAGGCCTGAAACCCGATTGAAAAGGGTCTAGATAATCTATCTCATCCAAGGACCGCAGGAGCTGGAGTGCTTAGAGTCCCTTAGTTATATACCCTCTGTTGGGCCCCCACCTTAGTGTTTCCTGTTCCTGTGCAAGAAATGTATCCCATTTGCTGTCAGACTCCCAGGGGCGGGGGTCTTAGCTAATTTTGTAGGCTTTGTCTGGACCACATGGCTTCACCTGAGTGCTGGTTGATACAATCTTCCCAGGCCAGGTAGTGAGATGGGCAGAAGCCTTTATTATGTAGAATACTCTGGCTTAGGCCTTAATGGCCCACCCATTAACAAAGGTGAGCTTCTGCTTCTGAGGTGAGTTACTGTTTCTGAGTTTCTATTATTCTAGGGGAAATATTCTGCCTTTTAAATATTTCCTAGGATATTTGATTTTTCTAGAAGATGGGTGGGTGCTAAATTCCTACAATCCCTCATTCCCCCCCCAAACACTTGAGTGTTTTGACAAAAAATTAAAAAGTGATCAGATTGGGGAGACTTGATGGGTGCTTTTAATTTTTCTGATGCAAAGGAGGAGGCATTGATAAAGAGGCAACAGGAAAGAATTCCTTCAGTGGCTCCCAAAAGCTTTCAACCATGAAGGTCTAGCAGCCTGGGAAAAGTTCTGGAATTTTTTTACAGTATCCAATTTTTCATGCCAATTAATTTTCAGATGTTTGATGTACTTTGTGAGCTTACAGTCAGGTTGTAAGCACAAGCCCCTACATTCTTCACACCCATGGTTTGCCTTTAAATTACAGGCTGCCCATTTCCAAGGCTATGGTTACTAAACCTGCCCTAGCTCTTAGCTTCCAGGGTTTGTGAGGCCAAATTGAGGTTAGCCAGTGTGCAATCCAGGCTATTTAGTATTTTTAAAATTACACACAATGAGCCCTGGGACTTCTACTCATAAGACCACCAGTGCAACATATCCTGCTTTACTGGGCAACTGGGCAGCATCATTTGCGAGTCACAGTCAGGGTTTGCGGTTTGGAGATCTCTTTTCTGTTATCTCTTCAAGTGAGGGAATTGCCTGAGGGGGATGCCCCTCCCCCATGGAATTAGCAGGGAGATATGATTACTTGGGCCTTAATGCCACAGAGCAGCAAAAAAAAAAAAACACAAAAAAAGGAAGCTAGGAGCAGCAAAAAAAAAGAAGAAGAAGAAGAAGCTAGGAGCAGTTTTGTGTTGAAGGGGATATATGAAGGGGATTACCTCTGTCTAATTCTGAATGGTGTGTCTCTGTGTGTATGCTTGTGTATGCAGCTACTTTTACAATACAGATAATACAAACATGCTGGACAATTTTCCCTCCCACCAGATAGAAGTCCAAGGTGTTCAGCACTTGCTGGGCCAGCCACTCTCAAATTCAATCCTAACATGAGTACATTAAACTGATTACAATATAAATGATACAAGAAAGAAAACATTACAATGAATTTCACATTACAATGAATTTCCATCCTCCCCCATAATCTTTCTAACTGTCTTCTGGGGATTGAAAAGAGTCTTAGTCTCAGGGTCATTTCCTTCATGTCTCTGGCTTGGCCTCGTGGTATGGATGGTCAGTCAGACTTGGGACGGTAGCCCCACTCTGGTTGCTGTAATGTCTTTCAGTGGAGGCTGGATCCAAACCCAATTACTGGCTCCAATGGATGGAATGTCTCTAGGGGCAGCATCTTGTTTCCACATATGGCAGGGCTGAAAGACAAAGAACAAGGGTCCCCTCCTCCCTTCGCTGGTAATTCTTACCAGGAAAGGCCTTGTTTGAAGGATAAGAGATTGGTGGGGGGCTAGATAGCTTGCAGGCAGGGTTTGAGGAAAAGAAACAATAACACATCAGTAGTGTAGTTACTAAACAGATAAATCTGTTTCAACAAAATGGAGACACAACAGATGAGAAAGGAAAAAACTGGATTCACATGCTTCAGGATAAAGATGATCAGGTAAAAATCACTTAAACACACAGGAAATGCAAGGATGAAACTTTTCTTGTAAATGAACTTAAAACATTAACTAATAACCATGGGTTTTTCTGAAAAGCACAGAGAGGAAAGAAAATTGAACTCTGTTCTTCATCCAGTCTAGTTGGCCAGAGCAAACTAGGCGAAGACATTTTCTTTTCAGTGCTTCCAACTCTTTTTAACAATTTAAAATTCATGTCTGAAGGGATCAGAGATACTTAATAGTTTCAATTACTTCGAGGACACAAAGACTTAGACACACACACACACACACACACAAGGACGAAGGGAGGAAAACAAAAGTCTGAGGTTTACACACACACACTCATCATTCCCACAATAAATCTCTCAGTTAAATTGGGGAAGGCACAAATCTTAAGAAACAAACCACGTGGTTGCATAGGAGACAAAGAAAGAAAGAAAGAAAGAAACAAACAGAAAAAGTCCAATGTGATCCTGTTTTTATATTGCCCTTTTCTTTTAAGTAACTTTATTTAGCCAAATTGGTCTTCCTGTGTCATCTCTCAGCAAAGCCCATTTTTTACATATCCTTTTAGCTTTTCTTTTTTCTTTTCCCTACCAACTCTCCCATGGGGTTCCATTCAGGACTCTTGAACTACTGCTTCCCATGTTTCCCCTTCCAATGTGGGTTTCATACTTTGGTTTAGTCAGGTCAGTCGGCTATCAGTTTGCAGACAAAAAGGTGTCTGGGGGGAGACTTTGGATTCCCTTTACAAAGTATGTGCACTCCCCTCTGAGAGAACTCTCCAGCCATGGTTTTTGGACTGGGGGAAGAACAGTCTGTGAGGACTTCCTATCCCCCAAACGGGCAGTCCAGGAGAACTTTCTGCCCCCCACAGAAAGTACTGGCATTCCTCTCCCGGCTCAGGTTCTCAGATTTGGAAGAACTCAAATCTGGGTGGATTTGCTGCTCTTCTGCAGGCAAGTACTGGCATTCCTATTACTTAACAACTTCCTAATTACCTAAATTCACAATTACCTACAATGCTGGGATACACTGGACAAAAACAACAACAATTTTTTTCTTCCCTCCTTCAGTCATAACCAGGTTGGCTTTTCCCTCTTATATACAGAAGGTCTCACACTCTGATGGGCCCCCCTTGCTTTCCCAATCCTGTTGCTCATTGCTCAGAGCTAGCAACAGGCAGGGGTGTGGCTAGAGGTCAAACAGGGGAATGAGATCCAGCTGATGTCCAAGGGTGAAGCCATTCACTCACACACTCTTTCTCCTTCTCTAACAAAAGGTCCTGTACTCTGTCAACCCCCCCCCCCAATACTCTCCAGACTCTTGGTCTTTCTGTGGTTAGGAAATGCACAGAGGAAACAAGATTCAGTTGTGTTTGGGGGAAGGGCCCTCTCACTCACACACAAGCAGGCATACACATATTTCCCATGGTTTCAATTTAGAATTTAGAGGTACTCACCTTCCTTCCAAGCAGCCTTTGAGCTCAACACTCAAAACCCCTTTCAAACCTTTTTTTCCAAATGGCCATTCCATGCAGTGCTCTCCCTGCGGCCCAGCTGAGTGGCCGTGGTCTGCCTGGTTGAGCCTGCAAGCAAGGCCCAAATCTCAGCCTACCTGCCTCCCATGTGGCCCAGCCAGCTTGCCTGCCTTCCACCGCAGTCTACCACACAGTGGCCACAGCTCTCAGTCTTCCTTCGCCAATCTCTGCTCCTCCTTGCTTGCCTAGACTGGACTCACCTAATTGCCTTGGCCTGCTCCCACCCACTCCAGAGCAGCAGCCTTGAGGAAGAGGTAAATGTGGCTGGGCGCCCCCTCGGGGAAGCAGGGCTGGGAAGGGTGCTCATCTCCAAAGCCACCTGTTTCTCTCACCCTCCACCTCCTATTGCTTCTCTTAGCCTCAATCTGTTTCTTTCTCTCAGCCTCAATCTGTTTCTCTCTGCCTCAATCTGTTCCTCTTCCTCATCCTCCTACTGCTTTTCAAGGCCTGAGAAGCCTCAAGAACAGCCCTCCACAATGGAGCTCTTCCTGGGGAGCAAAGCCTTGGATGACCTGATCTGTCCAAAGACCTTGAGGAGCTGCAGACTTTCCATGTGCCTTCACCGGCTTGAGTACCCTGCCCTTCAGATCCCAATGGGGCAAATGCTCAGCAGTGGCTGCACTCTGGGAGGGCAGGCAAATGTCCTGAGGCTGTACATGCACATCACAGTGGAGCAGCAGTCTCAGCCCCAGTGCAGTCTCCCCTGAGGGCCACCTGCCATCAGCATTAGTGGGCAGCTATGAACTGGCCCTGTTGGGATCTGAAGGGCATGATATTCAGGCTGGCAGAGGCACGTGGAAGCTCTGGAAGGTAAGGCCTATGCTGATGGTTGGGGAGGGAGACCCACTGTGCTCAGCTGAAGAGCTGCCTTGAAGGGACACAGTAAGGCTCGCTCGCCTTTTGGGCCTAGCATGCTCAGCTTCTGCCTGGCCTTTGGGTGACTGCTGCCCACTTGCCTTCCCCTCTGCCTTGGGTCCTGCTTCCAGCCTCTGATGGGGATGCACCGCTTTTAGGCCGGGTCAGCCAGTGAGTGGGTGGATGGCCCTCAGGGGAGACACTGTCCTGGGATTGAGACCACTGCTCCGCAGTGATGCACAATCACTGCTCTGCAGTGATGCAGCTCCAAGACTGCCCATCCTCCAAGGGTACTGCCACTGCCACCATTCTGGAGCTTGCCTTCCGCCACCACTTTTTGCTGCCACCACCAATCTGGAGCTTGCCTTTTGCCTTCCACTGCTGCCGCCACCACTCTAGAGCTTGCCTTTCACCTTCTGCCACCACCTTTTGCTGCTGCTGCCACTCCGGAGCTTGCCTTTTGCTGGTGCCGCCACTCTGGAGCTCACTTTCTGCCTTCTGCTGCCACCGTTGCCACTGTTGGCAGCAGAAGCTGGAGTTCACCTTTGGGACGGATCAGTTTGTACAAGCCATGCTCTGCTCCCTAGGAAGGGCTTTGTCATAGAGCGTTGTGTGCCCAGACCAGGCACTTTCTCTCAGGCCTCCTGCCTTGCATGGGGTGGCAGGAGGAGGAAGTGTGTGGCAGGGAAGGCTGCCTGCAGTTCTTGCAGCCAAAGCTGGGATGTCTGTGAGCAAGTATGTATGAAGTCTTCTGCCTTGAGCAGAAGTTTGAACTGTAAGACCTCCAAGGTAGCTTCTTCTAGCCTATGATTCTAAAGTCTCCAAGACACGGGAATTTGCTTAAATTGAGTGTGTGTGTGGTGTGTGTGTGTGTGTCTGTCTGTGTCTGTGAGAGAGACAGAGAACGAGGGAGGGGGAGAGAGAGGGAGGGAGAGGGGGGGGGAGATGTGGCTTCTTGGGGGTGCATTTTGGAGAAGTATCAAGACAGATGCCAAAAGGGTGATCAGCTTGAGATTACATTCCAAATGAAATTGGGTCCTCAGGGTAAGGAGACACGAAGAACTTTCAACTGCAAGTTTCTAAAAATCTTATTAAAATGAATATCTAGAGGCAGCTCTTTAACTCATTAATCCAGAGGGAGCAAAAGAGATAGGGTCCTAATGAGGGTCTTAGCTATTTAGCTCAGGAATAACAGAATAACAGAGTTGAAAGGGACTTTGGAGACCTTCTAGTCCAACCTCCTGCTCAGGCAGAAAAACTGAGGATGCCAAAATCTGAGTGGAGGGCCTGGGAAAGGTGTCAGAATAACAGAATAACATGTAGATGGGACCTTGGGGGAGACCCTATGCCATTTCAGAGAAATGGCTGTCCAGTCTTTTCTTTAAAACTTATTTATTTATTTATTTATTATTTGCACTTGTATGCCGCCCCATCTCCGAAGACTCGGAGCGGCTCACAACTAAAATATAATACAATAAATACTTAAAAAACTATTAAATTTAAATACAAGTCCAAATATAGTAAACTAAAACCATTAAAACAATCCCAACCCGAGGGGGGGGTCAAAGCCCGGGTTGATCAAACAACCAAGTTTTAACTCACGGCGAAGGTGCGGAGGTCAGGGGCCAGGCGGAGCTCCAAAGGCAGTTGGTTCCAGAGGTCAGGGGCGAACAGAAAAGGCTCGTCGTCGGGAGTCACCAATCGGCACTGAGTCGCCGATGGAATCCTGAGGAGTCCTTGCCTATGAGCTCGACAGGGCGGCCGGCATTCATTATCGGAAGGAGACGCCCCTTAAATATTGAGGACCCATGTCATGGAGGACTTTATATGTTAACACTAAAACCTTGAACCTCACCCGAGCGCAACCGGCAGCCAATGCAAGCCGCGAGGAGGGGGTAACATGGGAGAACCGGTAACTCCCATCACCACCAGCGCGCATTCTGCACCAGCTGCAATCTCCGGATGGTGTGCAAGGGAAGTCCTAAATAGAGAGCGCTGCAGTAGTCAAGTCTAGAGGTAACAAGGGCATGAGTGACCGCGCAGGGCATCTCGGTCCAGAAAAGGGCTTGTCGAACAAGGCGGAGCTGGGCAAAGGCCCCTGGCGACGGCCCCACCTGTTCTTCAAGCCGGAGCCGCACATCCAGGAGGACCCCCAGATTCCGCCTATCCACAGGGGCAACACCTCTCCCCTATGGCCAAAGATGGACAATCCTGACCGGGCCGAGATGCCGGTATGCACAGCCACTCAGTCTTGGCCGGGTTGAGTCGAAGCATGTTCCGCCATCCAGATCCGTACCGCATCCAGACACGGGTCATCAGGGAGAGGGCATCGCTGATCTGGTTTGGGGTGGATATGTACAACTGAGTATCATCAGCATACTGATGGAACTTCACCCCAAAACCACGGATGATCTCACCCAACGCTTCATGTAGATGTTGAATAGAAGGGGAAAGGACCGACCCCTGAGGGACCCCACAAGAGAGCACCCTTGGGGACGACTCCTAACCCCCGCCAACACCGATTGTGACGCCCGAAAGGTAGGAGGAGAACCACCAAGAACGGTGCCTCCCACTCCCAACCCCGAGGCGACAAAAGGATACCATGGTCGATGGTATCGAAAGCCAAGAGAGGTCAATAGGACCAGGACAGAGGAAAAACCCCTGTCCCGGCCCTCCAGAGATCATCCATCAGCGCACCAATGCCGTCTCCGTGCTGTAACCGGTCGGAAGCCCGATTGATACGGATCTAGGTAGTCCGCTTCATCCAGGAAAAGCGGAACCTGTTGAGCCACCACACTCTCAACAACCTTCGCCAAAAAGCGAAGGTTGGAGACTGGACGAAAAGTTATCTAACACAGTTGGGTCCAGGGCAGGCTTCTTCAGAAGGGGCCTCAACACCGCCTCCTTCAAGGCGGCGGGAAAGACACCCTCCCTTAAAGAAGCATTAACAACTGCCTGGAGCCAACCGCAGGTGGCCTCCCTGGCGGCATATGTCAACCAGGAGGGACACGGGTCCAACAAACATGTGGTGGAACTCATTCCGCATAATCCTGTCCACTTCATCCTCGAAACAGGATCAAACTCATCCCAGATAACAACGGCCAGACTCCCAGCACCTCCTTCCTCAGACCACTGCAAATCAGAGGGTAGCCCGTCCCGAATGCAAGCGATTTTATCCGACAGATATTGAACAAACTCCTCGGCTCTACCCTCAGCGGGTCCCCCCCCTAAATGAAGGAGGGAGCGGGTAACCCGAAACAGGGCAGCCGGGCGATTATCTGCGGATGCTATGAGTGGAGAGATAAGACCTTCTCGCTCACCCATAGCTACCAGGTAAGTCCTAATATAGGCTCTTAGCTGGGCCCGGTCGGACTGGGAACGGGTAGACCTCCACCTGCTCTCTAAACCCCTTCGATGGCGTTTCATCTCCGGAGCTCCTCAGAGTACCAAGGAGCAAACCGGGATCCACGCGCGTAAGGGGCGCATGGGGACAACCCTGTCGAGGGCCTCCGGCGCAGGCCGTTGCCAGGCCATTGCCAGATCCTCGGCAGAGCTGTGAGCAAGGGAAGTAGGAAAAAACCCCAGTTCTGCCTGGAACCTCTCCGGGTCCATCAGGCCTGGGGCGAACCATCTAAGTGGCTCCTCATCCCAGCAGTGGGGACAGCCTGTTGGAAGACCAGCCATAGGAGATAGTGATCAGACCATGGAACGGGCAAGACCGTAGAACTGACTTGCCCTCTGTCACTCCGCCATTGTTCAGAGACAAAAACTAGGTCAAGAGTATTTCCCCCCTCATGAGTAGGGCCTTGTATTAACTGGGTCAGGCCCATGGCCTCCATAGAAGCCATGAATTCCTGGGCCAAACCCGACCCCCCCCCCCAGGGAAGGCAGGTTGAAGTCCCCCAAGACCATAAGGTCAGGGAACTCCACCGCCACCCCAGAGAGGAGATCGAGAAGCCCAGGTAGGGGCTGCCACACAGCTGGGGAAAGGTATGCCAGCAGCAAGCCCACCCGACCATTAGGCCCCCATCTCAAGAGGAGGGTCTCACTCCCGCCTATCTCTGCAACAGAGACCTCCCTTGGAAACATGGCCTCCCGAATAACCACGGCCACCCCACCACCCCTACCCTACCCTGGCGGTGCAAAACTCGAAAACCTGGTGGGCACAAATCAACCAGAGGGACACCCCCCTCTGGGCCCAACCAGGTTTCAGTGATACAAGCCAGATCCGCAGCCTCCTCCTCAATGATCTCCCGAAGGAGGGAGGACTTATTTGCCACGGACCTGGCATTAAAATACACCAACCTAAGCCCAGGGGTCCTAGTGATCAAGCACCCACGACTTCTGAGGGCAAGCTGTTCCATTGGTTAATTGTTCCCACTGTCAGGAAATTTCTCCTTTGTTTTAGGTTGCTTCTCTCTTTCTTCAGTTTCCATCCATTGCTTCTTGTTTTGCCTTCTGCTTCTTTGGAAAATACATTGCCCCCCTTCTTTGTAGCAGCCCTTCAAAAGCCTGTTGCCTATCACACTCTTGGGCAAAGCATGTGAGCCATTTCCTCCCTTCAGTGGTCCATGAAAGTTCATCTATGGTATGTAGATGCCGATAATAAAGTCAAAAAAAGGTGAATAACATTTTTACAGAACTATAGATATGTTGAGGCCAGGTGTAACAAGGAATGGCTGGAAGGGAGTGGATGGCTGAGGCACCCCTTGATGTGAGTGACATTAAGTTGGCCATGCCCACCCAGTCACATGGTCACTCGGCCATGCCCACCTGCCCACGCCCACTCAGGTAGTCATTAGGGCAGAGAACAGGTTGTTAAAAAATTTGAATCCCATCATTGGTTCAATTATAGCTTTGTCTTACAGAAAGATAGTCTTACTCAGGGAATTAGGAGCTCCCGACTTTTGCTGGTCCACACATTTTTGCAGGCTTACATCACTCACATTATCTTTTTTTTCAGAGATCCTCAATTGTAAAGGACAGGGGTTTTTTTCTGAAAGAAATGGATACTAAGTGCATTAGAAGAATCAATAAAAATTGAGTATCCCCACTGAATAGAATCAAGTATATCTAATTCTGTGGTTAAATTCCAAACTATATTTAGTGAGTAAGTTGTACTGAACATAGTTTGACTAACTTCTAAATAAGAATACATAGGGGAGTATAATAAATAGGTTATGGATGCTGTGTATATACCACAGGGAGTCATGATACAGCTAAGCTCTCTACAATGAAAATAGACATTTAATATAGTTCAAACTTTAATGGATCACCTTTGTAACTAATATACATACATACACACATACACACACACACACACACAAAACACATTCAGTGAAAGTGCTACTTTATAATGTCTGAAGCAGCCCTAATATTGAGAAATAACTACTATATTCTAGGGTCAATTACTATCTAAGCTCATGATGAGAATTATGGTGATAGAGAACCAAACTAGTGTTCAGGCATCTGCTACAGACTTGTGGAAACATCAAAGGATTTTCTCTTTTTTAGAACATCCTAAAAAAATGTAGAATGGTTGATTTGGAAGGGGCCATATAAACCACCAAATTCAACAATGCCTGGTATATAGTAATTAGTATCTACTTTAACACATATAAAAATGCACCCCCATCACGCACATCACCATTAACTAACAGTAGACCTTTCATTTTAAAATAGTCTTGTGTCAATGTTACAATAAAAATATACTGGCAATATAATTATATTTTTATTCATATAAACAATTATATCAAAATATACTCAAAGTTCTCATGATGGTCCCAGGAGACAGGAGGAACACTAAAGATAATTATGTGTTCTAACTTTTTCTAACTTAGAGCTTTCTAAATGTATTGGCTTACGATTTCCATTATTTCAGCCCACAACTGTTGGTATTTCCTTCTGCAGGTATCTGCAGTAAACCTACAGCTGAAGAAATAAAAAGGGCACCAAGTTGAAGAAGTTTGATGAGACACATTGAAGTTACCTAGCAACTAACTTTATAGACAGTATTCTAAAATCTAAGTCTAATATCCAACATATCTAGTTCCTTTTTTTCATAAAACTTTATTAAATTTCAAATAAAGTTAAAATATAAAGCAAAAATAAAATTAAAACAGAAAAAGAAAGGAAACAGAAAAAAAAGCAAAATTGGGATTGCCAAAAGAAAAAAGTTCTAGCAAAGAGTAAACCATGGTTTTCTTTAGTACATATGCAAGCATAAAATACAATGCAGACAGTTCTCAACTTATGAGCATAATTGAGTCCAAAATTTTGTTGCCAAGCGAGACAGTTGCTAAGTAAAATTTGCCTCATTTTACAATCTTTCTTGCCAATCTCTCTTTCTTGTTAAGTGTTAAGTTAGTATTGTAACATTTCATTCTTCAACATACTAAATTAGTAGATCAGCAAAATACTGTGGACATAATAGACTTCAGCAAGGCATTCGACAAAGTAAACCACAACCTACTTCTTGGTAAGCTAGAAAAAAGTGGGATAGATAGTATCACCACCAGATGGATTTGCAACTAGCTGACAAACCTTGTTGACTGAGCAGTCCTTAATGGGTCTAAGTCTACATGGGGAGAAGTAAGCAGTGGGGTACCACAAGGTTCCGTCTTAGGCCCAATACTCTTCAATATCTTTATAAACGATTTAGATGAGGAAATAGAAAGGGAACTTATCAAATTTGCAGATGATAGTAAGTTGGAAGGAATAGCTTACACCCTAGAACCATGATGGCAAACCTAAGGCATGTATGCCTGAAGTGGCACACAGAGCCATTTCTCTGGGCACTGCAGCCATTGCCCATTGCTCTTCTGCGTTCCGGCATGCACATGCATGCCAGCCAGCTGGTTTTCATACATGCATGTGTGCCAGAAACCGGAAGACCAGGTGGCCAGTACACATGCATGCACTGGAAATCAGAAGCTCAGCTAGGGAAGCTGCTCTTTTGGTTTCCGGAATTCCCATGCTCATCGGAGAGCTGTTCTTGTTTCCAGTGCTCCCACGTGTGCTGAGGAGCTGCTCTTCCTGTTTCCGGTGCTCTCCCATATGTGCGCGTGTTCTTGTTTCAACACTTGGTGCAAAAAAGGGTTGATAACACTGCCCTAGAAGATAGGCTCAAGATCCAGATATAGTCATCATTAGTACATAAATCCACTACAAAGTCAGTTTTCTCATTTACCAGCAACCTTGTTTCATTCTAATTGTATCTATTTGATGGTGTAAATGGACCAGATACTCTCTTCATTTATCTTATATCTTCAGCCCCATTGTTATTTTATCATAGGAATGGAAAACCAGTCTATCTTTCCACATAAGTGAATTTGGAGAGACTTCGGACTTTAAAATTAATTTTGGTATATTTTATTAAATGTCACTTGGAGTTCTAGGATGTGTTAGGAGAAGGTAAGTCAATGGAAATGAGTTTGACCTGAGGGGAAAAATATGAAGAAATAACAATAGGGACAAGTAATAATGAGAAACTACAACTTGGCCAAAGAAAGGAGAGTAGGCCACTGGTGTTTCATCTTTTAGGCTGCAGTTCAGCTAAAGATATCTAGGTATCAATGATGATGATTCCTCAAATTAAAACTTTCCATTTTTCAGGTTCAAATCAGTTATTGGTAAAATTGCTCAGTTGCTTGTCAATTGCTGGTATTATCCACAATTTAATTTGAAATTGAATTACTGACCTGCCATGTATCACCAAGATCTGGCTGAGAGAAGAGGAGGTAATGAACTTTCCTGAGCTTTGTCCTCTAGAGCTTTTTCCCTTTGTGAGATAGCATAAAGCTGGTGGGTGACCAGAAAATATACAGTGTAAAGACCTTAACAATCACTACATAGGACAAACAGAAGTCTTCATGAACACTAACTAGCAGTCAGAAAACATGCTGAAAACTCTCTGGTTTCACAATATATGGACAAATATAACCATAGCTTCAATTGGGAAACTGTGGCCATCCTACATCAAGCCAACTACAAAAATACTGGATAACTCCTGGAAGCTTGATTTGTTTCATTTGGCCAGGAAGCAGACTGTTTTGACCCAGGCTTCGTCAAACTTAGTAAAAAAACAATTGAATTTAAAAATAAAACCTTTTTTTAATGTGACACTGGGAATTACTTGCATTCCCAGCCAAAGCACATTAGACACAGTTCCTCCAGATAAGAGCACGCTTTTCAGTGCTGCAGAATGCTGTCAAGAAACAGAAATCCAATTACTTAGAATATAAACCGACAGGAGTTCCAGCAAAAATAAACCAGAGTTTAGTTTAGTTTAGTTTATTGTCATTGCACCTCGTACAATGAAATCAAACACCATCTTCAGTGCACATCATGACCATGACCATGAAAATAAACACAAACACACTTCCTTCACCCTTCACACATTGAACCAGAAACTCCCAACACCACATCAACACTGCACTATACAGCAGAATTCAAAAGAGCTACTGCCCTGGGATAGAAGCTGCTTTTCAGCCTATTTGTCCTTGTTTTTTTTATTCTGCACCATCTGCCAGATGGTAATAGTTCAAAAAAAGGGTTCCCAGGATGAGATGAATGTTTCAGAATGTTTTGAACTTTCTTAAGGCAGCAGGAGCTATAAAACTCTTTCAAAGAGGGGAGAGGGCAACCAATGATCTTCTGGGCTATGACGTTAACCCTCTGGAGTGCTTTCCTATCTGCCACTGTGCAATTGGCAAACCATACAGAGGTGCAGTATGTTAAAATGCTCTCTATGGTGCAGTGGTAGAAAGTCACCAGCAGTTTTTCATTCAGTTGTTGTTTTCTGAGAAGTCTCAGGTAGTATAATCTCTTCTGGGCCCTTTTGACCAGGGCTGCAATGTGGGCACCCCAGGTCAGGTCCTCTTTTAGGGTAACAGAAACTTGAAACTGGCCACTTGCTCCACTCGGTTTCCATTGATAAGCAAGGGCTGGATGTCTGATCTGTTCCTTCTATAATCCACTATAAGCTCCTTGATCTTATTGGTGTTGAGGACCAAGTTATTGTCTCCATACCACGAAAGCAACCGGTCCACCTCATCTCGGTAGGCAGACTCATCCCCCCCCCCCGGAGATGAGTCCCACCACTGTTGCATCACCTGAAAATTTAACAATAGTATTACTAGCGTGAGTGGGAATGCAGTCATGCACATAAAGAGTATAGAGTAAGGGACTCAACGTGCAACCCTGTGGTGTACCAGTGTTAAGAATAAGGGCTGAAGAGGTATGATTACCTAATCTGGCCCTCTGTGAGTGGCCAGACAGGAAATCCATAATCCAAATGCAGATTGAATTAGAAAGCCCAAGGTCCAGAAGTTTAGACACCAGTCTCTGTGGAAGAATTGTACTAAACACAGAACTAAAATCCACAAAAAGCATCCTCACATATCCCCCCCGCTGTTCTAGATGAGTCAGAGCAGTGTGAATCTGTAGATCTATTTTTCACAGGTCTTCACTGAGGAATCAGAATCTAATGAACTTCTTTGCTTCTTGCAAAGAACATGTCACAGAGGGCTGACTTTTATCGCTTATGGGAGGCGCAATCACCTTCCAGCCTTACTCCTGAGTCGCCCCCTCTGCTTCAGCTGCTCTCTCCTTCTAGCAGCCCTGTGCACAAGCCACTGGGAACAGGCTGTTTTGCTCCTCTGTTTTGCTCCTACCAGGCTCCGAAAGCTCCAAAGGCAGCACCCCACTCTCAGATGGTCCTGGCCCCATCCCTGCATCGGATGCAGGACCTTGTCCAAGTCCTCACCAGACCCCCTGACTGGTTCCCTTTCATCCTCACTGTCTGATACCTCTGCCATCTGCACCGGCTGCTAGCAAACCACAACACCAGGCCAGACCCAGGATGACAGTTTCTGTCATTTTTATTTTATTTTATTTTATTTTTAATTACATTTATATGCCACCCTTCTCTGAAGACTCAGGGCGGCTTACAATTTTTGGGATACAACCCAGTGTGCTCAGCAATAGCCTTCATTCCATTGTATATGCCTGCTTATTACTAAGCGGCATTTTTACAAAGTCAGCTTATTGCCCCCAACAATCTTGGGTCCTCAATTTACCTATCCCAAGAGGATGGAAGGCTGAGTCAACCTTGAGCCTGGTGGGATTCGAGACTACAGTAATTGTAGGCAGCTGGAACTTAAATGCAGGCATTTAACAGCCTGAGCCACCAAGGCCCATTTTTTGAACCACCACAAACTGGATGAGCTCCCAGTGATGACCCATTTCCAAATGCACAGGCTTGGTGACAAGGGTGGCAGGGACTCTCCTGATAAAAGATCCATCAACTTGTTCAAAGTGTATAGGATTGGCCAGGGGTCTCATTCAGATGCCTAGCCTTTTCAGAGGGAGAGGCTGATCAAGGACTGAGTACATCTCATGTCTATGACTGCCTCTACTTCTCCTTGGGCACCCTGGGCACCACTAGCCTAGACTTAATAGCAAATGGACTATTAATGGCTTGACATACCATCAGGTCATCCTCACTGTCATTGCTGTCACCTGCAGCCAGAGGTGGGGTTTTTTGAGCCAGAGTTCCCCCTCCCTTTTAGGAGGAGGGGAGACCTCGACAACTTGACAGACGAACTCCCCCTTCTCTGTGAGTCTCCATATCAGCTTTTTGGGTTTGGCCAAGGCAGGAGTTCTTGTTTGAGGCACCTGTGCCAGTGCCAGGCATTCTGAGGCTCAGTGACCTTATTGACCAAAGAAAAAGTGTTTGATCAAGGCCATCAAAATCCCCCTGGGCAGCTCTTCCACTTGGTGGGAGGTGGGTCGCCAGCCGAGCTGTCTCTTAGGCTTTTTCTCTGGTGTTTCTTTGGGGTACCGGTTGAGCTCAATGTCCATGGCCACTGCCATCTGGTACCAGTCCTGGATATGGTCTGGGATACCTCAGCAGATGCAGGCATTGTGCACTCCTGGTCCAGGCTATGCTTAAAGTAATGCACTAAGAGTTCTAATCAATACTGCAGTCTGCCAGTGAGTCTCCAAAACTCTGCAACATACTATTTAGCCAAGCAGTCCTTCTGCCTGAATGCCTTATTTTCTGCCTCCACATCCAGTTCCTGGGCTGGGTCCTTGAATCTCTTCCTCATTTCTTGCAGGAACTTGCCAATGTCTCCTAGCTCAGGGTGCCTTCATTGTGCAGTTGAGTCACCCACTCTGCTGCTCCCCCCTCCAGGTTTTCAGTGATGGCCATGATTATTTCTTGATCATTGGGTAGTTTTCCCCATAGCGATCGATGTGAGCTCACATCCAGTTTAGGTAAAAAGTGAGCTAGTCTGGACTCCCATTAAACCCAGCTCTGAAATGTGGCAATGGCTAGCCAGGCTGGAGGTGGAAATGGTGGTGGTGCCGGAGCCAGGGCAGGTACCCATTGTGCATGAACACAGCCCTGCTCTGGGTAGTAGGCCAATCCATGTGGTACCTGCCATACTGGCAGCTGTTGAGTTTGTCCTGGCTAGCCAGCCAGTCTGCGGCTGGGCTGAGTGAAAGATTGTAGTGCCGAGCTGACCATGCAGATTGTCACAGTGATCAACCAGTGCTGAATTGTCCAGTTGGCACAGTCCAGTCGGCACAGTCCAGTTGTGGGCTGGACTGTGCTGATGGGAGCAACGGAGGAGTTGCAGCTTGGGTACTTTGGGTCCCTGAGGGGGAAAGCATTAAAGTTGATGGATTCAGGACCACTGGCTCAGGTCAAAGAGGGGGCTCAATGCCTCCAAGAGTCAGCTAGCTGAACCTCTCTGAAAGGGTCTGGTGACAGACTGCAGTCTGGTACCTCTAATCCCTGGACTCACTAAGATTCAGGGGTCCCATTGACCTCCACTCCAGGATTGTAATTCTTGCCTCCCTTGTCAATTGGGCACTCTCCCACAAGTGTCTGAAATGCATCCTGGTGGCTGATGTCCTCCTCTACCCGTAGAGCTCCTGGGTGGCGAGCCATTCGGTGTGGACTTTTGTCTGGGTGTCCACCTGTAGCACGATCTCTGCCACCACCTCCTCCACTCACTGCACTTCTAAGGGGGTCGGCAGGCTCTCCAGGACTCCTTCTCAAGCTTTGCAAGAACATGTGGCTTTTCTGATTTTTTAATCCATGTTCCCTGAGCCTTCCTGCTGCCCAGGTATATCAGGGCTCACGTTTAATGTCAGGGTTCCATGTAATAAATCCATATCGAGCAATACTCCAATTACATCAGTAGGTTCCTCAAAGAATAGCTTTATTGGCAATATTATATTGGCACAGATCTGGTGAAAACCAACTCTGAAGTCTCCCATGGTTTTCACCTAATTGATGTCCTTGGTTCCAAGAGAAAATATATTATTTTGGCTACAGAATCCCTTCTATCTCAAATCCTCCCCTCCTTATCCCTCAGCTCCAGAGTGACAACACTGAAGCAGTCAAAAATGGCCTTGGTCAAGTCAGCTTCATGGTTAACACTGATACATTTATGATCCAATCTGGTTTCTCTCTATCATACAGATGAAACTCGAAAAATTAGAATATCGTGCAAACGTTCATTTATTTCAGTAATGCAACTTAAAAGGTGAAACTAATATATGAGATAGACTCATTACATGCAAAGCAAGATAGTTCAAGCTGTGATTTGCCATAATTGTGATGATTATGGCTTACAGCTCATGAAAACCCCAAATCCACAATCTCAGAAAATTAGAATATGACATGCAATCAATAAAACAAGGATTGTACATACAACAATATCGGACCTCTGAAAAGTATAAGCATGCATATGTACTCAGTACTTGGTTTGGGCCCCTTTTGCAGCAACTATTGCCTCAATGCATGGAAGCTATCAGCCTGTGGCACTGCTGAGGTGTTGTCAAGGCCATTCGCCAACCGCCCAATGTAAGAGAACAACGATCCCACGAATGTTCACACAGAACCTTTTATTCGTCTCATGTCTTGCGAAAAGGGTAACAATCATCAACATACAATCAAAGTCAGCTCTGGCTTGCTTTGCAGCCCAGAGCTGTATTTATACAATTAATGTGTTACTCAGCAGGGTTAGGTAAAGTTAATTAAGGTCACATTACATAACCACCTTCCAGCCGCTTCCACTGCCCGACATCCGGGGACCTAATAGCTAACACTGAACAACTTCGTTAATTAATCCCTAGAACCCGCATCCTGTTCATGCTACCACCTTGTGTGTTATGGTTTCCAGGTGTCATGGCTCCATGTCTGTCAGCCTTGGAGTCATGACAGGTGTTATGGAAGACCAGGATGCTTCAATAGCGACCTTCAGCTCTTCTGCATTGTTTGGTCTCATGTCTCTCATCTTGCTCTTGGCAATGCCCCATAGATTCTCTATGGGGTTCAGGTCAGGTGAGTTTGCTGGCCAATCAAGCACAGTAATCCCATGGTCATTGAACCAGGTTTTGGTGCTTTTGGCAGTGTGGGCAG
The DNA here is from genome assembly GCA_009733165.1 of Naja naja. Taxonomy (NCBI): domain Eukaryota; kingdom Metazoa; phylum Chordata; class Lepidosauria; order Squamata; family Elapidae; genus Naja; species Naja naja. Next base: position 71,717,962 of record CM019155.1, read on the forward strand.
GTGCCAACTCCTGCTGGAAAATGAAGGCAGCATCCCCATAAAGCTCATCTGCGGAAGGAAGCATGAAGTGCTCCAAAATCTCCTGGTAGACAGCTGTGTTGACCCTGGCCTTAATGAAGCACAGTGGACCAAAACCAGCAGATGACATGACTCCCCAAATCAACACAGACTGTGGAAACTTCACACTGGCATCTTGCAGTCTGTGCCTCTCCATTCTTCCTCCAGATTCTGGGTCCTTGGTTTCCAAATGAGATGCAAAAGTTGCTCTCATCAGAAAAGAGGACTTTGGACCACGGAGCAACAGACCAGGTCTGTTTTTCTTTAGCCCAGGTAAGACGCTTCTGATGACATTTGAAGCCCATGTCCAGGATCCGTCTGTGTGTGGTGGGTCTTGATGCACTGACTCCAGCCTCAGTCCACTCCTTGTGAAAGTCCCCAACACTTTTGAATGGCCTTTTCCTGACAATCCTCTCCATGCTGCGGTCATCCTTGCTGCTTGTGCATCTTTTTCTTCCACACGTTTCCCTTCCACATAACTTTCTATTAATGTGCTTTGATACAGCACTTTGGGAACATCCAACTTCTTTTGCAATTACCTTTTGAGGCTTTCCCTCCTTATGGAGGGTGTCAATGATGGTTTTCTGCACAACTGTCAGGTCAGCAGTCTTTCCCATGATTGTGATTCCTACTGAACCAGACTGAGAGACCATTTAAAGGCTCAGGAATCCTTTGCAGGTGTTATGGCTTAATTAGCTGATTAGAGTGGGACACTTTGAGCCTAGAATATTGCACCTTTTCACAATATTCTAATTTTCTGAGATAGTGGATTTGGGGTTTTCATGAGCTGTAAGCCATAATCATCACAATTATGGCAAATCACAGCTTGAACTATCTTGCTTTGCATGTAATGAGTCTATCTCATATATTAGTTTCACCTTTTAAGTTGCATTACTGAAATAAATGAACTTTTGCAAGATATTCTAATTTTTCGAGTTTCACCTGTATATACTTTTATACAATTCTAACTCCCCATGTATGTTTTTTCCTAAATAAAACAAATACTAAAACAGCTTTGCCTCACTGTGATGCCTTTACATTACAATGCTGTATCTTTTTTATCATTTTTGGTTATCTGTCCTTCTCCAAATCCAGAATTTTTTAATCTTTCAAGTGAAAAATATAGCTTTTAAAGATGTGAAAAAAATGGATCATGGGCTTGTAGAACTACATAAAATTGTTTTGGGGATGGCAGAGGTTTTCAATTGCTCATTCGTGATTTATGACATATCAGCTCATTCATATAAAACTTTAAAACTGGCGACGTCTGTTTTTCTTTGTTTCACTTTCTACTTTCCTTTCTAATTCTTGACAAAAGTTTCCAATCCTTGCAGATGCAATAAATTCAATGCAATATCTACAATAAAAATGCAACAAAAGAAAGTAAGAATTACTTTCTAAGGGAGGTAATTTTATTATTTAAAAAACAATTATGCAAATGCAGGAGTGAAGCAATATGTATGTGTGTATGAGTATGTGCACAGATGCATGCACATTTTTATTTTATTTATTTATTTTATTTGTCAAGCTATTATAAGGTAACAGGTATAAGTATAAACATAGTTATGAATACATGAAATGGATACATATAATAAAAAGAAAAAGAAACAATAGGACAGGGACGGTAGGCACGTTGGTGCACTTATGCACACCCCCTACAGACCTCCTAGGAAAGGGATGAGGTCAATAGTAGACAGTCTAAGGTTAAACATTTTGGGGTTTGGGGAAGAAACCACAGAGTCAGGTAGAGTATTCCAGACACTGACCACTCCGTTGCTGAAGTTGTATTTCCTGCAATCAAGTTTGGTGCGGTTTACCCTGAGTTTGTATCTATTGTGTGCTCTTGTATTGTTATGGTTGAAGCTGAAGTATTCATTGACAGGTAGGACATTGCAATATATAATTTTATGTACTATACTTAGATCGGACCAAAGGCAGCATAGTTCTAGGTTGTCTAGGTCTAAAATTTCAAGGTATTCTGCAACGAGTAGAGGAGTGGAGAACTCTTCTTGTGAAATATTTCTGGACTTTCTCAACTGTATTAATATCAGATATGTAATGTGGGTTCCAGACTGATGAGCTGTATTCAAGTATTGGCCTAGCAAATGTTTTGTATGCTCTAGTTAGTAGTGTGATATTACCGGAAAAAATGCTACGCAGGATTAGGTTAACAGCTCTTAATGCCTTTTTGGCTATGTAGTTATAGTGGGCTCTAGCACTTAGATCATTAGAGATGAGTACTCCAAGGTCCTTGACAGAGTTTGGATCATCAACAAGGTCTTGACTATTCAGCTTGTATTTTATTTTCTGTTTTTTTTTGCCAATATGTAAGACAGAGCATTTATTTGTTGAAATCTGAAGTTGCCATTTGTTTGACTATTCTGATACATAGTCGAGGTCTTTTTGAAGGGTGGCAGTATTGTCGGTGGTGTTGAATAGCTTTACATCATCAGCAAAAAGAACACAGTTGCTCTTAATATGATCACAGAGATCATTTATGTAGAGTATGAAGAGAGTTGGTCCTAAAATACTGCCTTGGGGGACACCACTGTTGACAGGTACAGAATTTGATTGGATGCTCCCAATTTTGACCATTTGTTGTCTGTTTGACAGGAATGCTTCTATCCAGTTATGCAGGTGTCCAGAGATACCATAAGATTGTAGTTTTAGGATTAGTTTGTCATGTACCACTGAATCAAAGGCTTTACAGAAGTCTATGTAAATTGCGTCTATTGCTTTGCCCTGATCGAGTTGTGTAGTCCATATGTTTTTGCAGTGTAAGAGTTGCAGATTACAGGATAGTTTTTTTCTGTTTGTTAGAGAGTAGGTTGTTTGTTTCTAAGTCAAGGATAATAGATTGGTTAATAATTGATTCCATGACTTTACAGGTGATGCAGCATAAAGAGATTGGTCTGTAATTTTCAACTAGGCTGGGGTCTCTCTTTTTGAAGATGGGAATGACCGTGGCTAGTGACCATAGGTTTGGCAAGGAGCTGGTCCTGAAAGATTTTTCGAAGATTATGCTTAGAGGTTCGGCTATGGCCAATAGTGGATAGCTTTTTTAAGAAGTAGGCACATATTCCGTCCAGTCCAATAGATAGAGATGGTTTTAGATTGCATAGTGGTTTTTCAACATTGTCTTTTGTAAAATTGATATGTATTAGATCATTGTAGTTGTCTGTGGTAAGATGGCATTTGAACACTTCTGATCATGTTCCATGATGTCTCTGATGAGTAAGGGGATATCATTTGTGGAATTATTTGATGGGATAATGATTATTTATGGCTGAGGTTTGGTTGTTATTTTTGATTGTAGTTGTGATTGTAGTTGAGATAGTAGTTGTGGTAGTGGTTGTTGAGTTGGGATTTCAGTTTGAGCTGATAGGTATTCGCTTATCTGTGCTGTATTTTTTTTTCAAGAGGGATTAGGCTTGCTTGTATAGTTGTTTCAAAATGTGTCACTAAGTGTTCTTCTATTGAGTGAATGAATGATTCTATGCTTTCAACTCTGTCAGGCAGGGTTCTTAGTTTGTTTAGCTTAGGAAAACATGATGGACATAGACAAGGGAATGTATCTGATGTTTTTAGGAAATCAGCTAGGTTTTTGTTTAAGTTTAAGCAGGCAAGGTGGGCTTGATTGCCACATTTAATCTTATTTTTGTTTTCATTGATGGTTTCAAGACATTTGAAGCATGTGCAGGAGTATGCGATATCATTGGTAAAGATATTATTCTTTTGTTGTTGTTTAGTAGTGGAGGGTTTGGAGTTTTTGGCTGGCATGGTCAATGACAATAGTACACTAAACAATTACAGTAGCTAATTAATGTGATAGACAGTTACTTAATGAATGTTGGTAATTAAATATTAATTGATAAATTAGAAAATGAATCAAAAGTAAGATTACTTATTACTAAAAATCAATCAATCAACTAGATAATCAAAGTTACAGTATTAAATCTCTATCAATTCAATAAATCAGTAAATTAGTGGTCATTTAACAATTAATTATTATACTATTAAATGATAAATCAATTATTTTAGACAATTCTACCAATAATTAGTCTTGAGGTAATGAAATAGTGGGGGTAGTGAAGTATGGGAGGTTTGTAGTGAAAAGTTCCTTTGTTTTTCCTTAAAGCCATGTTGTTTGGTTTTTGTTTTGTTTTGTTTTTGTTTTTAAAGAGGAAGCGTTGCTGCTTGATAGATTTGAATGGAGAAGATTTGAATGAACTCTCCAATCATCTACTTGGGAGTTTGGAATGGATGAGATTTGGGTGGGGATTAAGTGGAGATTGTCCAATCAGCTGAGTGGGAATTTAAATGCAGGCTAACTAATCAGCTGGGTGATTTAAATGGAGACTGTTGAGGAGATTATTCCTCTCAGATAGGGTCTATTGATTCTCCGTGAGTCTCCTCAGTTCTCCGCAATTCACGGCTGTTCAGAATCACACTCTCCTGCTCTCCTCTAGTCCCAGCTCTTTTTCAGATGTTTAGGATCACCCTCTGTCAGTTCCGTCTCTTTCTCTGCAGTTCAGAATCACACTCTCCATCAGTCACAGCTCATTTCATGCCGTTCATTCTATGCCGCTCAGAATGGCTCACTCTCAGAATCAGTCTCTCTGTAAGTGTCAGAATCACACTCTCATCTAATCACAGCTCGTCCCGGCTCTTAGCACTATCTTCTCTCCACTATCCGCTCTCTGCTCTCTGCATGGAATCGCACTATTCACTATCTGCCAGTCCCAGTACTTTCAAGTCTCACCCGTTCAGAATGGTGTCCTACAGAATGGAGTTTTGGACTCTCCACGGGGGATGGTGTCCTGGCCTCTCCGCTCACTCTCTCTGCTCACTTTCAGGATTGCCAGCAAGATCTCTGTTCTCGGAACCTTCCAAAACCTTCTGACAGTCCCGGTTGAGATAGATCGTGGGTCCGTTGGCCCCAGACCCCACTCCCCACCTCCAGCGATGCGGTTAGGCATTCGCCTCAATCGCCATCTTGGGAAAGCAAGATTTTCCCAAGCTTATGTATGCACATAAGCATACAAATGAGTACAAATCTGTTCTTAAGTCAAATCAGATTCATCCCAGTTCCTTCCATCTGCTTCATTTTCAATACATTAGCAATATTAATTATTTTATTTTAAATTTTGAACCAATCTCAAGAAAATGTTCATTGTATATTAGGAATTGCTTTAGTTCAGCTACTGGTATTTACATGAAGATTTTATGACTATCCAATCTATAAAACAGGAATGCTTGAATGAAGTTTTTTAGGCAACAGATAAACATAATGTATATTGACACTGATTCACTAAACTACAAGCTATAAAAATAGTATTAATATTAAGGAGAAAAATTTATAACTTAGAAATCCATGCTGTTTCTAATCAGATGTTTACTTGTTATTAGTGGGTCACAATTTGTTACAGAATGGGTTTCTTAGATAATCTTAACAATAACCACATTGCCTTTTTCCTAGCATCTGACTCTCAATATTAAATTTGCTTTAAAACCAAATTTGAAACAGTTTTTACTTTGGGAATTATGGGTTTAATTTTGGGGAATTAATTGGAATCAAGCAGAGATTTTAGAAAGCCTAAATGCGTCTTGTCAGAGTATATTCATGAACTGGATTAGAACATGGTAACAAGGTCAGTCAATGAACAGGCATAGCAACTAAGTCAGCCAATAGGACTGTTCGGAAACTGAAACTAGAAGTAACCTAGGCATGGCTATTTATTAAGCTCTGCAGCTCTGAAGCTATGTTAAGCTCTGAGTCTGCCATTGAAATGAAACTGCTTCTCTCCTCTGCTGTGTATCTTGCTTGCCTGCTGAACTAAAGTGAAAGTTTCTGAAGTTGAGTTGCTGTTTCTGAAATTGAGTTGCTGTTCTGCTCTGAACCTGTAACATGTCTGCTTCTGTTTGAGTTTGCTCCATGTTGGAGAAATCTACAACTGGTTTGTAAAATTTACTTCATATGTTTATAAAGAAGTTAAATGAAGCCTCAGCCATTTGTGTTTACTTTTCTGGCACTGAATTTATGCTGCAAAACTCTGAGCATGTCTGATATCAGTCTGCATGATGTATCGGATAAGTCCTTTGCAAAACCCTCTGAACATGTATCTAAGACTAGTTGTCCCAACCCAGTAAAATTCCAAAAACATACTGTCGATTCTTGATTATTCTTTCTCGGGACATGCATTCATATCTTTGTCTGCTTAGAAAATCCACTGCATATTGTGATTCTTATTGCTAAATCAGGCATGTTTAACCGTGTTCAATCTGAAAATTGAATCTTTGAATAGCTTACCATGGGCCCCACTCCAAAACAATGAGTACAGCCAAATCCTAACTTTAATTTAGATTAAGAGTACTTCAAAACAAATCAATTAATACCTTCTAATATGATGATATGATAACTCCCCCAAGGATTTTAATAGGGCCCTTAATAGTGCCCACTATGGCAGGGGTGTTAAATTCAATTTCATTGAGGGCTGGATCAGCATTTTGGTTGTCCTCTGTGGGCCGACGGGGTGGGTGGGTGGGGCATGGCCAGGGGAATAATTTGAAACAAAAGAAAGAAGCAAAAGATATAAAAGATTTTTTTTATTTATTTGTCAAACATGTACAAGATAACAAGTATAGGTATGAACATAAACATGAACAAAGGAAGTAAATACAGATAAATGGGGGCAGTAAGACAGGGACAGTAGGCACACTGATGCACTTATGCACGGCCCCTTTAAGGACCTGTTAAGAATGGGGCGAGGTCCATGGTAGACAGTTTGAGGTTGAAGCTGTGAGGGGTTGAGGCTGTAACAACGGAGTTGGGTAAGGTGTTCCAGGCATTGACCACTCTGTTGCTGAAGTTGTATTTTTCTGCAATCGAGTTTGGAGTGGTTTACCTTGAGTTTGTATTGGTTGTTTGCCTGTGTATTTGTGATTGAAGATGAAGAAGTTGTTGATGGGCAAGTTGTTATAGCAGACAATTTTATGAACAATGCTTAGATCAGACCGTAGACAGCACAGTTCCAGATTGTCCAAGCCCAAAATTTCAAGCTTGGAGGCATAGGGAATACTATTGTAAGTAGAGGAGTGGAGTACACTTCTCAAGAAGTATCTTTGAACTCGCTCAATCATGTTAATGTCCAATACGCTGTGTGAGTTCCAGGCAGATGAGCTGTATTCGAGAATTGGTCTGCAAAGGTTTTGAATGTCCTAGTTAGCAATTCAATGTTACCAGAGAAGTAGTGTGATGACCCACAGTATCTCAGAAATATAACAAAATCCAAAACGTAACTAAAAGTCCTTTAATGCCTTCAACTTGGCTTCACTGTTTAGTTGTACACAGTGGAGGAGTCAAAATAACATTTCAAAGGCAAAAAACACAGTTCACATTCAAAGAGCCAATAATGAAGCAAAAGCCAAAAGCAAACCGCATTGAATAAAGTTCCTCTACAGACCAGGATAGATAATTGCCAGCTTCAGGAAGATGACCAGGGACATTCCACTGAAAGAACACCAACCAAGAATAAACCTTCTTTAGAACTAAAACACTAATTTGTCTCCAGCGTTTGTTAGCATGCAGGTCCAGACTCTTATGCAGATCTCACACCTGCAACCCATGAAGAGGATCATGGCCCTCTCCATCTGACTAGACCACTCCCTATTGGCTGTTCCTCCTCTTCCTCAGAGTCAGTCTCCACCAGGAGCATGACAAGAAGCTTTGCAAAATAAGGTTAACAACTCTTAATGCCTTTTCGGCAATGCTGTTACAGTGAGCTTTGGGGCTTAGATTGTTTGAGATAAGTACTCCTAGGTCCTTGACAAAGTGAGGGTTCTCTCATTTCCACCCAACTTGTACTTGATGTTCTGATTTTTATTGCCAATGTGTAGGACAGAGCATTTATTAATTGAAATTTGGAGTTGCCAATATATAATAGCAATAGTACACTTACCTTAACAAGCCATTGCAATGGAGTTCAGAGATGTAGCAGTTCCTTCAAGGATTGCTATTAGGCAAAGGACACCATTCTCATTTTAAGCCACATTTCTTATACCTTCTTTTTTACTGACATATGCATCCCACAGTCTCACTTCCTTGTTCTTTCTTACTTTCTTACTGACCGTCACTTTCTGTAAACATCCATGTACATTTGAAGCTCTCAGACACTTGTTGCTTTCAGTTCCTCATTTTCCACAGTCTCATTCTTCCTGCTCTAAATATATTTGTACATACTTTGCAGAAACATACCACACAAGTCAGCACATTAGAAATATTTCTAGTACATTTTGTAGTTATGTTAGTTTATAACTTTGGTTCACCAGAGTCCAAAAGCCTTCACTTAGACCTTATTACCTGCAACTTTCCAATGGATATATTCCTCCTCTCTCAGTCCTTCATTTCTCATCATGAAATCAACACAAACCAAAGTGTCCAAAACATTATATGTATATAGCTAAAGCCAAAATTTCATGTATAAATATGCTTTGTTTAAGGTGAAGGAAGGCAGTTATGTTGATTAGGAGCATTTTAGCAAAATATCTGTGGAGGGATTGCATTAGACATGGTGAAAGGTCTGCAGTCTTTTCATGGTGGCATATATTGGCTTGCCATCTGACTGTTCAGGTGGATGTCTTCATTAGTGTTCTGATAAAAGGAGTGTGTGTTAGCACCAATTTTATTGAAGGGGTTCTAGTCAATGTAGAGAAAGAAGAATGAGAGCATCCGGTAAGTACAAAAGTGATAGCATAAGGAAAAACTGCCATAAAAGGAATTGAAGAAGGCTTGTAGGCTGTAGGTGTGGAGCAGGGCAGTGATGGTCCAGACCGCAGGCATGAGTCCTTTCCTGATGCAGGCTGTTTCCTGCAATCGTTGCTGGGCTTCCATGAAGCTGTTCTTTTGCTATTCATTGATGGTAGGCAAATGTAAGATTACACAATGTAGGTGCAGTTTTAGGTGAAGGTTGTATGGAGAGCAGGGGCAGAGGTTGCTAGCGCTTGCCTCCCTGTTAGGCAAAGCTTCAGTCTTTGCCTTGTTGCAGTCAGGGGACCTGGGCTGAGGGCTTCCTCATCTGGGACTGGTACCTTCTTACAGTGCAAAGCATGCACCCAAGAGGCCATATGTTGACACTTCAACAGCAGTATTGGTGGTCAAGATGATCTGGAATGGGGGACTTCTGGCTAAAGTTGCAGCGAGATCAGATGTAAGGAGCTGGTCTCCACACTCCTGTGCCGAGTTCTCCCATTGGAGGGCCCAAAAGGAGCTAAAGTCATTCTGTAAGCTTCACTCTGTGAGTAAAAGATGGGTGCCCTGTAGGTCACAGACAGCAGCAACTCTTCCGCTTGACTCAGGGCTTCTTCCCTCTCATCCATGATGAGAAGAGGCAGCCATCAGGACTGCCAAGAAGCTGGGACAGCCGAGGCAACAAAGAAATGTGCAGGAGCGGTGTAGATAAACAGTGACTGGAGCTGGGTGAGAAGATTCTTTTTTCTATTTAGACCCTAACTTTAAAAGGAAAAAGAAGAAGAAAATCCAGGAAGAGACTCTTAGAACTGTTTGTTAAAGAGGTGAACAATCATAGAGAAAAAAATCCTAGACCCAAAAGAAAGGAACTAAGGGGAGAAAAGCTAAAGATTTTTAAAACATAGAAAAGTGGACTTTCAAACTGGGTTGGTGTTGTTTTGGAAAGGCATTATAAAATGCTGAAACTTTCTACTTGAATAGCCGATTTTGCTTCCATAAATTGAATTAAAATTGGATTAATCAATCTGTCAGACTTGAAACAATGCTGAAACCTAAGCTGAGGGTGCCATCTATTCATGAATGGAAAATATACCATACCCCTACAAGCCTGGGAAAATTTCTGATAAAAGAAATAAACAACATTTGGAGGATTGTGGTGACACTTACTGTTCTATAACTATCTACTTTATGATTACTGGAGACTCTATTGTGAGAATAAAGAAGACTCTTACAGAAAGTAAAGTGACTTTTGATTTTTGAAAAGCTGCCTGGACTACTTAAATGGAATGGATTAATAATCCTGAGATGTAAAGAACTATATTGAATTTTCTGAGGAGCAACATTAGACTTGAATATATTGTTTTGGAACTATTGAGTAAGAGCGGGAGTTACTAAAATAAGACAAGATGCTCCACCAGGGGGAAGTGAGTGAGATTTAAAAAGAAATGGCATTGATGTTTTAAAGCATTAGGGATACTATGACAAAGAATCACAAAGAGATAAAGAACCCATTGCAAGGCATAAATGGGAAAATGGAAAATACCCTACAACTGATAATGAATAAAGATCAAAGAGCCCAGGAAAGAGAGGAGATAGCATAAAGAATGGAAGAAAAGATAGAACAGAGAAATCAGCAAATAAAGCAAGAAGATGAGAAGGAGAAGATGATAAAGATAATAAACCAAGGGAAAAGTATTTTAGGAGATTTAAAAATTGAATCGGATAAGCTGGAAGATACTTTTGAAAGGGAGATAGTGGCTTGGGTAGACACTCTGGAGACCTGGCAGCTTAGGAGGATAGAGATGGGAGAAATATTCAGACTGAATGGTGAAGACACAGGTGTTGATAGAGACAAAGATCCAAGAGAGGGATATGGGAGGCAAGCTAAAAAACAAATAAGAATTGAAGTATTAAAATAGATAAGAGATGATGGATAAAAAGGATTTTTTTCTTTTTTAATATAATGATGGCCTGATTAAAACTAGAATAGAGACAGAAATAAGAATGCACACTTTTATATAAAGCAATAGTTAGATGGAAAGATTGGAGGTTGAAAGATGGTATCATTATATATGTTTAAATAGTATGATGATTGGCATTAGAATGGCATATTGAAACATTGAATAACCAAATAATGAAGGACTGTGTCTTAATATAAACATGTGTGTTAACACTAGGAAAAGTAATGATGGCCTGACTAGAACTAGAATAGAGGTAAAAATAAGAAATAGAGGAAATATTAGCATATATAATTTTATATAATAGAATATAAGCAATAACTAGATGGAAAGATTAGAGGTTAAAGCTGGTATTACTATGTATGCTTAAATAATATTACCATTGGCATTAAAATGGAACATTGAAATACTAAATTACTTTAAAACAAACATGTATGTTAATACTAATATTACCTAAGTTTGATTCATGTAACGAATATTATTAATACTAATATTGCTACTTGCATCAAAATGAATTATACCCAGAGGACACACTGTTTATGTATTGATATTGATGTATATTTAAAAATAAAAATCCAATAAAACTTTTAAAAAGAAGATGATCTGGAATTGATCCTTTCAATGAGGAGCCAGGCAGTTCTTTCATTGAAATACCTTCACCAGTATCCAATCACCAGGTGCCAGGGAGTGGCAAGGATGCCGAATCCCTTTTGGAAGTGCAGTGGCAACCTGTGAATGACATGTCTTTACAGTTGTAACAAGGGCATGGCAATAGTCTAACATGATACTGTCTAAGGTTTGTATGTCAGCCAGGTGCACCACAGACAGAGGAAAAGCAACCCCAAGGGTCAAATTTAACTCTTTCAATGCAGCCTGACAATTCCTTGCATATTTCTTTAATTACTTGGTTTGCAAAGTGAGTACTCCTATCACTTCCTAAATAGATAGGGATACCAAATCTGGACAAAAAATGTCCTTAAGAAGGCAAATATTATATTGCTGGCAGATGCTACCAGTAGAGCAAAAATGTTTAGCCAGAACATGAACTCCAGGAACAATCCATTTTTTGTTGATAGCAAAAGAATTCCCTCCCAGCCAACATGGGCAAGCTCATGTTGGAGATGAACAAGATAGGACAAAAGAGGACTTCTGGCAGTGATGTCATGGCGGTGTGGAGAAAAGAGAATGGGCTCCACTCCTTGGACCTGATCTTTTGTGTTTTGGAGGCCCTTTAGAGGCACACAGGTATCGGAGGGACACGTGAAGAAGAGGGGAAGCCCTGGGGACAGCGAGGTGGAAGGCAGCCACCCACTGTAACAGAAGGAAACACCCCGAGATCTGAACATGAAAGCATCCTGTCATCTTGATATGGGGGACCAGAGGCCATGACAACCAACTAATGATAAGAAAAGGAAGACCAGTGGAATTGTGACATTGAGAGAGATAGTGGAAATCTAGTACTGTAAAAGAAACGAAATGCCAAAAAAACCCAAAAGTAAGTCCTGAAATAGCCAGATGGACTAAAGAGGCTCAAGAGGGGAGGGGAGAAAAACCCCAGGAGACAGTGGTGACTAGGAGGTGTGAGCAAATATAAGAAGAAAGAGTTTAGCCAGACAAAGAAATTGGAAGGGCAGATGTAAAGACAAAAGGTGAGAAAATGACAAATCATATGAACTAAACAGAGAGGGGGATGCAGAAGGGCATAGTGCGTAGTTTGGAGGCATACTTTGGAGGACAAGTGCTATTTTGTATTGGCAGAGAGGAAACGGGATGAGTAAACATTGTTGCGAAAAAAGCTAAGAGACCTAAGAGAGAAAAATCGAAAGTGTAAGTGCGCTGTGAAATTGACTAGAGGAGTGAATAAAACCGAATGGACAATATAGAAGCACATGGAAGAGGAGAACATTAAAGAGGATTTGGTGGAAAGTGAAAGCAAAGAGAGGAATACAATTCACCATAGGACAGAGTGGCTGATGCAACTGACAGTAAGTAGCATAAAATGTAATTGAAGGGAATGAATTGATGTAATATTTAATAGAAAAAGTTAAGGCATGGTAATGAATTAATTGAAATGAATAATACAAAAAAGGAATTGACTTGTATATCGTGATTATATTATAGATTTTGGTTTAGTAGAAACTTCTTTTTTTGTACTCTATGTCTTCTTCCTAAATGCAAGTGGATTAACTGGGATAATTACAGTGTTAAAAATAATAGAAGTAGAATATAAACTCAAGGCTCAGATTAATGGATAAAATAATGAATTATTAACTTATGCAGACCTCTTGGATTGATATTTAATAAGAAACCTTTAAGTGTTAAGTAATATCTCAAGTTATTGTATATTAAGCTAGTGTGGATTGTTAATATTACAGTATATTAGTTAATAATAATAATAATAATAATAATAATTTATTCGACTTGTATGCCGCCCTTCTCCCTAAGGACTCAGGGCGGCGAACATTAAAACAGAACCAAATTTACAATAAAAAGTCAATTAAATAAGACAAGTCAAATACATTAAAATACATTAAAACAAAATTAAACGACCCCAAAACCCCACCCGGGTCATTCCAGGCCGGCCTGTTGAAACAACCAGGTTTTAAGGTCCCTGCAGAAGGAGCGGAGATCAGGGGCCAAACAGAGATCCACAGGGAGCTGATTCCAAAGGGCGGGCACTCCCACAGAGAAGGCCCTAGCCCTGGGGACCGCCAGCCAACAATGCCTGACCAATGGTATCCCAAGGAGGCCCCTCCGATGGGAGCGAACAGGGCGATCAGAATATGATGATGCTGTCAGGAGGCATTCCTGCAAGTACCCTGGACCCAAGCCATTTAGGGCTTTATAAGTTGTAACTAGCACCTTGAAGTTAGACTTAATAGAACTATATATTATTTGTGGTAATTTATAAAACAATAGTGTAACTGTTATTTTGATTATATTAATGATATGAACCATTTAATATTAAGATAGTGTTAGAAATCTTTATTAAAACGTAATTATTGTATTGAGAAAGAATTTATAGAGTAAGATTGTTAACAAAAAAATTAGCAGGAGAAATCTTTAAGCTGAAATTGAAATTGGCAGAAGTAAGAAAAGAATAGAATTGAGAAAGTTAGAGGAGGAGAGGATTAAATAATTGAAACTGAGTATTATAATAACATTAGAAAGTAAAGTGAAACACTGAATCAAGCAAAATACACAGTGGATGGTGGAGTGGAGAAATATATATACAAATTACTAAAAATGAAACTACAACAACCATTTTAAGAACTGGGAAAAAAAACACCCTCAAATCCTTCTTTGACATCAGCATCACCCTTAGGCCAGAGATCTATAGAAAGTATGTTTAATGCAGAAAAACCAAGTAGTGCCTCAAACATGCAGACGATGCAGATGACCCTATTGGCAATACAAGAGACTATGATAAAAATGCAAAAATCAATGACTAAAAACCATGAAGAAATGAAGAATGAGATGGGGGAAATGAAAGGAGACATACACAAATTAGGTATAATCCAGCAGGCAATCGAAAAAAAATGAACAAAAAATAAAAATGTTGGACAACAGAATGGAACAGTCATAAAAGAAATTGGAATCAGTGGACCAAAAATTAATGGCAATAAATAAAGATCTAGAAGTATCCATTATTCACCTGGAGATGGAATGATTGGCCTTTTACCTACACTTTCAAAATATAATGGAAAATAAAGAAGAGGACTTGAAAACAATAATAATAATAAACCCCTCACATCCTGGGCATAAACTGTTTCAACTCCTACCCTCAAAATGATGCTATAGAGCACTGCATACCAGAACAACTAGACACAAGGATAGTTTTTTCCCGAACACCATCACTCTGCTAAACAAATAATTCCCTCAACACTGTCCAACTATTTACAGAGTCTGCAGTACTATTACTATTAATCTTCTCATCACTCTTTATTACCCATCCCCTCTCACTTGTGACTGGATGACTGTAACTTTGTTGCTTGTATCCTTACCATTTATATTGACTGTTTCCTAGTATGATTTGATTGCTTATTGTACCCTATGACTATTATTAAGTGTTGTACCTGATGATTCTTGACTCTTGATGAATGTATCTTTTCTTTTATGTACACTGAAAGCATATGCACCAAGACGAATTCCTTGTGTGTCCAATCACACTTGGCCAATAAAGAATTCTACGAAGTTCTATAATGTCAGAACTGTTAGCAGAAGCCACGAAAAGGGAGAGACAAGAAATTCAAAATGAAATTGATGAGATATACAGGGTGCATACAAACCACATGAGATGCCATAAGCTACTGAGGGAAGTCCATATTAGATTTACAAAGAAACAAGTAAGATATGAGATCTATAGAGCTGCAATAGATGAACCCATGTCATACAATAGTAAAGAAATCCAGATACTGAAACAGATACCCAGATCCATGAGTGAACAGAGGAGAGAACTACAGTTCCTATCAACACAATCGCTAAAACATAGTATACCATTTGGATGGCTTATACCAGAAGGTATGCTAATAATTTGGCAGGAGAAG
The DNA here is from genome assembly GCA_009733165.1 of Naja naja. Classification (NCBI taxonomy): domain Eukaryota; kingdom Metazoa; phylum Chordata; class Lepidosauria; order Squamata; family Elapidae; genus Naja; species Naja naja. Next base: position 71,733,270 of record CM019155.1, read on the forward strand.
AAAATAAGAATTGACAACTTAGGAAAAGCACAGGACTTCTACAACCATCTTATGATAAGAAGAAGAACTTGGTAGCAAAGAAGAACTAAAAAGCAGAAGCCTAGAGGAGCAGCAAAGAGGAAAAAGAGTCAGAATAAGAAGAGAGAAGCAAAGAAGATATTGAACAGAGAGAAAGAGAGGGGATTAAAACAAGAGTGCAGGGAGGAAACAGAATAAACAGAAGACAGAGGCAACAGTACAGACAATAAAATGGATGAAGAGATAAAATTAATATCTATGAATATAAATGGATTAAATTCTCCAATAAAAAGGAAACAAATTTTCTCAATCCTGTATAAACAAAAGGCAGACATAATATGTCTTCAAGAAACACGTATTAAGAAACAACATAAAAAAATATTTAGAACAATCTAAATTAGGGAAACTATTTGTATCACTGGCAGATCAGGAAAAAAAGGGATAGCTGTATATATTAAAGAAAAGATAAATGCAAAACTAAGCTCTTCCAATAACAATGGAAGAATACTGATGATAGAAATTAAAATTCAAAAAAACCCACAAATACTATTAGTAATAATATATGCTCCAAGTGAGAACCAAAAGAAATTTTATAGTAAAGTACACGAAAAAAATAATAGAAAAAGGGCAGGAAAATATTTGTTTATTAGGAGATTTTAAAGCTGTGACAGATATTAACAAAAATTACAAAAGCAATAAAAAATAAGAAGACGAAAACACTACCAAAATCATTTTTCGAGATGGCCCATGAATTAAATTTGAGAGATAGCTGGAAAGAATTAAACTTGAAAGAAAATAAATATACATTCTATTCAAACCCCCATAAATCATGGTCCAGGATCAATATGATTTGGACAAATAAAAAAAAATGAAAATAAATTAGAATCTATAGAAATAATTACTGACATTTGGGCAGGTCATGACCCTTTAAAAATAATTTGGAAAGGCCAAAAAAAAGAAAAATAGAAGATGGATATTAGATATAGAGATTTTGAAAGGAAAAAAAAATACATACAACTGATTAAAAAAGAAATGGAATTCGTCCTCAAAGAAAATAAAAATCAATATACAACACTACAAAAACTATGGGACACAACTAAAGCATATCTATGTGGTATATCCAAAATGTCCTGCTTGTTTTGAGTCATGACTTTTTTGAAATGCATGAAGACGTAAAGTTTTAGGGACATATATTTTAGAACCCTTCCATGCTACCCCCTTCTGCATAGTTAATAAATCCTTATGTTCTTGATACCAAATATCTGTTGCTAATTCATTTTGCAGCTTCTTGGTCATTTCTGATTTGTCTTTGATTTTTTGGGTTTGTGCATGTGTGATTACTTGAACTGCTCTTGAGAGGATGGTGGAATGATTGGGTGAAATACTTCTTCTCACTTACTGTCAGATTGGGGCTTCCTAGAAAATGCATCTGCTAGTAGATTTTTCCCCCCTGAGAGGTACTTCAATTGGAAATTGAATCTTTTGAAGTATTGAACCCATCTAACTTGTTTAGGAGAGAGTTTCCTGGGTGTTTTTAGAGCTTCAAAGTTTTTATGGTCTGTCCACACTTCGAACAGAATGTCGCTGCCCTCTAAAAATTGTCTCCAAGTTTGTAAAGCCCAACGAACTGCATGAGCTTCTTTTTCCCATACAGCCCACCTTCTTTCAGTGTCTGTGAGTTTTTTGGACGTATATGTGCAGGGTTGCAGATTTCCATTATCATTGTTCTGGAGTAGAACTGCTGCCACTGTTACGTCGCTAGCGTCTGCTTGCACTATAAAAGGCAAAGCTGGTCAGGGTGCTTTAGAATGGGTTCCTGTGTGAACTGCCTTTTTAACAATTCAAAAGCTTTTTGGCATTCTAGAGTCCATTTAAGGGGCTGTCCAGGTTTTGCCTTGGTTGCCCCCCCACTCCCGGTTTTCAATAATTCTGTTATTGGTAATGCAATTTCTGCAAATGGGATAAATTGCTGGTAGAAGTTTGCAAATCCCAGGAAGCTTTGCAGCTGTTTGCGATTCTTTGGGGGTTGCCAATCCAGGACAGCTTTCACTTTGGCTGGATCCATTTCCATCCCCTGAGTTGAAATGCGGTAGCCAAGATAATCCAAAGACTCTTTATGGAATTTGCATTTGGATAGTTTTACATACAGTTGTGCATCTAACAGTCTTTTAAATACTTTTCTCACTAACTTGACCCTAACCCTAACTCTAGAGTTTCATTGTAAATAAGAATGTCATCCAAGTAGACCAGGACCCCTTTATACATATTGATGTAAGACTTCATTTATGAGCTGCATGAAGACCCCTGGGGCTCCTTGTAGTCCAAATGGCATTACTCTGAACTGAAAACTGCCTAAGGGGGTGTTGAAAGCTGTCTTCCATTCATCTCCTTCTCTGATGCGGATTCTGTAATACACTTCACAGAGATCTAATTTGGTAAATACTTTCCCTTTCGCTAGGTGTCCTAACATGTCTTTCATGAGTGGTAGGGGGTATGTGTTGTGAATACACATTCAATTAAGCCCCTTGAAATCAATACAAAGATGAAACTCCCCATCTTTTTTTTCTTTAAATAGTACTGGGGCAGCCCCTCTGGATTTTGCAGGTTGGATGAAGCCTCTGGCTAGATTTGTGTCTATATAGTTTCATAGCCCCTTCATTTCCTTAGGAGTCATGGAGTACATTTTTGCTTTTGGTAATTTCGCCCCCTCTATAAACTCTATGGCACAGTCAGTGTTGTGATGGGGGGTAGCACATTGCATTCTTCCTCAATGAAAACTTGAGCCAGATCACAGTACTGGATTGGGATTTTGGGAATCCCTGGAGGTTGATCAGCCAATGATACTGTTCTATCCTCCTGGCTTTTTTGTAGTTCCGGGCTGACAATTTGTCTGTTATCTTGTTCAGGAGGTGGCTCAGGACCAAGTGCTAATTTGATTCTCCTCCCAGCTTATATTTGGCCGCCATTTGTCTAGCCAGGCGAGACCCAGGATTACTGATTGGGTCATCTTTGGGACTACAATGAATCGGATTATTTCCCAGTGTTTCCCTATGATTAGCTTTACTTTTTCAGTGACTTGCGTAGCTGGACTTCTTCCTATCATGGATCCATCTACTTGTTGGAATCGAATGGGGGTAGTTAACATTTTAGTTTCTATACCTAGCCTATGCACAGTCTCAGGACTGATAAGGCACCGTGAACTACCGGTGTCAATAATAATATCTATGGGCCCTTCTAAGCCCATGTGTAACAGTTAATGTTCCTTCAATTTTAAAAGGTAGACTGGCTCCACTTACCATCAGGTCATCTTCTTCACTGTCTGCATCTTGCACGACAGGTACTCCTGCTGCCAGGGTTCCCTCCCCTGTTGTTTGTTGTGGGTTGTGGACCTCGATGGCTTGGCACACAAATTTGCTTTTTCCAGGAGGTTTTCTAGGTGCCTTTTTCCATTTAGGGAGAGCGGGTGCTGTCCCTTGAGGTACTGGTGCTGGTGCTAAGCATTCTGATGCCTAATGCCCTTGCTGACCACAATGGAAATATTTTATGGAGGTTGGGGGGGCTGCTGTTTGACGTCCTTCCCCTTGACATGGAAATGAGCATCGTGTGAATTGCCTTTTTGGTTGTCTCTCAGCATTGCTCCTCCTGTGTTGTCTAAGCACGTTGTCCATTTTTATGGCCATCCTGTACCACTCATAGATTCTATCTTCAAGCAACCCATGGCACAGGCAGATTTTTAACAACTCCTCATCCAGGCTTTCTTGGAAATAGTGCACAAATAATCTTTGAGACCAGTGCCTGAGATTAGTGGCCAGGCATCTGAACTCAAGCACTAAATCCTTGGCAGGTCTACCCTTCTGCCTGATGCTTTTTATTTCAGCTTCTGCTTCTTGTGCTTGGGAAGAATCCTCAAAATGTGAACGGAGTTCTCTTAAGAAGTCATCCACATTATTTAGTTCAGGGGCTCCTTCATCATTGAGCTGGGTGAACCATTCAGATGCCTCTTCCTCCAAATTATCTCCAAGGAATTGGACTAGTTCTGCCTCATTGTGGAACTCATTTTCATGTCTCTCAATGTAAGACCATGCTCTATTCATGAAAAATGCAAGTTTACTTGCAGTCCCATCAAACATGGTTTTAAAAGGTGTTGGAGCGTTTGCATGCAGAGCTGGTTGCAGCCAGGAAAGTGGGGGGAAGGTGGGGCTGCAACCTGGGCTGGCCTCATTTGAGCTTGTTCCCGAACCCATCCTGGGGGATAAAATGCCCATCCTGGGGGAATTCAGTCAGCTGGAGGTAAACAAGGGGAGGGGAGGGCTCATTCCTCGATTGATTCTTTGTGGACTCCCCCTCCTACTCACCCCTCTGTGTTCCACTCTCGTAGGTGAATGATATATTGGTGGAAGGTCTCCCGCAGTGGTAGATCACCCTCTTCTGGGAGGAGAATATTCTTCCAACAACTGGGTTAAACTGAAAGTTGACAGGCTGGAAGCTCTTGTTTCATGATCTCTCTGGGTGGGAATTTGCCTCCTTTCCCAGCCCCTGCCTTTGCGTCCAATCACAAGCTGTTCCAGCTGGTCACGTAGATCCTCAAAGGTTTGGCTGCACACTGCCATTTGGTATTGCCATTCAGCTGGCTCATTGTGGTCTCCCATAGGTCCTATAGGTCCTGTTGCAGTATCAAAGCACATTAATAGAAAGTTATGTGGAAAGGAAAAGTGTGGAAGAAAAAGGTGCACAAGGGATGGCCGCAGCATGGAGAGGATTGTCAGGAAAAGGCCATTCAAAAGTGTTGGGGACTTTCACAAGGAGTGGACTGAGGCTGGAATCAGTGCATCAAGAGCCACCACACACAGATGGATCCTGGACATGGGCTTCAAATGTCATCAGAAGCGTCTCACCTGGGCTAAAGAAAAACAGACCTGGTCTGTTGCTCCGTGGTCCAAAGTCCTCTTTTCTGATGAGAGCAACTTTTGCATCTCATTTGGAAACCAAGGACCCAGTGTCTGGATGAAGAATGGAGAGGCACAGACTGCAAGATGCTTGAAGTCCAGTGTGAAGTTTCCACAGTCTGTGTTGATTTGGGGAGCCATGTCATCTGCTGGTGTTGGTCCACTGTGCTTCATTAAGTCCAGGGTCAACACAGCTGTCTACCGGGAGATTTTGGAGCACTTCATGCTTCCTTCCACAGACAAGCTTTATGGGGATCCTGACTTCATTTTCCAGCAGGACTTGGCACCTGCCCACACTGCCAAAAGCACCAAAATCTGGTTCAATGACCGTGGGATTACTGTGCTTGATTGGCCAGCAAACTCATCTGACCTGAACCCCATAGAAAATCTATGGGGCATTGCCAAGAGCAAGATGAGAGACATGAGACCAAACAATGCAGAAGAGCTGAAGGCAGCTGTTGAAGCATCCTGGTCTTCCATAACACCTCAGCAGTGCCACAGGCTGATAGCTTCCATGTCACACCGCATTGAGGCAGTAATTGCTGCAAAAAGGGCCCAAACCAAGTACTGAGTACATATGCATGCTTATACTTTTCAGAGGTCCGATATTGTTGTATGTACAATCCTTGTTTTATTGATTGCATGTCATATTCTAATTTTCTGAGATTGTAGATTTGGGGTTTTCATGAGCTGTAAGCCATAATCATCACAATTATGACAAATCACGGCTTGAACTATCTTGTTTTGCATGTAATGAGTCTATCTCATATATTAGTTTCACCTTTTATGTTGCATTATGGAAATAAATGAACTTTTGCACGATATTCTAATTTTTCAAGTTTCACCTGTACAACAAATCCATTTCATTTCAATCGTGTGTCAATTAGGTATATATTTAAGTTATTTAACCATTATTGATAATTTATCAAATTTATCAAATTTTATAATACAACAATAATCACATTCCCATGTAAATAATATAAATGAAGTCCAATATGTCTATTACATTAATTTCTCTTATTACTCTATAAATACACCCAATTTCTTTTAATTTGTTCTATTTTCTATCCATTGATAAAACTAATTGCATACCATGTAATATTCAGATTCTTCTTTTTCTTTAATTTGTAGTGTCATTCTATTCTGTGCATTTAAATATTTTTGCAATTATTTCTCCCTCTATTGGTATCTTATCATTCTTCCAGTTTTGGGCAAATACAATTCTAGCTGCTGTTAAAACGTGTATAATTAAGTAAATCTTTTCTTTACTATAACCTTCTGGTACCATTCCTAATAGGAATATTTCAGGCTTCAAATCTATAAGTTGTTTAATCATTTTTTCCAGCCATTTGTGTATCTTAGTCCAATACCTTTTAGCCTCTGTGCAAGTCCACCACATATGATAATATGTTGCTAGTGTTTGATGACATTTCCAACATTTCATTGATTTATCTTTAAACATTTTCGTTAATCTTGCTGGCGCTAAGTGCCATCTATTAAACATCTTATGCAAATTCTCCTTGTATGCTGTTGATATTGTGAATTTGTAATTCCTATCCCATAATTTCTGCCTTTTATCCAATTCTATAGCATATCCAAAAAAATTTGCCCATGCTATCATTGTTTCTTTAACTTGTTCTTCTTCCAGCTTGACACCCAATAAATAACAATATAATCTTTTAATTAATTCATCCTCTGTTCCTGTTAGTATTTTATCCAATTCTGTCAACTCTTTATTTATCCCTTCATTTTTGATATCTTTTTCATACCTTGTTTGTATCTGCATATATGAATACCATTCTATTTCTAATCCTTGTTCATTTAATTCTCATTTTATTTTGAGCTCACCCTTTTAATTTAAAATATCTTTGTATCTAGTGATACTTCCCATTTTACAAACATTTGGATATACAAGTGCTTCTGTTGTTGATAACCAGACAGGTATCTTCATATAGTGTTGCTTCCTAGTTTTTTCCCATATACGTAACAATCAGTGGTGGGATTCACATTTTTTTACTACCAGTTATGTGGGCATGGCTTGGTGGGCACGGCAAGGGAAGAATACTATAAAATCTCCAGTCAGAGGTGTATTTGCTGGTTCTCTGAACTACCGGTTCTCCAGAACTGATCAGAACCTGCTGAATACTACCTCTGGTAACAATGCATCCCTGACCATATGTCTTTGAAAATACCTATGTGTTTTCCCTTTCCTATACCATAAAAATGCATGCCAACCCATTTGTAAATCATGTTCTTCCAATGTTAGTAACCTTTTATTCCACAGCAATATCTATTCTTTCATCCATGTTAAGGCCGTAGCTTGATAATAAATCTCCCAATTAGGTAAACCAGATCCTCCTCTGGTTCTAACATCCTGTAACATTTTAATATTAATACATGTTTTCTTCCCTTGCCATATATATTTCAACACCATTTTATTAATATCTTCAAAATATTTTTTTCTAGCTTTATTGGAATTCTTTGAAACAGATGTAGTATCTTAGGCAATATATTCATTTTAATTGCCGCACTCTTCCTGTTAATGAGAATTGCATATTGCCCCATTTTTCCGACTCTGTTTTTATCTGCTGTTTCAAATTATAATAATCTTTTTTAATTGTTCCACATCTTGATGTCAATTGTATTCCTAAATATTTAACTTTTTTTACAATCTGAATATCTGTACTCTTTGTCAATTCTTTTTTCTGTTTCTCTGTCATATTTTTCACCAATACTTTTGTTTTCCCTTTGTTTATTTTTAATCCAGCTATTTTCCCATATTCCTCTATTCTATTTATCAGTTTAGGTCCTGTTCCTACAGATTTTTCTAGTATAAAAAACAGGTCATTTGCATCCTTTTATCTCTATCTTTCCTAACAGTTCTAATTAACACTTCTAAAGTTAATATGAACAACAGTGGCAATAAAGGACATTCCTGTCTTGTTCCTTTTTCAATATGTATTTTTTCAGTCAACTCCCCATTAACCAATACATTTGCATATTGTTTATAATATATAGTCTTAATCATATTTATAAATCTGTCCCCAAATTCCATTTCCTTCATTTGTTTCAATATAAGTTGCAATTCACATTGTCAAATGCCTTTTGTGCGTCCAAAAAATCAATGCCATCTGCTTCTCAGGATGTGCTTCATAATACTCCAGCACATTTAAAATTATTCTCATATTGTCTCTTACTTGTCTATTAGGTAAAAATCCATTTTGATCTGTATGTATAAAGTAATTTAAATATATCTTCAATCTTTCCACCATTATTGACACAAATATCTTATAATTCGAGTTCAGCAACAATATTGGCCTGTAATTCTTCACTTGTTGTAAATCAGTATCCTCTTTTGGTATGAGGGTAATGTATGCTTCCATTCATGAGTTAGGTATTTTAGCTTTATCAGAATTTCATGTACAACTTCTAGTAACACGTCACTTATAGTATCCTTTAGTATTATACATTTCTGCTGGCAGGCCATCCTGATGCTTTCCCATTGTTTTGTCTTTCGGTTGCTTCTGTTAATTCCATCATCGTAATTTTCCCTTCTAACATCATTTTAGTTTCTCCTGGTACTTTGGATAACATTTTCTTTAAGTATTCCTCTATCTCTTCTATTTCCACTTGTTCTTCTTTGTATAGTTCTCTGTAATACTTTTGTATTATTTCTTTTTTGTGCCCATTTCTATGACACAGATTCTCTTTGTCATCCATTAATTGAGATTCTTTTCTTTTTTTTAATTTGTATGCCAACCATCTTCCTGGTTTATTTGCATTTTCAAAAAAGTTCTGTTTAGATTTTTTTAATTTTTTGTGCTAGTTCTTCTTTATCTATTATTTCCAGTTTATGTTTTGTCAGTCATTTTATTTTGAATTCCTTTTTTTGTGGATTTTTCTGTGATTCTTCTTCCAATCTTTTATAATCTTCTTCTAGTATTTTTTGTGCCTGTCTTTTCTTTCTATTTCTTTTTCCAATATATGTTATTGTTAGTCCTCTTATATAAGCTTTAGCTGTGTCCCACATATTTTGCAATGAAGTTTCTTTTTTGTTTTGTTCAAAGAAAAAAATTTAATTCTTTTTTCATGTGTTCAATATATTCTTTCTCTCTCAATATTAGATTGTTCATTGTCCATCTGGACCTCTTCTTTTGTCCTTTCCATACTATCTTAATCGGATTGTGATCAGCCCATGTATTTGTTTCTATACTTATATCTTATATATTGGCAATTATCTCTGTTGTTGCCCACATCATATCTATTCTAGATCAAATGTCTATTTGAATAAAATGTATATTGTCTCTTTTCTGGGTGTCTTTCTCTCCATGCATCTTGAATTGCTGGTTCTTCTGTCATTTGAAAAAAGGCTTTAGGTAGTATTTTTCTATTCCTTTTGTTTGTCTTTTGTCCTTTTTGAGATCAACTATTGCATAATAATCTCCAATAATGCAAATGTTCATATTCCAGTTTTATTATTCTCTTATGTAATTTGTCGTAAAACCTTTCTTGACTTTCATTTGGAGCATAGATTGCCACTAATAAGGTCCTTTTATAGTTCATCAACATTTCAACTATTAAAACTCTGCCTTCCTCATCTTGATAGATTAATTCAATTTTTATAGTGTCTTTTACATATAATGCTATTCCTCCATTGTGCCAATGTAGAGTATAATTTCCCAATCTTTGGATGGTCTAATACTTTCTCATGTTGTTTTTTAATGTGCTCTTGTTGTAGGCAAATTATATCCAATTTTAATTTCTCTAATTTATTAAATATTATTTTTCTTTTAATTGCCAAATTTAGTCAATTTATACTAAGCATAATTAACTTAATTTTGTCTTCCATGGTTTTATTTATGATAGGGTCTAGTTGATCTTGTCGCTCTCATCTTTCTTTGCTATTTTGCTCTTTCCTCTTCCCTAATGTCTCTTTCTTCCACTTCTTTTTCTTCCTCTCTTTATTGTCTCTCTTCTATCCCTACAGCTTCTTCTCGGAATTTTATTACTTCCATCTTTCTTCTCTCTTCTCTTTCATATTCTCTAAAGTATTGATCATAGAATAATTCTGCTTTTTCAATTGTATCTAGTCTATGTCTTTGCTCTTGCCATGTCACCATTATTCCTTCTGGTAACAGCCATCTAAAATTAATTCCTATTTTAATCAAACATTTTGTCAAGAACTGATATTCCTTTCTTAGATCTCTTACAGTTCTAGGTATTTGCTTCAACACTGTTATCTCCTTTCCTTTGTATTTTAATGGTTCATCTTTCATCACCTTTAATATCTCTGTTCTTATAGCCTTCTTTGTAAATCTAATGTGGACTTCTCTTGGCAGTTTGTGTCTCATTCCATATCTAGTCTGAACTCTGAATATTTCATCCATATCATATATTATTTTTTCCTTTGTCTCCTCTCTGGCTGCTGCTAGAAGATCTGCCATTATATCTGCCAAATTTTCATCTTTTTCTTCTGCAACATTTTGGAATCTTAAATAATAATTGGCCTTGTCCATCTCTAACATGATAATTTTCTTTTCCTTGACTTGATTGCATCTTGATAATCTATAGTCCATATCTCCTACTCTTTGTTCTATTACCAATGTTTTTTCTTCCATTTTCCCCATTCTTTTTTCATTCTTCTCCATCATTTGTTTATGTTCTCTATTTTCCCTTCTACATTATCTACTTTCCCTTCCATCTTCCCTACTTTTTCATCTGTTTTCCCTATTTTTTCATCCATCCTTGCCATTTGGTCTTGCATTGTTTGTAGTATTGCTTTAATTTCCATTGCCTTTAATTGTCACTGCCTTTTCTTGTTGGACAATCAAATCAAGAATGCTCTGACATCTAGGGTTGGGTGCCACTGAAGATTAGGCTGAAGTTAGTGCAGATGCTGCTTTCTTCATCTTGAACTGTTAGGGGTTTTTTATACCTCTTATCAATTTGTAATCCACAAGATCTTTCCCCAGACACAAGGAAGCAAAGGAGAAACAAATAGAAGAAACTTTTCTTCAGGTTCTTCTACACCTTAATCTACTTTAGAGAATTACTGTATAATCCAACAGGGAGATAACAAAAGAAAAAAAGAAAAAAAATCACCAAGAGAGGCTCAATTAAAGGAGAGCCCCAAAAAGAGAAGAAGAAATAAGTCCAAATCCAAATCCAATATATCGAATATGTTCAACCAAAAAAAGAAAAAAAGAAAAAGGAAAGAAAGGGGAAAAAATCAATTTCAAATGATATTTAGAAAAAGAAAAAAGAGAGGTGGTACAATCCAAATCAGAGAAAGAAAAAGAAAAGAACAAAGCCAATGTCCAAAAAGAAAAAAGGGAAAAAATCAACAAGATTTAAAAATTAAAAATAATATAGGGAATAAAAAAGAAATTCCATAATAATATCCACTAGGAAGGAATAATAAAAATCCAGCTATAAATCCCTTATATTCACAGTGCAATTTGCCACTCTATCCAAACAGCTAAGACCAGGGAGGAAGATAAAAGTGGAAAAACAATATTAAACAATTCAGTGAAAGGGGTTCTGATTTCTGCTTTCTTGTTTATTTTTTGTTTCTCTTAATGTCCAAGGGTTACACTATTTATGATATAAGTTCTCACTGTAACCCTCTATCTCTATAGTCAAATTAATCAAACACCAAAGGTTTTGGTGTTAACATTCAAAGTCCTACATGGCATGGGTCCAGGATATTTACGAGAACGACTCCTTCCAGCATCAAATACTAACTGCCCTGTACAGGCCCACAGACGGGGTCTCCTCGGGGTGCCGTCCGTGACTCAATGTCACTTGGTGATGACCCGGGGGAGGGCCTACTCTGTGGTGGCTCCCACTTTATGGAATCTTCTTCCGCCGGAGCTCTGGCTGGTCCCCGATCTCCCCACCTTCTGCCATGATTTGAAGACCTGGCTATTTGTACAGTCCGGGCTGTGCTGACCCTCTGGGGGTTTGATTGTTTTAATTGTGGGGTTTTTAACTTTAATTTGGCTTGTAATTATTTAATATGTTTTTAGGTAACTTATTTATTGTTGTATTTTTAGCTGTGAGCCGCCCTGAGTCCTTTTGGAGAAGGGGCAGCATACAAGTTGAATAAATAAATAAATAAATAAATAAATAAATAAATAAATAAATAAATTGTATCTTGTTTTGTCTGCTCAGGCTTCAAAGTCAGCTTTTAAAAGTTCAATATTCTATTCTATTCTTTCGCCTCTTTTCAGTCCCCCTCCCCAATAGATGGCACTGTTGCACTGTTTCCCTTTAACTTTAAGTAGTTAAAATTACCTATGGGTCTTTAAAAGGTTAGGGAAAAAAGGGATATCCGGTTTGAGCCTCTTCGGCGACGGACGCGAAATCTGCGATCATGCGCGGTTTCGGTCCATGCTCGTTGCTGGAGACCCCGAGCCGCTTGGCTCAGGGGTTAAAACTACCCCGTAGAGGTGGTGAAGACGGGGGAGCTGATGGCAGGAGTGAGGAGAGCCGCATCTCTCCTCCTCAGCTGATCTTTCCCTTTCCCGAAGGCAGCGCAGCGGTGGTCAGAAATGGCCACCTCAAAGAAGACCTCAAGCAGACAAGTTTGTGAGGAGGAAGTGATTGAGAGAAAGTGTGGTGATCCAGGCTGATATTGAAACATCTACTAAGGTACCTGGTTTTGAACAGTGGGAAACAGTAACAACTTTTTAAAAAGAGAAGGAAAGTGGTGGGTGAAAGTGAAAAGCCAGTTTGTCGCTTTTTTTCCCTCTTCCTCTTTGATGTTAATAGTTTTGAATGACAAAGAATATTGAGATGGCTTGGATGGATACAATTACACTTGGACATTAATAGGCTTTTTTATATAGCTGGAAATAATCTGCCAAGTGTTAAAGACCTTTTGAGAGACTTTAATATTTTTTTTTCTATAAAAGAAGAGAAAGGAAGCAATAGAGGAAGAGAGGAAAAAAGTGAAAGGAGGGTGTGTCTGGAGACTGAGGATACTACCCAGACTTAAAAGAACAGAGAGTGGATTGGCAACAGGGAAAGATATACTTTAAAATACATTCCATGTGGAACTTTGTTGCAAGCCTAAGCCCCTGAAAAGGGAAAGTGTTTTAAAGAAATAAGAAATAACTTTGGATAATTGGAGGACTTTGGTTTTTATGGACAGAAGATACTAAGCTGATTAAAGCTAACTGGGAACTGTTTTGAAGAAAAAAGGGGGGAAACCCCTTTTAAAATGTTAATACCCATGGAAGAATCAAGAATGTTATTCAAACAACTTAAAGAAGAGCTACAATTGATAAAAATGGAGGTTCTGAAATATATGCAACAACAGGAAATATCGGTGGAACAAGAAGGGCGGAACAAAGAAGAGGAAGCCATTTTAAAGAATCAAACAATTGTTAAAAAGAAAGGGGAAAAAGGGAAAAGAGGGAAGAGAGTTAAGATTTTAAGATTTGAAGCAACAATTAGAAAAAAATATAATTACAATGCTACAAGGAAAACCAAGAGACAGGATTCCAGAAGGAGAATTAATTAGAAAAGTGAATAGCGAGATAAGGGAGGAAAAGGGGGGGCAAAAAAGGGGAAGTAAACAAGATATTCAGAAACAAGAGAAGTATACCAGGTTTAGAGAATTTACTTATTTTTTTGGACACCGAGATAATGGTTAAATAAATCAAATTAATTAAAGAAATCTGCAAGGCTACATGAGCTGCAGAGTTATTTTAGAAACAGATAGAAGCTAGAAGTTTTAGAGGATTAATATGATGTGTATTTCCTTTCCTTTTTTAAGGTCATTATGATAAAAATATTTTATGGGAACAGATAAATAAGATAGATATGGTAATTAGCGCTTGAATTGAATTGAAATGGGAATAATCAGCTTATTTACAATGGTTATATACATTTATAATATCTTTACTTTATACTGTTAAAAAGCATAATAAATAAAAATGAATGTGCCAAGCAGAAATGGATCGGTAATAGAGATTTTATTAAAATTGAAGTGTAATAGAAATAATAATGCTAAAGGAGAAATATAAATGTTAAATAATGATGGGTAAAAGAAAGATGGGGTATTATCCTCTGAAGTAATAATTACAGGGTAAAATATGTCTTATAAGAAATACAAGATTGTAAACATTATAGATAAAAGTGTATTAAAAACTGAATGAAAAATATTGCAGGAGAATAAAGGAAAATAGTATAAATTGTTATGATAATTGGGATAGAGCACATGAAGTGTGTTAAAAATTGAAACTATATTTGTATGGAAAAGGAAAGGTTTGGACACACACTGTTCTCAAAAAAAGAATTTTTATGTTTTTGTTTGTTTGTAATAATGTAATAGTGGTTTGCCTATATTGTATATTCAGGGGCCGGGAATGGTGGTGATATGATAAAGCGAAATGTAGTAAGGAAAATTAATTTGCTAATATGGAATATTTTGTATTCAATGATATTGGAGAAGATGAGACACAATTTACTGGCACACTGTATACTGAGTTTGTATTCTTGTCAAATAATAAAAAATATTGTTATTAAAAAAAAAGGTTAGGGAAAAAAGGAAAACAATTTAAAAGTCATGGAAAAATCAATTCAAAAGTAATATAATCCAGTTTCTTTCCTTAATCACCCTTTTTCCATCAGTTCAGTTAATTCAATTAGTCTAGTCCAGTTTAAAAATCATTGTAAATGTTTGTAAAAAAAGTTTGTCTTTTTGTCTTTGTCTTTAACTCCATAATTAATGGCTTCCTCTTTCTATTTGCGCCAGAAACCGCTTTCCTCGCTGCTTTCTTCCAGGGGGAGATTAGCCATCACACACCCTTTAAGTCTGTCTTTCTCTTCATCCTTTTCTTTTCCAGGGGGCTCTTTTCTTGTTTTTAGTAGTAAAATAAAAGTTCTCACCTAATTCAACCATGCTTTCATTTTCCTTCTTTCTGCTGGAGTCTGTCCCAGCCTTGTAGCAGTTTGTCTTGACCACTTTCCCTTTGAGTTGGCTATAGAGGCTATCTCTGGATCAACCAGGGATATTGCAGTATCCCTGGATCAATAGGGGGTCCTCTCCTCAATCATCATTCCTCTGGAATGATTTAGATCCATAGGACCACCGTCTCTTGGGATTTCGGCATCCTCCATAGGGACACCCAGGAATTCTGCCATATTGCTGCAACATCAGCTCCGCCCCTCCATTTTGCAATTATGTTGGTTTAAAACTTTGGTTTGTCAGGGCTCACAAGCCTCCAATTGATATATTCCTCCTCTCTCACTGGATGCCACAGCTGAGCTGTGCCTTCCAGGAACACCAGCCAAGTTGGAAATTTGACTGCAACCCTCAGTGTGGAATAGAGATGTGGCAGAGGGGCTGCAAGACAAAAGGCTGCCCTCAGTCCAGGGAAGAAACCACAGCCTCAGGGGTTCCGTCTGAAGGAGCTGCATTAGTAGGGCAGTGCCCGAAAGTGCTCCGGAGCTTCTGCCTCACAGGGCAATGCAGGGCTGTTTTTTACTACTGGTTTGGCTGAATGGTAACATTTTTTACTACCAGTTCACCCAAACTGGTCCGAACTGCTAGAATACCACCACTGATTTGTAGGGTCCCTCGCTAGAGCAAAAATTGCTTCTCCAGGTTGACCATTTTACAAACATTGCTTTCTGTAACTCTGTACACTCTGTAACTGACTTTACCCTTTTTAGAGTAGCCACAGGCCATGATTTCAGCTCCATGCCTGAACTACCCACAGAAGAACCCACCATCCCCTCACTTAAGGAGTGGATGGATACTTTACAAAACACATGGCCAGTAATCAGACTAGCAATCAAGGAAGCTAGAGAAGCATTTAAAGCCCAAGCTGACAAGAAGAGAATGGAACCCAAATCTTTTCACACAAGGGATTAGGTATACTTATCCACTAAATTCCTACAATCTTTGCAACTATCTAAGAAATTATGATCAAAGTTCATTGGACCATTCCCTATCACTAGGATCATCAATCCAGTGACAGTGGAACTGCTTCTTCCAAAAACACTTAGACAAGTCCACCCAGTGTTTCACACTCAAATGGGAAGTAACCTCACCCCTCAGACCACCTGCATCTACACCACCTACTCCCATCATGATAGAGGGTGAACAACACTTTGAAATCAAGGAAATTCTTGACTTTAGAATCCAAAGGGGGAAAACCCAATACTTAGTTGCTTGGAAACATTTATCCTCATCCCAAAATGAATGGGTAGCTAAACAACATGTTAGAGCCCCCACATTACTGAAAAAAT
The DNA here is from genome assembly GCA_009733165.1 of Naja naja. Taxonomy (NCBI): domain Eukaryota; kingdom Metazoa; phylum Chordata; class Lepidosauria; order Squamata; family Elapidae; genus Naja; species Naja naja. The sequence continues at coordinate 71,749,496 of CM019155.1, forward strand.
TCCACTCCCAATATCCTAACAAACATTGCTAACATACTATAATGAACTTCTTTTCTATATTTTTTTCAGATGGATCTCTTTTTTTCCTAAGGAAGGCAGCATGTCAGATCCCTAAAAATGATACTGCCATTCAACTGGGAGAAGGGGGGTCTTGGATTTGATTAATTAATATTGCCTGTGACAACTGGTATTTTATAACTTGTGTTCTGGCACCGGAGCACTCTGAGATTTTCTCACCTCTTGGAGGATTTTTTCCCTCTTGTATAAGAGGAAGGGCCAGGTGGGTTGTTTCACTTTAATAGCCAGTGGAAGATGGCCATGGGAATGTATGCTTAATCTGTTTCTCAGAGTGGCTGGCACAAGAACAATCTTCACAGCTGCGGATTGGCCAAATCCACATGGCTAAAGGGAGGGGTCTCTACTGCTTTAATTCTACTTGTCTTGCCTAATGGTAGTCAGACGTTGCTTTGAATGGCATGCTTTCACTTCCGCTTAATAAAAGCTTCCTTTTGAAATACTTCATTTCAAGAGTCTTTACTTTCTTAAGTTAGAAGGAGAGGCAATCCTTACAGAGGCTCTTTCTTGCAATGCAGTTATATATATATGTGTGTGTGTGTGTTTTCTTGTTTTTTACAAACATATCATTGTGTGAACAGTGTGGTACCAGAGTGTCTTACATTTTAGAACAAATATGACAATATTCTTCATATTAATACAGTTGACAATATTGATACACATATTTTGTTAAATTGTAATATTTCATTCTTTGATTATTCACCATTTCAACATCTTATTTTTGTGTCAATCTCTATATTCTGAATATCCCTCTTTTAACCACAAATAAAATATTATTAATCATATTTGTGGTGTTTAAAAGATGTATATAATTGTAATAAAAATTCACCAATTTATATTGGGTTATAATCTTCCATTATTTATCCCCTTTCTGATTTTTAACTATGTCACTATTATATTTTAAAAGTATCCCCTTTCTAATCACATTTTACAACTTATTTATTACAAATAAAATAGTATTCATCATATTTACATTTGACAAGTTATATAATTTTAATAATAGTACAGTTGTTTTATTAAGTTATAATCTTTTATTATCTTATTTCAATATTATTTTTGTTATTTTTATATCAACCAAATTCTAGATGTCATTCCTTTTCCTTCAAATAAAATGTTAATATTCATATTTATTACAACAATCTTATATAAATTGATTAATCATACACATATTTATATTAGATTGTATTCTTCAATTATTTAATTATTCCATATAACATGTTCAAAATTACCCTCATTGAAATTTTAAATTTCCTTGTTATTAATTCACCTTATAATGTAAAAATTCTATTCCCTTAATCCCCCTTTCTCTAATTTCTAGCCATTTTTTGTTATCCATCATCTCTCACTCGCAATAAAGCTTGGATTATTCATTTCTTAGCTTGTCTCCTGTATTCCTCTCTTGGATCTTTACTCAAACGCTACCACTTTTTGGCCTATCCTCTTAGACATTCTTAGCCATTCTCTTAGCCATTTTCTACCCAGTTCAATTGTCTCGTTTTCAAGTTATCTACTTTTACCCCTGTCTCTCTCCCAAAGGAAACTCCCTGCAATTCCAATTCCTGTTTAACTTCACTTAAAATATTCCCCCCTTGGTTTATATCATCAGTCATTATCATTTTTATTTTTATCTTCATCTTATTATTATTATTTATTTGTTGTTTTGTCTGTTGTATTTTTCCAACTGCTCTTTCGGTTAACTCCTCCTCTTCCTGGACATTCTGTTTTCTCTTTGTCATTTGTGTCCTAATTTCTTTTTCTTTTTTTCTTTTTTTAAACTTTATTGCAGTCTTAGACCAGCAATAGACACCACTATTTACATATACATAAAAATATTGTCATTATAATACATTACTAGTAGATAATAACATCCCTATTAAGAAAATACATGTTCTCAAACAATCAGGGTCACTCCCTAGTTTATATTAGTGGAGATCCAATAAGTATGTGTGTAAATATCATTTTCCAAAGATTGTTCTATCTACAAAAATTATCATAAACTGACCACTATAATTCTGTAACCAGTTTTTTCCTTGTAGACATTGCAGCAACACAGTTTTGCTACTACATGGGTAATACCTGGGTTTGAATCCTGGAGAAGAAAGTCTACATAAAATTGTCTGCCCTCCCTGGCAATCTCTCTAGTAAGGGGAGAATATACAATGACCTGTAAACTCTGTATAGCTCACAGTACAATAAAACATGTGAGATATCTTCAACTTCTCCTTTACCACATATACATACCCATTCTGCTGTTGGTGTTTTCTTATACCTGCCCTGAAGAAGTGCTGATGGGAGAATATTGAATCTGACTCTAAAGAAATCTAATGTCCTAATTTCCAAATCTACATCCATGCTCTCTATTTTATTCAAGATCTCCTCACATCTTTCTGTCAAAGTATCCTTCATATCCTGAATTTCCGATGCGATTTCTTCCCAAATTCCACTCATGTTTGTATTGTTTCTTTTATTTCTTTTTGTCCAATAGTCTGGCAATCTTTTATTCAAGCCAAAGTCACTTCTCAAACCAAGAGTTCAATGTCCAGGAATCTTTGTATCCCCAAGTTAGTCAAACTGTTCTTCTAGATAATCCAAAAGTAAAATCAGTCTATATTGAAACTTTCAGGGGTCTTTTTAATGGTAAAGTTTTTCTTATTCTTCCCTTTGAGTCTTGCAAAGCCAGGCCTTTATGAGAGTTTTGGGGATATATTGTGCCTTCCTTTGACAGCAGGTAGCAATCTTACATCAATTTTCACTTTATCTTTCTTATTTCTTATTCAATTTTACTCATTTTTTCCAAAATGCAAATATAATATCAACTTTTTATATAGGGAGTTCCAGCAACTTACAGTGCCTATCCACAGCCAATGTTTGTCCAATTAAAAAGTCCAGTTTTCTGTATTTTTAGCAAATTTTCTTTTTTCCTTCCTTTCCTTCCATTTAAAAAATCTAAAAATTTTACTCACTGTGCTGAGATGCCGGCACTTTAAAGATTGTTCTGAGTCACTCTTTTTCTGAATCTTCTTTTTTTCAGGGTTGCATTTTAAATATAAAGGATTCTTCCAAACACTGTTCACCGGCTCTGCTCCAGCACTTTTCTTAGGTTGAAGATGTCTCCGGCTTTGTGGCAGCCATTTTGGCTGCCTCTTCTTCCTGCCATGGCACAGAGGGCAAAGAAAGCCCCAGGGGTCTACAGGGGAGTGCATTCTCCCCTGGAACTTCACAGAACACCCCTCTTCTTGCTTGTGGGCTCCTTCTGGACATCATTTCCAGTTTGTCTTGCAAAGCAGTTTGAAACAAGAAGGTGGGAAGCAGTTTTCTGAGAGTGTAAGATTTATTACGGAGCAAAAAAGAAGGCAGTTGGGTCACTGCAAACAAAAGTGTGGATGTGTATATGAAAGTAACAATATGACTTATTCTGGGAGTTATATCTGGTATGCATAGGAGTTTTGCTTAGTATTCAAAGGCTCATTCAATTCCTCAGATATTTTCTTTGTTCTAACTACAGTAGATCTTTAAAAGAATATTTGTTTAATTTCTTTTGGTTGGCTAGTTACATCACTTGTTTTCTCAGCCACATTCTTTAGTGCAGGGGTGTCAAATTCAATTTTATTGAGGGCTGCATCATGGTTGTATTTGACCTTGGGCTGCTGGGGGTGGGGGTGGCCAGCTCAATGTCACACATGAAAGATTCATTTTTGGCTGCAACAGACTCCTGCAGCTCTCTGCCAGTGAAAATGGAGCTCGGGAGGCAATGCTTGACTAGCCCAGGCTCTGTTTTCACTGGCAGAGGGCTGCAGGAGGCTGTCGTGGCTGAAAACAGACCCTGGGAGGGCTGGGGGCTGGAGGAGGCCATCATGGCTGAAAACGGAGCCCAGGCAGCCTGCATGTGGCCCTCTCTGTCACTGCATTTTTTTTGGTTTGCCTGTTCAGCTCCTAAGCTCATATTATAGCAAGCAGGTGTCTGCTAGCCAGCACTGTGTTATCTTGTCTCCATAGTAATGAGATAAGAAAGTCTTGTGATATTTTGATTTACTGCGCATGTGTACAAAGTTTTGACTTCACTTCCGTTGTACTTTTCCTTTGTTCTTTTTCTATATGCCTTGGTGTTAAGCAAGCTGCCAACATGTAGCTCCCTGTAGGTTTTCTTATTTTATAAATAAAAATGTTTTTAGATTACTTCCTGGGTCTAATTTTTATCAGCATTGACAGCAAAGAAAAACACGGTCTATCACCTCTAATTACCAGGGATGTTTGGAGAATTTTTACTCCCTGGCAAAAGGTTTTTAGCCTTGATAATGGTCACAGAGAACGGCTTGACATTGGTAGCAGAGGATGGTTTAATTATGTTTTTCTTTGCTGATAAGGCTTAATCAATTAGTTCACAGAAGTCCGAGGACTTTGTGTTTAATTGTAAATATGGTGTGGATATTGGGCTTCCGGTCAAGATGGAGGACTGGTAGGATACATGTTTTTTTTCTGTTCCCCTTTTAACTTCTATTTTGGCTTAATTTTTGTTTTTACTCCCCCACCACTTCTAAGGGAGTCGTAGATGTATAATATTTATTACTTAATGCCCTCAGCCTTCTATTTTTGCAACTGGCTAGTATTTCCTTATTTTTTGGCCTTGTTAACAACTTCATTTAGCCAACTTTTACATAACATTGTTAGTCGGGCCTAATTGTCGGACCTGCAGACTGCTTTTCATCATTTTATCTCCAGCTAATAACTTAGCAATCTGATCTGCCTTAGATTGTTTTGAAGTACTATTCAACGTCTTGCCTTGCCTCTTTTTAATTGGAGTTGGCATTCTGCCTTAGCTGGAAGAAATGTGGCTGCTTGTTCTTTTTGACCGGCAAAGCTTTAATGAAACTCTATTAGCTTTTATTTTCCTTTACCCACATACCCTACATATCTTCCCTGTGAGATTATCTAAGAACCCAGGGAAATAGTAGGTGTCAGAAAAATGTGGAGAGGAGGATAGGCTGTTGCCTGGGAAAGGAGCCTAACTTTACTTCCATGGAACCTGTTGAGACTATTATTTAGGCGTTCTTCTGACTGTGATTGCTGAAGAGAGGACGATTTGTTGAGTTCCCTAATTTTTGCTGAGAGATATTATTTACCAAAATGGTAAAGAAAGGTAAGAGGCAGAGATCTCAGTCTTTCTCTCCAAAGCCTCTGACAGAGCCTAATCATCCCAAGCCTCTTAAACAGCTCAAATTGGATGACTTCACGGAGAGGCTTAATCCAGAATCTCAATTCAAATTTTGAACTTTGTCCCCGTCATCTTTATTATCGGAAGAGGAGGCCTCTGTAAGGGAGCTTTTCCCCCGGACTCGAGACTTAAACCCTCCGTTTAAAACTGGTGACTTTTTAAGTTCTATGCCCTCTCCTACTCCCAGTTGCTTAAGAGAAGCCCCGACTTACTCAGACCTCAGAGAGATGATCTGTACCCAGAGTATGTTAACAGTGCATACAGTAGATTCAATATTGACAAGCACACTGGGTTGTATCCCAAAAATTGTAAGCCGCCCTGAGTCTTCAGAGAAGGGTGGCATATAAATGTAAATATATATATATATATATATATATATTTGTTTTCGTAGATATATATATACGACGTACTGACATCAATCAAAAGAGACATCGAGAGGATCTTTCAATTTTTAAACAACTCTCATCCTGTAGATAAGGAAAGTAAGATTGTACACTTTCCTGAGGCACAGAGTGAGCGGAAGGACTTACGACCTCAATTTAAACAACAAAGTACTATAAGCACTGACTCTAATTCTCATCAAGAAAGAAGGTTGTTAAGGAAACAAATTGCTTTAAGGATAAGGAAAATCCCATGTAACAGAGGACATTGGACTTCAAAGGAAAGGATAGCTCTCTCACTTGCACAACTATTGAAATCTGACCCCTTATTAATAGATCTAATTAGATATGAAAAACTTCCCCAGCAAAGCAATTCTGCATTTTGACAGCAACATTATTCCAAATGCCGTAATGAAAAGGAAAGGATCCCTGCTATTAAACCACTTCTACAAGGACTCAATAAAACACCAAAAATGGTACTCAGGAATCACTCTGCTACCCCTAAGGTCTTTCTCCCTGAGTTTGGAGAGATTATGGAGGTTGAGCAGAGTAGGGAGGTTCCATATTTGAAGGTCAGCACTGATAAGCTTGAGGACGCTGTAATCAGTGAATTTGCTTCCTTGTCTTCAAAGGAGCAAAGGATAATGTTAACTGAATTTGACTCTTTAAGATCTTCACTAGTGGAAGCTTGCAGACCGACGGGAATGCTGCCTAAGTTGGGAGAACGGGGAAAGCATGTCCAGGCTACGCCTAAGGGCGTTAAGCTTGCTCAGCGGGACAGGAGGGAAGGAAAACAACTCCTTAAAGAAACAAAGGTCATAAACGTAGCGGCAGAAGTTCACCCTCCCCCTAGTGCACAATTGCCCTCACCTGTTTTGTCTTCTTCAAAGATGGGCGAGGCAGTCCAGCAACCATCAGAATCCATTCCTGTCTCCCTTGGCACACCAGAGAAGGTGACGCCAGTAACTCTGGGCCCCTCTATCCGAAAGGAAGATGACGCAAGGAGTGGTGCTTCGGGGAGATTGACTAAATAATAAATGGCCAATACATGAAGTCTCTTATATCCCTAGCCTTTCCCTTCTGTCTTGGAATATAGCTGGCTGGAAAGGCATTGAAAATTGGATAGATCTTATTAAGCTGATTTCAACATATCATCTCATCCTCTTTCAAAAAACCTGGCTGACTATTAATGATCCACAGATCAGCTTACCAGGCTTTGCCTCATGGCACAAACCAGCAGGCAAAGTCAACTTAAGAGGGAGGGCAAACGGAGGCCTAACTATGTTGGTTAAAAGGGATATGGGATGGAAGGGTGAGGAAATTTGCTTAGATCCTCAATCCCAATATATTTTGCCTATTAGGCTTTTGATCAGGGGGATGGATCTAATTTTAATTAATGTATATATTGCTCCTTTTTCATTACACCTCCTGGGAAGAGATTTGTGGGACGAATTAGATTTAGTATTAGCTACTTTAAAGGGATGCTTCCCCCAAGCAAAAATCATATTAGTCGGAGATACTAATGCAAGATTAGGCCCCTCACTGAAGAACTATATCGAGCAAGGCTTAGTACCAACTAGATATCTTTACAATGAGTTCACCTGGGCCTCAATGGACAGAAGGTTAAGAAATATGCCCAGAGGTTAATTTCTTTATTGTTTGTAAATGACATGCAAGTCCTTAGTGGCTCAAGTGACGGGTATATATACCCCTATACTTTCCTGTCCAACAAATCATCAACTTCTATAGATTATATTTGTACCTCCTCTAGTTTAGTACATCTCTTTTCAGATGTGAGATTCATATTTAGAGAGGAAAGTGATCACTTTCCCATTATGACATCGGTGCACTCCTTCAGAAGTTAGGCCCTACCTTAAAGAGGCAACCAACGCTTTAGCAAATGTCCAGGTTTATAATTACAAAAGGATATATTGGCATAGACTGGATGTTGAATCTGTGACCAACTATCTGGGCTCAGAAGAAGCTAGACAGCTAGCAGAGGAAATCTCCCAAAGTAAGGTGGGGGATAATACCCCAATATCAGCTTATATAGAGCTAACCTCTACTCTTAAGAACTTAATGATCCAGAATGATAGCAAAGTAGGTGGGATGTCCAGAAAGTGGTTTGAGGATGATTGTTATAGGCGAGAGCAAATTTGAGAGCTGCAGTTAGGAAGGTTAACTGGTCTAGACTGGATGGTGATTATTCAAATATGGTTCAAATCAGGAGAGCTTATAAATCCCTCTTGGAAAATAAGAAAAGCCGCTATAACTCCAGGATTTGGAAAGAGATAGAAATGGCAGTGAAATCTCAATTCCCTACGATTTTCTGGCATAAGATAGCAGGCATATTAAAACAATGTTCCCCATTCATGGACACTGATATTTCAGCAGTGAAATGGGAGAAGCACTATCTCGCTCTATTTGATGGTAATAATATAATGAATGGTTCACAATTGGAAATTCCCCATCAGGAATTAAGGAGTTGTCCCGAATGGACACCTGTAACCTTTACCAAAGTTAAACATATAATCCAATCTTTAAAAGCTGGGAAGGCTCGGAGAGGACCTGTTGCCCCAGAACTCTTTAAGTCTAACATTGACTTTTGGGTGCGGTGTTGGCAGCACTGTTCACTTACATTGATAAAGTAGGGATAATCCCTGAAGGGTGGAAACTAGCTATAGTTTTTCCAATTTTCAAGAAAGGTGACAGAGCCACCCCAACTAATTACCATCCCATCAGTCTTCTCAATATAATATCAAAATGTATACAAAGCATTTGTTAAATAAAATAGAGGACTGGTGTCTGGACAAGGAAATTTTGGCAAACGAGCAGGCAGGCTTCAGATTGGGTAGGTCTCCAATTGATAATTGTTTTGTCCTTTCTCATTTAATCAACAAATATAAGTCCCAGGGGAAAAGTTTATGCCTTTATTGACCTTGCTGCTTTTGACTCTATCGATAGGAACCATTTGTGGAGGAAACTACAAATCATGGGGATGGATCCCAGACTTATTTTACTGATTAGAATTCTTTATACTAATACGGCAATTAGAGTCAGATATGCAGCAAACGGGGCTTCAACTAACACCATACCGACAGCCAGAGGAGTGAGGCAGGGTTGTCTGTTGGGCCCTATTCTTTTCAATCTTTATATAAATGATATTCCAGCTGAGTTGGAAGGCCTTTCTACGCATAGCCCTAGAATAGGCTCAAGACATATTAACATATTAATGTATGCCAATGATTTAGTGTTGTTTTCCAGAACCCAAATAGGTATGAGAAGACTCCTCACCAAGCTCTCACATTACTGTGTTACAAATTTCTTGACTATAAACATAGCCAAATCAAAAGTTATAGTTTTTGCCAATAAGAATAAAAAACACAGTTGGCATATCAATGATGTAAGGATTGAGCAAGTTACTCAATATACCTATCTTGGAATTGTTTTCTCAATCTCTTTCTCAAAAGGTCAGAGCTGGAGCAAGCCTCGTATACAAATTAAGTAAACGTATCCAACCAACTTCGATCTTGCCAATTCGTAAAAGTCTATCAGGCCAAGCTTGTTCGATTATGCTCTATGGTGCTGAAATTTGGGGTCTTACAGAGGCCCCATATTAGAGAACCCAAAATAATTTGCTAAGGAGGATGTTGGGAGTAAACAATTCCACCTCGTGGCAGCCATTAAAGCCGAATTAGGATGTTTTTCATTGTACACCTATATGATTACTAGGGCAGCAGCCTACTGGCTAAAAGTGACTCAGATAGAAGCCAGTAGACTTCCTAAAATCTGCCTAGACGAACAGCAGATCTTAAACTTTCAAAGATATTCCTGGCTAACCGGCTGTCAGAAATTTTGAATCGATATGGCTTAGGGTTTCCATTGTGTGATACATAGAAACAAGTTAAACAATGGATTAAAGATGTCCATGGACAAATAGACATGGCAACTTTATCAACTAATGGTTCCCTTGGTCTACTGACAGTAGCCAAAACAACTTTTACTCTGGAAAAATACTTATACCTAGAAATGCCATCATTGGAGAGAGAACTATTTGCTAAATTTAGATTTGAACTCCTAGATAGTAACGTTAAATTTGGCCATTATCGGAAAATCCCATATAATGGTAGAACATGTGTATGCAGGGCAAACGCAGTAGAGGACACATTGCATATAATATTTGATTGTAGTTTGTACAGGGAAGTAAGGAAAAATATCTCGCCCAATCGTGGATAAATTTCCCCACTGGGACGTAAGGCATAAGTTAATATTCTTATTGAAAGCAGACTCTTCTTCTCTGATAAGGGCAATCACTGGCTATCTTAAAAGGATGACAGTAATATGAGCCAGTTATATTGAAAAGAATTTTATCGATCGTAAGAAAGATGAGCTGAACTAGAAAGGAGCTATGTTAATTAGTATTTCAATCTTCGTAAATATAGTTATTGAACACTTATATCATCAATTTTAATGTTACATATGTTATATTTTTAGATTGTCATTTCTGTAACATAAGGTTTTTAACCATGTGATCTTTGAAAAGGCCTTCGGGCTATTCAATAAACAAACAAACAAATAATTGTAAATATGCCTTGAAAGAAAGAAGGGCTCCGTCCGAGGACGATTTATCACCTTCTGATATAATTAAGGATTCTGCAATTTGGCAGTCACTCCTACATTCTTCTACTTCGAGTTTGGAAGAAGCTACCATGGAAGAGCAACAAGAGATCAGGTCTGTAACTCCTTTTTCTAATGCATGTTTACAAGCTCAGTCTGCAAAAGCAAACACTCAAGATTATGAATTACTTGGAGCAAAGTTTTACAGTCAGCTGAGCATTTTTCACCCAAAGAGAAAGGTGAAATTCTTTATTCTCCAATGACTCCAGAGTAGACAATGAGGCAGAACCTTATGCATGGTTTTTTTGAGAGTCATTGAATGTTATGAACAAAATATAAAGCTGGCTAGGGCCTTTGCATCATCCCTTCAGCCAGATATGGGTGTGGTTCAATTTCCTGAGCCCTCCATCTTGCCTTCTTCTTGGAAGCCAAGGGTCCACCCACAAGTTGGTCACATGGGTGTGGTGTCAGACCAATCAGAGCAGAGAGCTGTGCCTACATCACGTGGTTTGCCTTATGACCCTGACTCAGCAAGAGCTCCTGTGTTTTCTAATGTTGTAGCACCACCTGCTGGAGAATTGCATGCACTACATGAATATGACCAAAAGTTACAAAAATCTTTCGCTGATATGTCCATGAAGGAATCTGTTTTACAAGATATTATATCTCCAGTTTTGCAAATGCCTCCCGTGGCTACACAAATTGCATCAACTCAGCTTCCTGATATAGCTGCTAGTAAAATGCCTCAGATGCAGATGCCAGCACTTCCAGCAGGCCAAATTGGTGGTGCTCAACAGCAGCTCAACAGCAGCTCAACAGCAACAAGTCCACATGCAACTACAGGGTAGACCCGCAATGGCACAGCCACAAATGCATGTGGCAGGTCAACCAGTGTCAGCACCAGTGCCAGCTCCAGTGCCCCCTGCTGGCCAAACAGGTATTGCTCAACCAGCGCAAATTATACATGTTCCTCTGCAAATTTCTATCGCCCCACTGACTGGTGATTCAAAATTAAAGCTCTCAGGACAAAATTACAAGGCATGGGTCAGTGAGTTCGGCATTTTACTTTGTATAGAAGGTACCCACTGTATGGTGTTTAATCCTCCACCACAACCTTGGCCTCCTGAAATAGACTTGGATACTAGAGCATGCACAACATTATTGATGTCAATGGACACTGAATTGCAGGTTGTTTTTTCACCTGATGCAACTGCCCAACAAATTTGGGCTCAATTAGAAGCATGTTACAGGCCTGTTTCAATTTTTTTAAAATTACATTTATATGCTGTATTCAGAGACTCAGGGTGAAACACAATTTTGGAGGATACAACCCAGTGTGTTCAGCAATAGCCTTCATTCCATTGTATATGCCTGCTTATTACTAAGCGGCATTTTACAAATCAGCTAATTGCTCCCCAACAATCTTGGGTCCTCAATTTACCACCCGAGAGGATGGAAGGCTGAGTCAACCTTGAGCCTGGTGAGATTTGAGCCTACAGCAGTTGTAGGCAGCTGGATCTTAAGTGCAGGCAATTAACAGCCTGAGCCACCATTACTCTTAATTGAATTTCATGGTTTGAGATTAAAACCAGGACTATTGAGAACATTTGACTAAAATGAAAGGACAGAAAAGAACTTGCTGAACAAGGTTACATAGATGATTTTCAAATGATCAGCATTATTATTAACTCTGAATTATGAATGGAAAGATACCATTTCAAAGATTAATCAAGTGCCTATTGCTCAGTGCACAGTTGATCATGTATGCAGAATTTTAACTGAAGAAGAAGCATTCATGCAAGCCATGCCACATTTGAGAGGACCACCTGCATCAAGAGCTCCAGTGAGGTGTCCCTTCCAAGGAAGAGGCTTCGTTCCAAGGATGCCAAGATGCTATATTTGAAATCGTGTGAGACATGCCACCCGGGATTGTCCCCAATGATCTCAAGCACCCACCAGCCCAGAGGAACAGATTCCAGAGGCAGAGGCAGAGGCAGAAGACAAAGTCGTCGTGGTCCCAGGCATGATCTACAAGCTCCACATATCACATTGGCATTAACTAACGATCCACAACCTGAGTATGACAGAAGACTTCTCTGGACTTTAGACAGTGGAGCAGCAGTGCATGTTACCTACAGAAGAGATCTGTTCACAGAGATGCATGAGCCTGAACCTGACATGCGTGAACTGTACACTTTTTCAAATTATCCTGTTCAGGTCAGGGAAAAGGAACTGTTTATATTGAAGAGCAGATGCATTGATTTCTGATGTTTATTATATACCAACAGCAACCTGCAGTTTGCTTAGCCAAAGTCATTTGTTGAGGGTGTCCAAGTACCAGGTTCACCATTTTGAAAAAGCAAGTTATGTGGTGAAAGAGGATAATATTTTTGCTGAAACCATATTAATTGGTGGTGTTTATTACCTAAAACCAAAGTCTAACTCGCAAGCACAGGCAAGTATAAAATTTCAAAAGGAGAGCAGGCCCAGAGAGAGATGTCTCAGAGAGAGATCCTGTTGCTACTCAAAGGCTCCTAAAGCCAATAAAAGAAACAGTTTGCTCAAAGCAAGCCTGAGGTTCCTAATAAAATGTTGAAAATTCACTAACAGGTAAACCTTTGCATTCCAGGTGTATCCATAAGTGGCATCGACGATTGGGGCATGCCAGTTTTATGTTCTTAGAATGATGCGGAATTTGTGAAAGGTTTGGATCTGAAGGGTGTAAGGTGTTCTTGGATTGTGCTGTCTGCAAGAAAGCCAAATCCAAAGCAGCAGCTGTTCCAAAACACTCTACGCCTGTCAACATGCATTTTTGATTTGGTACACACTGACATAGTAGGTCCATTTACCAACACTTGGTGGTAAAAATATTTCTTAACAATTGTTGATAATTATTCTAGATATGGATTTGTATTTCCTATGAAGGAAAAATCAGAGACCTTTCAGATCTTTAAAGACTTTGCAACTTATGTCAATACCCAACACGTTAAGCTAGAATTCAAAGTGATGTGATGCTGAATTCATGTCTCAGCATTTTCAGGACTGGATGCATAAAGGAATTCTGCACCAGACCTCAGCCCCTTATGTTCCTGCTAAAAATGGAGTGGTGGAACGAAGGAGTGGCATTCTACAAACCATGATGCATTGTCTCCTAGAAGACGCTAATCTCAGTCTCCCATACTGGGGTGAAGCTATTAAATATGCAAATTACATTATTAACCGCATCTGGAGTAGTGCAATAAATCAGACTCCTTTCTTCAAGTTATATGGGTATAAACCCGATCTCAAAAACATCCATATTTTTGGTTCATACGCTATGGTGAACATTCCATTAGCTCAAAGAAAGAAAGGAGGTCCAGCAGCAAAAAGAATGAGATTCATGGGTATTGATGACAATTCAGAATGGAGCAAATTTTTTGACTCCAGACATGTAATTGTAATTTCTCAGTCCTTCAATTTTGAGGAAGATGCTGGCTAGTCCAGGAATCACTCCAATGTTCCTGGCATTTATTTTCCTAGAGATGATGCCAGCAACCTGATGATCAAGATTCACAGGCGGATGTTCCATCAACTAGTTCTTCTCAACCAGATGTTGCTGCCAAACTTAAAACTGGTGAAGAGGGTGGGATGTTAGCGAAGTGAGGCATTTCTGAAGCAACAAAAAGAGCTGAAAAGTCACAGAGCTGAAGCACTAACAAGGTTAACAAGGCTGCCACTAAGCTAATCCCAGATGGTGGTGGCACCACCCAACTTCCTGCTGTTCCACCCAGCTACAGAAACACGGACATCATATATCAACCGTTTCTAGTGTGTGATGGATGCCGCCAATTTGACAGAGATCCCTGCAAACAGAACAAAAGCTTACTTCTTAAGCTTCTGCAGAGCTACGGTCTTCGACACCACCACTGCCCTACTGGCACCACAGACGGTAAAGGCTGTTACCTGGGAAGAGCTGCAGGAGGTCCTCATCAATCACTATGCTCCCAGACCATCCCACATCACCTGCCACCATGCCTTCTGGAGGAGAGCCCAAGCGGAAGGAGAATCTATCAGCGAGTACATGGCAGCCCTCAGATCGGCCGCCCTTCACTGCAGATTCAGAGACTAATTTGACGACATGCTACTAGATCAGCTCTTCTGTGGGGTAAGAGACATCCAGCTACAGAGGCGCCTCAGCCAAAGCAGACCTCAACCTGAAGCAAGCAATTGAAGAAGCACAAGCCATGGAGCTGTCAAATCTGTCCGCAGCTGAACTTTAAAACTCAGGCAGCCTCCCAGGTGTCAAGGCAAATGCAGCAGTCCACTACGAAGACGTGTTCGAAGCCAAGTACTTTGAGGGGGGAGAAGAAGTGAACTGTCTAAGAATGCCTCTGACCCCTCAAAGAAAAAGCAACCCAGCTGAGAAAAGACCAAGCATGCCACAAATCATCTGCCTCAGCTGTGGGGGAAACCATCCAAGAGCCACCTGTCGCTTCAGAAACATGATCTGCTTGAAGTGACAGAGGAAAGGGCACTTGGCAAGAATTTGCCAAGCTGCCAGAAACCTGAACCAGCCACCTCCAAATCAAACACAGACAAAGAGGATTGCTTTGCAGTTACCAAAGCATATCCCAGAGCTGAGTCACTACCACAATGCTTTAATATTAATAAGATTAATGTTGATCTTCTTTTAGAAGGAAAGCCATGCCACATGGAGGTGGCATGAAACACTGGCTCCTCCCTCTCCATCCTGTCCTGGGACACTCTGAAGCAGCTGGTTCCAGACATCACCAAGAGACAGCTGAGACCCTGCAAGCTGGCCTTGAAGGACTAGGGACAGGCAAGTTCCACATTCAATTCCATCATTGTAATGGGCTCTTACCTCTGGTAATAGTTAATGGGTGCCTGCCAAGCTTATTAGGGCTAGATTGGTTCAATTCCCTAGGATTGCAAGTAACTGGCATAAATTCTATCAACACTTGCAATTTAGAGCAACTACTCACAAACTTTTCAGAAGTTTTTCAAGATAAGCTTGGCTGCTGTAATGGCACACCCATTACCCTAAATTTAGACCCACAGGTGGCTCCAATAAGGCTCAAGCCATGGAGAATCCCATTAGCCCTATGTGCAAAAGTGGATGCCGAGCTGGACAAGCTAATAGCCCAAGGGGTTCTAGAACCCATTGATTTCTCTAAATGGGAAACACCCATAGTGATACCTCTTAAACAGGATGGTTCAATTCACCTTTGTTCGGACTATAAATCAACCATAAACAAAGGCCTACAACCCAACACCTACCCACTGCCCATCATACAACACCTGCTGCATGCCTTGGATAAAAGCTCCATTTTTACGAAACTTGACATGACACAGGCTTATCAACAGTTCCCTGTGGATGAGCAGAGAGCAAAAGTGCAAGCCATCATAACCCACAGAGGTGCTTTTAAATGTAAATGCCTCCAATTTGGAGTTAGCGTAGCACCTGGCATTTTCCAATCAATAATGGAGCGGTTACTTTACAATATACCAGGAGTCATCCCATATTTCGATGACATTCTCATCACCTCAGATAGTGCACAAGAACATTTAAAGCATTTACAAAGGGTTCTACAATGTTTTAAAGATACTGGACTCAAACTTAACAGAAAAAAGTGCATTTTTGCCACTTCCCAAATCGATTTTTTGGGCTATCATATTGATTCTTCAGGGATTCACCCCATGGAATCCAAAGTTAAGGCTATCCAAGACACTCCAGAGTCCAGCATGTCCAGATTGCCTGTCTTCTCTCCCCTGCCTTTCCCTCCGTGCTTGGACTTATCGGTATTTGCACTACATCAAGAAGCCAGCTCTAATGCTGGCTGCGGCCTTCCCCTAGGCTTATTTTCAGGGTACACCCACCTCAAAAAACCAGACTAGGGCTTTTTGGAGTGGGTCTTATTTTCAGGGAAACACAGACTAGAACATTCACTTTGCTCTGAGAACAGTAATATCTTTATTTCCTTTTACATTTTTAATGGCCTTAGCTTCTTTCCTGAAATTTTCAATAGCACTGATCTTTTTCAATCTTTAATATTCAATCTAACTTCTTCCATATCTGATTGGAAATGGCCTAATGGGTGTTTGAAAATAATTTCTTGTTTTGGAATTATTCTAGGACCATTTATTTTAGCAACATTTAATCCTGTAGCAAGTGTAAGAGATATACCTGGTAGTTAATAGAAGGCTTGAAATATATTTTCTTTCTGTTCAATCATGTCCAGTCCTTAGAGACTGCCCGGACAAGTCCCTACAGTTTTCTTGCAGGGTTTTTCAGAAGTGGTTTGCCATTGTCTCCATCCTAGGACTGAGAGAAATTGACCCTTGTCACCCAGCTGGCTTTGTGTTTGGGCAGGACTAAAACAGTGTCCAGATTTCTACCCTGAATGTCTTAACCACTATACCAAACTAGTCAGGGGTCAGCTTCAAAAATTTTAGGAAGGGGTTCTCTGCCTGGTTGCTGGGTGGGAGTGGCCATGGCTGGCATGCTTTTTTTGCCCTCCGCAGGTTCTGGAGGCTTTCCTTGAGCCTCCAGGAGGGTGAAAACAGCCTCCCTGGGCTCCATAGGCTCTCTGGAAGCCAGAAATGGGCCCATTTCTGAACTTCCAGGAGGCTCGCTTTTCACCCTCCCTGAGCTTCTGAGCACTCCCTGTACTTACCTGCATCCAAAACAGGCTGTGTGGGGACTCCTGGGAGGGGAAGGGTGGGTGGGGCCAGCCAGGAGTGGGATTTGGGGGTTTTCTGAACTGCACAGAATCTTAGTTAGGGGCTCTCCTGAACCCCTGTAAGCCCCTAGCAGCCCACCCCTGAAACTGGGTGGGCTGAGCCTGAAACTGGCTCTCTTAAGAGATTTATCTATGTATTTTTAATGTGCGAATTGAATTGTGTAGATCTTTAGGCCTTTGTTATATTATCAACATTTTTAGTTTTAGATTTCATGATTTAGAAATTCAAGATTCTGCATGTTTACAGATGATGTTATCCAACTATTCCATACATCTGAATCTAGTAATATTGAACTAAGAAACAGGTAACATTCCTGTAAAATGTGGCTAAATTAATAATAAGTAACTCTTCTCCAGTGCTTGCTGTTTCTTTTCTTCTGCTAATCTCAGTAGATTTTAAATAGTTTTTATTCTAACTTGCATAAATGGAAATGGAATATAAATAGCTTACCTGGTGCACAGTTTGTCCAGTTTCCAAAAAGAATTCTTCCTATTTAAACATTTAATTCCAGAATGTAGGGGTTTTTTTTGGCTTGTCTTCTTTGGAGGAATACTATATTCATAGTTTTTGTTCTGTAAATTTCCATATTAGCTACTACAGGAGAAATCTCTAGTTGATGAACAAACAGACTTTGAGGAAAGCATACTGACTTTGAATAAATATGCACCCTCATTCTCCCATTTCTTATATAACATCTTTATTGATTAAAATTAGTTTTTGATTCCACCCCTATAGAAAGACTAGTGAAAATTATTTCATGCATCCATTGATCAGAAGTTACTTTTCTTAATTAGGATGTTGCATGAAAACAAAGTTACACAGGTTCATAATTCAGACAATTCAGAAATGAGTGAAACAGGATTGTATTCTGTTTTTTTCCTATTCTCAACTCAGCTGTCACTGTCTTAACCAAAACAAATTTCAATCCTTCTAAACTTAATAACTAAGCTTTTTTATACTGATGAATGTCTATTATCTTCTTGTCTTCTTAACTCAGATTGTCTTTAGAAACAGGCTATGAATCCTAGATCATTATTTACAGACGGAGGACTGGGAAAATTTTACAGTAAATTGTTCTAAACTGATGTCTTGGTTTTCTTGAGGAAACTTAGATAACATAAATATCAATGGCAGATAAACAATAATAATACAGACCAAGTTTTATCCTTCAACTCAGCACTATATTCCAACTTCTGGGATGAACAAATTCAAACAATGAATCCCTGAAATCTGAGATGAACAAATTCAAACACTGAATCAGGCAAAGCCAACAATAATCTGGACTTCTTTCATAGTAAAGGAAGCAAGAACTTGTTGCCCCTTGTTCTGACCAAAGCTTATTGAGACACTAACGAACACACATTAGTCCCCAAACCCATTTTTCTTTATTTCAATGACTATGAATTTTATTCATTCACAGCCCATAATGAGTCTCAAACAGTTTGTAAATAGTCCCATAGAAGTCTGCCAAAGTCCTTCAGGATAAGTCTGATAAACACACATCTTTATCTTCCTTGAAATGCTGCCAACGACTAAATTTCCAATTAGTTATACAAGGCCAAACAGAGCACAAATTCAACATAGAGCTTCAGGTTTCAAACCGACCAGTACAAAGAAAGTTGCTACCTGCAAAGGTTCATGTCCCTTTGCTCCTCCTTTATATCTTATGGGAGACCAATTGCCTCCAAGCCTTACTCCCAAGTCGCCCCCTTTGTCTTAACTGTTCTTGCCTTGCACTTGCAATAAGGGGAACAGGCTCCCCTTATTCCTCTGCCTTGCTGCTGTCAGATTCTGAAGGCTCCGGAGTCAGCACATAACTCCCAGATGGCCTTGGCCCCATCTCTGTATTGGATGCAGGACCCTCGTCCAAGTCCTCCCCAGACTCCCAAACTGGCCCAAGTTCCTCCCCACTTTTGCTGCTGGCTCCCCAGGCTGCCAGCAGACCACAATACCCCTTAAAGCCAGATCCATCACCTCCATATGTAAAGATACCAGATATGTGCATATATTAAGTCAAATTTCTTAAATTTTATCCAGTCCAGATTCCTAAAACTGTTATTCTGAGTATCTTGCTGAAGCACTTTCTCAATAACTAAAATAATCCCATTATAATCCATATGTGCAGACTTTACTTCTGGCTCAAGTTTACTGGATTTCCCAGAAGCCGTCATACTTCTAGAAAACTATTCTTTCTGGAAAACTGAAATTCATTAATGATCTATGCCAGCAGTTGCCAACCGGTGGGCTGCAGCCCATTCGTGGGCCATGAGAAAATTTTGGTGGCCCCCAGAGAAATCTCACCCCCAGAGCACCCCACAAAGCAATTAATCCAGGCTGCACAGAAACACAAGGCTGTGCTGCCCACATGGCCCACGGGAACCCTCCCTGCCCACTCACTCCTTACCTGCAAATTTGCCTGCTAAATTGCTATTTTTCCTTTTTGCAACCATCAACTGTTCTACTGTGCCAGGAGATTTAGATTAGCTTGGAAGCAGGAAATGGTTGGATTTCTTTAGATCTTCGGCTCTGCTTTTAAATACAGCTGAACCTCCCTTAGGGCTGAAGGTCCTATTTCGTGGTTTTTGGGTTTTGGGGTTTTGGGGTGAGGTATCACCAGTATGCTGATGATACCCAGTTATACATCTCCACCCCAAACCAGGTCAGTGATGCCCTCTCCGTGATGAACCATTGTCTGGATGCGGTACAGATCTGGATGGATGGAAACATGCTTTTGCTCAACCCGGCCAAGACTGATGTACATACTGGCATCTCGGCCAGTCAGGAATGTCCATCGTTGGCCATAGGGGGAGAGGTGTTGCCCCCTGTGGATAGGGCGTGGAACCTGGGGGTCCTCCTGGATGCACAACTCTGGTTGGAGGAACAGGTGGGGGCCGTTGCCAGGGGGTCCTTTGCCCAGGTCCGGCTGGTTCACCAGCTTTGCCCGTTTCTGGACCGAGATGCCCTGCGTACAGTCACTCATGCCCTTGTCACCTCTCAACTCGACTACTGCAACGCTCTCTATTTAGGACTGCCCTTGCATACCATCTGGAGACTGCAGCTGGTGCAGAATCGGCGTCGGGTGGTGATGGGAGTCTCCCGATTCTCCCATATTACCCCCCTCCTGTGCGACCTGCATTGGTTACCAGTTGCCCTCTGGGTGAGATTCAAGGTTCTAGTTTTAACATTCAAAGTCCTACACGACATGGGTCCAGAATATTTAAGGGAGGGACGCCTGCCGATATCGAGTGCCAACCGCCCTGTGTGAGCGCACAGACAGGGGCTTCTTGGGGTCCCATCAGCAAGCCAATATTGGCTGGTGGTCCCCCGGGGATGAGCCTACTCTGTGGTGGTCCCTGCCCTGTGGAACCAGCTGCCCCTGGGGCTCCGTCTGGCCCCTGATCTCTGCACCTTCCGCCACGACCTGAAGACCTGGTTATTTGACCAAGCTGGGCTGTGATTGCCTTCTCAGGGGGGGGGGGGGATAGTTTTAAATTGTTTTTAATTTGGATAAATATTGGGCTTGTTCTGGTTTAATTCTTTTTAAATTATTTATTGTGAATGTATGTTTTTAGTTGTAAGCCACCCCGAGTCTTCGGAGATGGGGCAGCATACAAGTCCAATAAATAAATAAATAAATAAATAAATAAATAAATAAATAAATAAATAAATATTTAGTGCAGACTCACGGCAAGCAAATTTTATGTGACAGACTGAGCTAGCTGATGGCAGATAGATAGATCACTGAATGATTCTGTGAGCAACTCAATCTGCCACCTTGCTTTGCCTGCTTTTGGGTAAAAGTTGCTCTTTTTTATAAAAAATTCAATATTTGTATAAATATTTATAATATTTATATACAAGCCATGCCCAGCCAGTCACATGACCACCAAGCCACACCCACAAATTAGGCCATGCCCACAGAACTGGTTAGTGGTCCCTGGGATTTAAAATTATGAGTTTGGTGGTCCCTGAGGTCCAAAAGGTTGGCGACCCCTGATCTATGCTAATGCATCTTCTATGTCAAGCTCTCCTAGCCATGGTGCTATTAGGTGCTAGAACTGTAACCCGGCTGTTTGATAGAATTCTTCAGGTAAATCAGGGTGATATAAGTAATTAATACTGGTGTAATATAAATAATAAGTCCTTCACGCCAGCAAATTATCTATTCAATATTACCTGCCCAATGTATCATAGATACCCTTTCAGAGAGCAAACTTGTCTCTGTAACTGGAATAACATGAGAGTCTATCCTGTATTTTCCTTTGATATCTTTTCTACATTAATTTATATCCGGTTCCCATAACTATTAGCAAGTTGCTAATAGACATTACAACTGCTCTAAGGATAAATTCATTTATTTCTTATTGTTGAACCAGAACCTTAACATCTCCAGGAAAATTATACAATTTATTTCAGTGTACTCCTTTATATAGGAAAACACTTTCTTAATTTTAAAATATTATAAATACATAATATTTTCCAAAGCTTTTTATGTTTTTTGTCTTTCTGTTAGATGTTATTGGTCAGTCACCACAATAAAATTTTACAGAGAGAAAGAAATGAATATACACTCATTTAATAGTTTAGTAAGCCACCATTCTATTCATTTGATGATGTTGTGAATCAGTTTTAATTTTTTAAATTTCTGAATATTCTACTACTTGCATTTACAGCATTTTTAAAAATTTGAATCATTTTATTTATCTGCAGCAATTATCTCAGAAATATCTATATATCAATTTAATCTTCTCTGCACTTTCACAAAAAATAAGTAAAATTGTGATCAATTATTCTAAAAATGATACTACTTATTGATAGAATTATTTCTAGTGAATCCATGTGAAACAATGAATAGATGCTATCTTTCACTAGTTATGCTGCAGGTTTCTTCAGATCAAACTGAATTTAAAATGTAAAATATAACATCCTTATATGATGTTTGTATTCAGTGGAGCCAGTGTTCTGATAGAGTTGATTTGGCTGGACTCATTCATTTTCATGGGAATTGATTGTTTCTTTTTTCTAAATTATCTTATTTTTCTCATCTTTGAACTAAACTAGTGTTTGTTTGTAGTTCTATGTGTGTCAGTCTGTCTGTCTGTTTGACTATGTATATGGATGGATGGATGATTAGATAGACAGACAGACAGACAGACAGACAGACAGACAGACTGACTGACTGACCGACTGACTGACTGTCAGAAAGTAGAACTTTCTGGAGTTACTATGCACTTTACAGATTAGTAGAGTTTGATGGGGTGATCAAACCTACCAATGACAGGGTGGCATTGAGCACCTCACTGTGATACTGTAGGACACACCCCTAAGTATAAAAGGACTGTCAACTGTCATTTTCAATGTGAGAAAAAGAGAGAAAATGAGAAAGAAAATGAGAAAGAAAATGAGATTCTAGGGAAATTGGAGATACTGAGAAGATCCAAGACTCTGAGGAGATATTAGGATCTGACAGACTGAGGTCTGTGTATGAGAAGATATAGCAAAGAGATCTGAGAGAAGATCTATAACCTAAAGAGAAAGGAACTTTCTAAAGAGGTTAGCTATATCTAAGAAGAGGTTATGAGAGGAAGAACTGTGAATCTCTCATAGAAACTTCTAGTTCCTTGAAGGACTGTTTAAGAGGAATGAAAAAAGAAAAGACTCTGTATATATTTAAGAATAATATAGTTATTGATTATTCTGTTATAAATAAATCTGTTTTGATCTGACACAACTTGGCATTGCAATTTATTGAATGACTCTGTGAAATAGATATAGGTTTAAAGATCCAAACTCAATTAATATTATTTAACAATTTTGGTAGCAGTGGGCGGTTAGTTAAACCTATCTATCTTTAAGTCATTCAAAAATGCCAACTCTAAAAACTACCAGAAAAAGTGCCAGGGTGATGGCCAGAGCCAAAGCAAGGCTCCTGGCATCACAAAACAGAACAGAAACAGAGTCTGAGACAGCAAGCAACGTGGAAAGGAGCCTGAAAGCTGTCAAAACCTCTCACTCACTCATGGCTCCAGATCTCTGCAATCCAGCCCACCAGATTGCACCGGAGGAAGCAGTCAGGGCCAGGACTGAGGCCCATGAAGACAGCAGACTGGTAAGGGTCACCCAGTCCTGCCCTGAAACCCCATTAGCTGCTGGCATGACAAGTGCAGAAAGCCAAAAGCACTCTTTCGGCTTTCCCACCCAACAAAATGGCCCAAAGGCAGAGATTCAAAAATCTCACTTTAAAATGGCGCCTGCCACCTTCCTAGCTGAGCAACAGACCCTGCCTAGCCAGCATGGCTACAGCTTAAGAGCTACTCTCTGGCAGCCTACCACTGCAGCAGCCCACAATATCCAGCCAGCCCAAAGGCTGACCCCACCAGCAATGACAGCCCAGCAACAAGCAGAAAACAGCTCACCTACTGAGGAAGAAATCCAAAAGGCCTTAAAAACTCTAAACACAGCCTTTGGAACAAATTTCTTACACCCAGAGAGGCCATGGTCTACTTGCAGCCAAGATGGGACCCGTTCTACCTGCGGTCATCTAGACGAGCCCCAGGCTACCATGACCAGCACACCGCTCCCTATGCTGCCAACCCCCTGGCCTACCCAGGCACCATCCCTGCAACTTGCTTACCTGGCCTGAGGTTTTCTGGAGAAGCCCCAGCAAAGAGCCCTTTCTCCAGCATCGTTCCTCTTCAAATGGCATCTGCACATGCTCAGTTGGAACCTCCCAAGGCAGGCCAGAGGCCTATCTCAGAAGCTCAACCGACGAGCTCCTTCTTCTGCGAAGGCTAAGCCAGAATGAGCTCTGCACATATGCAAAAGGTTTTTGCTCCCCCTCCCATCTGGGAGGAGCAATTGCTCACATCTAGGCCAATGGGGAACAGGCCTGCTGTTACCATACCCCTCCCTTATTGTGCTGACAGGGGATACCAGCACAATGGATACAAAAGTAACTCCTTTACAGAGGGAAATGCTAACTTGTTGCCTTTAAGTTTTAATAAGCTGTCTGTTTCTGGGAGAAACTTGCATGAATGGGCCAGGAGATCCAGGTGATACTAATGAGGGAAAATGGGCTTGATTTACTAATAAATCCTCCTCACAAGCCCTGGTCTATGGAAGTAGACATGCTTCACCATAAGATTTTTGTCTGATTCTCCTTTCAATTGATCCAGCACTTTACACTAGCATCCCCATGGACTCACTGTATGTGAGCTTTGGGAAATTTTATTTAACATGTTTAATTCTAAGAATTGTAATGCCACAGCCAGAATTTCCCTAGAATTCCATTCGTCCAAATTAAGGGCTGGAATGGATATCAATGAGCACCTCTGTAATTTAAAGAGGATGAGGGAGGAATTAAATTCAAGGGGGGAGCCCATCTCTGAATGGAGTTTAATAAGTATCATTATTAATTCCTTGGATGCCAGTTGGGACAATTTTATTTCCCAATTGGATAACTCCAACTATAATGGTATATCCCTGGAAGTTCTGACTGGCAAGCTCATTGCAGAATTTAATTTCAGGAAGGATAGGGCAGCCTTCCATAAAGAAAAGGGGATGACTAGAGGGACTGGAAGTCCCAGTAGAGTAAACACAATTGGTGAGTGCTATGGATGTGGATCAATGGGACATTTTAGGAGGGATTGTCCTAAAGTTGTGGGCCCAAGGACAAATCAAAGGGGACGCTCAAACAGTAGAAACAGAAAGAGGTCACCCACTCCTAAAAGGAACCCCAAACAAAACCTGTCAACCAGAGAAGGGGTAAAGGGGGCTATGTAAGCAACAAAAGGAACCAGTACAAGCAAAATGACTTCACAAGTATATCTGAGACGAGTTACCCCAGGCTCACCAAGCAGAAACGTGAGCAATTATGGTTGCTGGACAGTGGTGCTAGCAAGCACATGGTTTGTAACAAGCTGTTGTTGAATGACCTGGTTGACCATGATAGCACTGTAACCATGGCTAATGGCCTAAGAACAAAGGCCACAGGTATAGGGAATGTAAGTATACATGGGCTTGGTAACATTGACAATGTGTTATATGTTCCAAAGCTGGAACATAACCTTCTCAGTATTTTAAAACTTACTGAAAAATGTAATGTAAAAGTGATCTTCTCAGAAGGGGAAGCCATGGTAACCAAGGATGGCAATATGGTGGGAGAGGTTATTAGAATCAATAACCTACCATATTACTCCCCATTACAAAGCTTGAGGAGTCTGGTACCAGCAACCAGGTCAATGCTGGTGATCCAGATGGTGACTCCCAAGCAGAGCCTGAGGTTGACCATGAGGGATATACACAAGAGAAGGGGAAAACTAATTGTAATGTAAATAAAACCAAACATGTAAGGTTTGTCACAGAGCACAGTGATGAACAGTCTAAGGGTGCCAAGACCTTGTCCATTGGCAAACCCCTGCACGATGAATGTGCCCATCTCCTACACAGGAGGACAGGTCACCTCAGTTTCCCAATTGTGCAGAGGCTACCTGAGTGCTCTAGGGGGTTGAATGTAAAAAGTTGTAATGTATTCATGGATTGCTCTGTTTGCAGGGAAGCCAAGTCCAGGGTGAAGCCAGCGCCCAGAAAATCCCAGAGGCAATCCAAACACATTTTTGAGCTGGTGCATATGGACACCTGGTGGGTCCATTGAAACCCTCCCTCGGTAAGAACATCTACTTTCTCACCATAGTGGACGACCATAGTAGATATGGGTTTGTGTACCCCCTCAAATCCAAGGATCAGACCTTTTCAAAATTCAGGGAATTTTATAATTTGATCCTAAACCAGCACAAAATCAAGATTCAGAGAATCTTGACAGACAGAGGTACCGAGTTCAATTCTAACAACTTCTCTGTCTGGTTGAAGGAGTGGGGGATAGTCCACCTTAGAACAGCTCTTTATTCCGCATTCCAGAATGGGGTTTCAGAGAGGAGAAACGGGGTTCTCCAATCAATGATGAGATGTGCCCTTGAGGATGCTGGCCTAAATTTTGCATACTGGGCGGAGGCCATATTGTATGCCAACTACACTCTCAACAGAGTATGGTCGAGTGTTGTAGAGAAAACCCCCTATGAGATGGTCTATGGGTGCAAACCTAGTTTAAGACATCTGCATGTATTTGGGGTGATGGCCGATGTGCATGTCCCCAAGGAGTTAAGGAAGAAAGGGGACAGGAGGTCGATCAAATTAAGATTCATAGGGTATGAGCCTGGGTCCAAGGCTTACAAATTTTGTGGAAATGACAAAAGGATTGTCATCTCAAGATCGGCCACCTTCTATGAGAGCACTAACTGGAGCAGAATCCACGCCAATGAGATTCTGGCTCCCAAACAAGCCCATGATTCGGCCAGCAAAGATAAAAATGTGTTGCAAACCCCATTTAATGATGGTAACACATCTGGCTCAGGAGGTAGTGGAGAGAGGGCAATCTCCAGACCCCTTAAGGGAATCCTCAAGAAGCAAGTGGGAAAGCCCGGAAGAAGGGGCATCCCAAAATTAAAACTGGTAAAATTAATAGTGATGAAGCTGGTGACAATTTGGACAATTTGAATGATTCAAATTGTGAACAGGAGCCAGTTAGTAGACCAATCCGGACTACTAGAAATAAGAAACCTGAAAGGTTTAGTGACTTCATCACTAATGTAAATTTGGCATCGACCACTCCTCAAAGATATGAGGACGTTTTAAAGCTATCTCCAAAAGAGCAGGGTAATTGGCATGCTGCTATGGATTTGGAGATGAACAGCCTCAGGAAGCTGGAGGTGTTCACACCTGCTAAATTGCCAAAAGACAAGAAAGTAATTGGCACAAGGTGGGTTTATAAGAAGAAGCCACTGGATGATGGGAACTTCTTATACAAGGCGAGATTGGTGGCACAGGGATTCTCGCAGAGATACCCTGAGGATTTTGACGACACCTTCTCACCCACAGTACGCCCTGAGAGCGTAAAGACAGCTCTCACCATAGCGGCCATACATGGGGAGAGTGTTCTGCAGTTTGACGCACAAACGCCTATTTGCACGCCAAATTGGACAAGGAAATCTATGTAAGGGCACCTCTGGGCATAGATCATAGAGAAGATGAAATCTGGCTTCTTAACAAAAGTATCTATGGTCTGAAGCAATCTGGGAGAAGGTGGTATGAATGCCTTACTGAGTGTCTAAGGCAAATAGGTTTCACCGCCTCACCAGCTGATGAATGTGTTTTCATTAGGCAACAAGATGGTATCAAGGAGACTGTCCTTGTATACGTTGATGACATTTTGTACACCAGCAAATCAGAGGAGAGGAGTAAATCCTTCTCTGATCAGGTAAGTAGAAAGTTTGCACTGAAGCCTCTAGGCCAGACTGACAAATTTCTGGGGGTTCAGTTCACAAAAACTGAGAAAGGATTTGAGCTTTCTCAGTGGGATAAAATCTTAGATTTGATTGACAGGTGCAACATGGCAGAGGCCAAGCTCTGTGACACTCCAATGCAAACAGATTTCCCAGAAACATGTATAGTGATAGTGAGGATTTTGTACACAAAACTCCGTACAAATCCGTATTGGGCTCACTCTTGTATATAGCAGGTTGGACTAGGCCTGACATCAGCCTATCTATAAATATCCTAGCTAGGCACTCTGACAATCCCAAACAATTACATTGGACTGGTATCAAGAGGGTTCTTAGATACCTTAAGGGCACAGCGAATCTCTCACTCTTACTTGAGCCTTACGTTTCGGAAATTCCTCAACTCTACACCTACTCTGATGCTGATTGGGCAGGTGATACCAAATCGAGGAAGAGTACTTCAGGTTATATTGTATATCTTAATAACTGTCCAGTACATTGGTACTCAGGTAAGCAAAAATTAATTGCCACCTCAACAGCTGAGGCTGAGTATGCATGTTTGTCTAAAGTCTCCAACAACCTAGTATGGTTCGATGAACTCTTGAAGAGTTTATGGGGAGAACCAGAATATCCTATAATTATCCACGAGGATAATCTTGCAGCAATTGAAATTTCAAAAGCTGAAGCCATAGGCCACAGATCACGGCACATAGACATAAAATATAAGCATGTTAGACAGTTGTCTAAAACAGGTTTCATAAAGACAATATATACTGAAACGAAGGAACAGATCGCTGACGTTTTCACCAAGCCCTTGCCTAGAGAACAACACATGTACCTGCTAGAAAAATTACCTTTAACTATGTAAGTATAATTATTTCAGTGATTGTAAATAGAGTGTATATATATATATATAGCCCAATATATATGTGTGTAAACATTCTGTAAATGCATAGAGAAGGGGATTGTCAGAAAGTAGAACTTTCTGGAGTTACTATGCAGTTTACAAATTAGTAGAGTTTGATGGAGTGATCAAACCTACCAATGACAGGGTGGCATTGAGCACCTCACTGTGATACTGTAGGACACACCCCTAAGTATAAAAGGGCTGTCAACTGTCATTTTCAATGTGAGAAAAAGAGAGAAAATGAGAAAGAAAATGAGGAAATTCTAGGGAGATTGGAGATACTGAGAAGATCCAAGACTCTGAGGAGATATTAGGATCTGACAGACTGAGGTCTGTGTATGAGAAGATATAGCAAAGAGATCTGAGAGAAGATCTATAACCTAAAGAGAAAGGAACTTTCTAAAGAGGTTAGCTATATCTAAGAAGAGGTTATGAGAGGAAGAACTGTGAATCTCTCATAGAAACTTCTAGTTCCTTGAAGGACTGTTTAAGAGGAACGAAAGAAGAAAAGACTCTGTATATATTTAAGAATAATATATTTATTGATTATTCTGTTATAAATAAATCTGTTTTGATCTGACACAACTTGGCATTGCAATTTATTGAATGACTCTGTGAAATAGATATAGGTTTAAAGATCCAAACTCAATTAATATTATTTAACACTGACTGACAGTGACAGATAGAGACAGACATACAGACAGATGATAAGCTGTTGAGAAGATGCATAATTAGCCAGCAGGAAGACACTGAGAAAATTGGAGCTATCTCTGAACCTGTCTTTGCTTAATTTAGAAAACTTCCCTGAATAGAGGGAAATGTCACCACCAATAACAACCATTACATAGATGAGTTGATAACCTTTTTCATAGTTATTTGAATGTTTATAGAATTCTACTAATTTTCCAATAACTCTGGAGAAATATCTGTTATACTGTATCTGGCATCCATAAAAATGAAAGATATGTGTTTTTAAGTTAATGAGCTGTCTGAATTCAATGGACAAATATTGAAACTCAGTTTCCTATATTACAAAAGGTTGATGTAAAGCCCGAAATTGACATATGTGTAGCTATTTTAGTTAGGCTTAATATATATTCTTTTCCTTACTTTCTCTGTGGCAGTCATGGGGGAAGGGTTTCGGGCTTGCCACATTTCTAAGCGGGGAGGAGTGGGGATAAAGAGAATGTTTTGGCTAGGTGATCTTCCTTCCCGTGGAAAATGAGCTGTCCTTGCTTGGGCCCCTTGAGGTGGAGATTTATGACATCAAGCATCATTGAATTATTTCTATTGGAGAATGTGACTTTTGGGGGTTGTTTCTAACTTGTAATATTGTGGAGTAATTCCAGGTTGTGTCAGATCTGGAATTACCATGGACTTTGCCAATTCGATGCTTTCCTAAATAAAAGAAATCATTTTTGAAGATGGACTTTGTATTTTTCTTTTTAAATGAATTTCATCACTTGGAAACCTGACATTTGATTTGTTTCATTATTTTGGATTAGATCAAGATCTACTTAGAGAGGAACCATTAAAATTAATTGGATGTAAATTAATCTTTCAGTCACTAGTGGTCAGCTGTGAACTTTTCTGTATTTTCTTATTTAATAGTAGGCAGTGACAAGAGAGTTTTAAATACATGAAAACAAGCATGCAACAAACGTAAAAATGACTGGAAAAATGTATGCTACTGTCTTAGATATAGAAATAACTACTAAATATTATACAAGAATCATTACATTTAAGGTAGCTGTATCATACTTCTCGGATGCTGTGAACATTTTTTGTTTTAAAATGACAATCTTAAACAAATTCTTACTATTTACCAAGCAACTTTTAAATTCTGGTTGCAAAGTCAGCGGCAGGATTGTACCAACACAAACTAAATACTAATACAATATGCACTCAAGCAACTGATAGCTATGGTGAGAGAAGAAAGGTCCAGTTTTAGAATATGGGATTACTAATGTTTTAAATAATTTCATTGAAACTGTAACTAAGCATCTAGATTAATTTTTAGTTGTAATAGTTTTTTTTAACAATTGTTGTGCTCATTCTGCCTTTCTTTTTTGCAGCTTATATTATGCAGCAAAACTGAATGTAATCAACTGGTAATTTCATATTCAGAGTGAATGGCATAAAATTAGAGAGCAAACAGCTTTCTAATATATTTAATGGAGAAAATGGGAGGGCTTCACTTATGTGTAAGTCGGAACTGAAGACTTTCTTTCTATTTATAACAGATATTTGTCTCTGGCAGATAACCTGATGCTATGCTTTTATTCCTCCTAATTTGACATCTCTCTTTCCAATCACCTTATCAATAACAATAAAAAGGCAAAAAAGAGAGGTGCAGACTGGCCTTTTTACTGCCTTGCTCTCTGCTACAGATGGGTCCCTCTGATCCCCTGTGTAATCTCTGCTGCCTCAAATGTTGCAAGATCCCCATGGCTCTTCAATTACTTTCCTTGGCCTGTCAAGACTCCAGCATCTCAAATTCAGTTACGTGGTGTTTGGAGCTCTGCCAAAGGCTGCCCTATGCTCCTAATGACAGTCAGCAGAGGGGACACTGAAGGGGGCAGATTTGATTTGCTATCCCTCTAATTAGATTAGGGGAGCAGGGTTTTTATTTTCTCCAAAGTTAGCAGTGGCCAGGATGAATGGTAGCCAAAGGATGAGCTGTCAATGTCAACAAAGACTTAAAAACAGAATACTACTACTACTAATAATAATGGGAGGGGTGTTATTTATATAAAAAGCTTAGCAAAACAGGGAGAAAAACCTTGTTCATTGCAAGCAACACAAACAACTAAGTCAATTGTTCTGGTAACAACATTCTGTTTTCACTCTCTATTATTACCCAAATTATCCCAGATTTGTAGGCAAGGAAATGTCAATCACAGAAATTCCCTAGAGTTTTTCATTTTTAAATTTCTGACTTAGCCTACTTGCTAAAGGAAATGAATATCAGTAGTGGACATTTCTGGATTGTTGTTATGTTTGCATGTATCCTTATCGCCAGACAGTTTTCTTAGTTTACAAAACTATATAACAATATATACACTGCCAAAATGGATTTAGGGTAGGCCATATGCTCTTGCACCACTTTATTCCCATGCTCCTCTTTTCTTACAAATAGGAACAATGTTCCAAACAAATTCTTCCTGCCAGGAGATTAATATTTGTCTCCTCTTGCTCTGTCAAAAGACATGAGGCTAGGGAGGTAAATAGGAAAGAAGAGAAGGGCAGAGGGAGGGATCTGTATTTACTTGATCTTTGACAGTAAGACATTAGAAAATCTTTACCTAGAATCAAAACTACTTTGTAAACCAAAGGCAAGCTCCAGAATGCTGGATGACCTACTCTATTATCCTGAAATTATCCTTTTGCCCAAACTCTTCTATATGAAAAACTATAATGACTAAACATGATTTATTTATTTTTTTAAATAAGAAGGATAGCAGGAACCTTGAAATTTCTGACTTACAAACAACATGAAGGCAGCTCAGATATACTGTATTTTTGTGAGAGGTA
Source organism: Naja naja (assembly GCA_009733165.1). Classification (NCBI taxonomy): domain Eukaryota; kingdom Metazoa; phylum Chordata; class Lepidosauria; order Squamata; family Elapidae; genus Naja; species Naja naja. The sequence continues at coordinate 71,781,296 of CM019155.1, forward strand.
TTTAACCATACAGACCTGGTTTGATGTAGTGATTAAGGCACCAGGCAAGAAAGCACAACACTGTTAAATTGTAGATCTGCCTTAGGTAAAAACTATCTGAGTGATCTTAAGCCAATTATTCTTTCTCAGCCCTAGGGAGGAGCCTATAGCCTTTTGAAATCTTGCCAAGAAATCTGCAAGGATTAATCCAGACACTTGCCCAGAGTCAACAATGACTTGAAATTTAATCGTAGTTGTTGGAAGGAAAATTGATCTGGTTCAGTTCCAAGCTGTGAGAAAAGCACTGGAAACAACATGAAGGCTGATTGAAAAGTAAGGTTTATTGACGAAACAGAACCACTAGGATTTGTGGTTCTGGTGCAGCTGACAAAATGAAGTTGAGAATGGGTGGGTTTTAGACCTTTGTATTTGAGCTTCCTGTTTCTGTGCAAAAACATGTTCTCTAATATTCTATTGACTGTTGTCAGATTCCTATGGGAATAATGTAGGGTTATGTAGGGGTCATATAAACAATAAGCCAAAGTTTGACCAGATTAGCTCAGACAAGCACCTAGGACTTGCATTTCCTCTTTTGCCTATAGAGCCAGCTTCAAAACTTCAATAATTGGTTATTAATGTCTGGATTGTACAAAGGGAGAATCAATACTTTCAACTATTCCCACTGAAAAGATCTCTGATCTGTAAGTTTTTTGATCTGGGGATACTTTCAAGAAGAGATAAAACTTTGAAGATTATAAGATGTCCCTAGTCAGTATGTGCAGCTTGCAAACATAAAAGGCAGACTGTCAATGTGCAAAATAGCCTACTGCAAGGGGACTATTGCCTTCTAAAAACAAGTGCCTTACTCTCTCTCATTTTTTGTAGAGGTGAAAGAGAGATGGGAAAAACTGTTCATCCAGTTCAAGGTCATCAAAGACTTTTAAAGTAAGTAGAGCTACTTTTCTCTGATTTGTTTCTGGCATGGGTCAGTATTTGTCATAGACTATGGGGAAATCTCCTTTTCAATATTAGAGCAGCAATCAGCTAAGATCACAGAGCAAACATAACATAGTTTCAAGAGCTTCCAGATATTCCATAGGCAGCTGCATTTATATTTTCATTTTTTCCTAAAATAGTTAATAATTGAGCAGACTTCAGTAGATAACTCACTTGTCTCTTCTATTCCATTTCTATAAACAATTTGTTGTTCTCTAGGAAAGCACTTTGTCTCTAGATCAGAATTATCATTGAATATTTTTTTGTCTCCCTCTCTCTGTCTTTTTACTACAGTGTCTATTAAAGGCTGCCAATTTTACCACAATGTAGAAAGAAGAACCCTGGCTTTTTTCACTTGCGCCACATTATCACAGAAAGGTGGATTAGAACTTATCTCAGCTCTGCTTTCTTTCAGGGCTCCTAGGCAACACAACCAGCAAGATATAAATAAGTGCTCAAAAAAATTAAAAAAGAAAAACAGGGCATATATGCAAGCAATGAAGTAGAAGTGTATTAGAAGTATAGAAACTTACAGCAAAAGTGGCTAGAGAAACACCACAAGTTCAAGCTTTCAAGGTCAACATAGCAATACATGCTATGGAAACCTAAGACTTCCTAAGCCAATCATAAATGGGCCTAGGCTGAAGAACCTCTGATACCGAAATAAAACTAATATTTAGGACAGGGCTCCATTATTTTACAAGCTTACAAGTAATAATGCATAAATTAAATCACAGCATGGTTAAAAGAATCTATATTCAAATACCAAAGGATCAACTATACAAAATAAAGACAGTAATCTATCATAAAAAGTATACAAATGTATTTATTATGACAGAAGAAATGGGAAAAGATTTTCAACTATACTAATAGATCCTCCAATAATATAATAGTAATCAAAGGTGTAGAAGATGAAAGGATCTACAAATATTCAGACGAAAATACTAAATACCATAAAGTGTGGAGTCTTCTCACATAAGACTTGTTATTATAGGATTGGAAACCTTGTTTTTGTAAGATTCCCAGTTATTTGCACTATATGGAGATGTATGTATGGAAGATCTATATAGATCAAGAGTAAATGTTCTTTAGGCAAAGGGTTGCATTTAATCTTGTGTGACATGCTGAGAATGAGATTTTAAAAGTGGGCAGGATCCAGGGCAACATGGGAAAGGCAGAAACAAAAAAAAGAGAATATATCTTCGTCGTCATTGTTGTCGTCATCGTCATCATCATCATCATCATTATTGTAAATATTCTGCTTCTTGCAAAAAAGGCTTTTAAAATATCTGTAGGAATGGAATGGCTCTATTTGACCAGGAGATATATAATCCCCTCCACTGTTACACAAGCTGACTATTTCCAATTTCTGAGTGCAATTCAATTAATCAAATAAAGAGCTGTATTGCACAAGACCAGGTTATTTGAGGGATTAGTTTCCCTAAGAACAATTAACAATTAACACTTGATTAGAGGGTGAGCCTGCTCCAAGTCTTTCTATTAAATATAGGACCTAGGAAATTAGCCTTTTCTGTAGCTGTACCTATCCGATGAAATGGCCTCCTCCCTGAGATACGGAAGGTTCCTATACTTGTTGCCTTCCAGAAAGTCATTAACATCTGGCTTTTTTCCTTAGTCATTGAACCAGGATGAGAGATGAATCCAGCATTTGTATTTTTTAGAGGCCTGTTAAATTTGGTGGGTTTATTTCAAGGTAGATCAGAGTAGGAAATCAATATAATGTATGTCAATACTGATTTTTTAAAAGCTTAGTTGAGAACCCTCCACTCACATGCCTCCATATCCGTGGTGGGGTTCAAATTTTTTGCTACCAGTTATGTGGGCGTGGCAGGGGAAGGATACTCTAAAATCTCCAGTGAGAGGTGGTATTTGCCAGTTCTCTGAATTACTCAAAATTTCCGCTACTGGTTCTCCAGAACTGGTCAGAACCTGCTGAATACCACCTCTCTTCCATATGTTGTTCAGGTAAATGGTAACCAAAATCCATGTAAACCCATTATTGAAAGAGAGAACAAGAAGATCGATCTGTAACTGACAGTGAACAATCAACTGAAATTGAAATTATGCTAAGATGGTGTTCACAAAACCAAGTCAGTGAAAGACTAGTGGCTACATTTCCATAGCATACTGTTGGGGAGATGCAGAGCTTATTTCCCAGATAACAAACATAAACCATTTTCAGAAGTATTAGTCTTTCTGGTGTTACAACAGTTAAACTCCATTATCAGTTTAGCATACCAGGGGCTTAAAGGAGCTTAACAGGGATGATCTGTTTTTAAGGAATAAAAAATGAGTCTTCATCAGAAATGAACATAGCACTTATGTTCTTGCTATTGATTGGGCAAGATCTCTTTTCTTGTCTTTAAATTTCTTTAACCATTGATTCTAAACAGCTAATTCTGATTTACAGCATCTCTGTGGACAGCAGAATCTGATCTCCTGGTCCCAGTCATGTCAACTGTGTCTTGTTGCACAATCTGTTATATTTACATAAGAGATTCACATAATTAGATATATCATATATAAGCTACAGAAATCTGGATGTCCAGTAGAGAACACCCAAGTGATTGATATAGCACACTAATTCTTTGCTTCCTCTCATAGTCTTGATTTTTACAGTCTAGTTACAGTGCCTTATTATAACTACTGTGATTGAACATTGTAACTTAATTTCCACATATTTAAAGATGGAAGTTTAAGGTGAGTTGATTTATAACATTAAAACAAAATAGGTTCCATGATAATTTAATGTTATATAAAAATTTGGCAAACGATTGCTTGGTAATTTTTCTACTTATTTGTGCTACTTAAATGTCAGCCTCTGCTTTTTGTCAGGACTGCAGCATGCAATGGAACTTTCCATATGTTGCAACTTTCTTAATGAAAGAATTAAATATGCAAGTTTATATTTTCAGGAAGTAAGGCACCATGCTTGTTTCAGATGTTCCTAAAAGCTAACAATATAACACAATTGCTATGCCATCCTTTAAAGACAGAAGCTTTCTGCTTTCTTCATTAACATCTTTTGCCAACATGGTGTATCCAGGAAATGTTAGAATTTTTACTATCATTCAGCATGAAAATGTAGATGCACTGTCAGTGAATGACTGAAGTTCATATGCAACAGAAGACCACTGGGTTACAAAATTTGGCTCTGAGTATTTTTACTTAAATTATTTTCTAGTATATATTGACTAGACATAAATTGAACTTCCAAATGAAAAACAAGATAAACACTTCCTCATTGTTGACTGGTGGTATGATGCACTATAATTTTCTACATTAATGTGATTTCTGGTGGTGATGTCATGATGGTGAGGGATGAAGAAGAACAGGCTCCATTCCTCAAACCTATTTCTTTGCATTGGGAGAACCCTCAAGGGGTACACGGATCCTGAAGAGATTCATGGCAAAGTGGGAAACTCAAGGAGCAGTGTGTCAGAGGGTGACCGTCCCTGTGATGAAGAGATCCCTTCTAGCTCAATGTGTAAGTGGCTGCCATCCACCCCGAAGTCATGACAGCCCCTGAAAGAAGGAAGGAAGCAGAAATTTAGAATAACCGACTGTGGCATTGATTGGATTTGGAAGTGTCAAGCTTGTGGGCGATGAAAAGAGACTGCTCAGAAAGATGGCTCATAAACTGCAGAGGGCGAAATAGGCAGGAGGAAAGCAGGTTGGAGATCCGAAAATGGCAGTGAGTGGACAGTGGTGAGAGCAGCAGCTGGGAGCAGAGGATTTGCCCAAGAGAGTGGAGTTTGGTGAATTGGAATGAACAAAGACAAAGAGACAAAAAGAGACTCAAGACTTTAAAATATACTTAGGCTCAGAAAAAGAATTTGGATTTTTATGGGACAGATGGTAGTTTCCAGACCACTTTCATTTCACAATGTTAAAGACAGAGAGAAACAGAAGAGGAAGTGGCTGATGCAACAGAGATGATTGGAGTCCATTGAAAAGAAGAACAAGTATTACACAGCAAATTTTTTTCTGTGATAAGATAACCAAATTGAAGAAAGTACTATTTAGGGGTGAAAGTATTCAATGAAATGATGAAATGATTGTTGATTTTTGATTGATTGGATCTTGATTAATGAAATAAGTTCATATTTATGTAATTATATAATTCTATTCTTAAAATTTAGAATTTTGTATAATTAGTAATTTGGGATTACAGTATTAAAGGGTAACTATTTATACTAGACTATATTATATTTATTATATTTATATCATATATATATATATATATATATATATATATATATATATATTTGTTTTCGTGAGATTTTCAGGGTAAAAGGTATAGGTCTTGGTGTATTCACACACTTCTCCCAGGAGAACGAAGCTGAAGACACCAGCCTGATGACGGATGAGATTTGCCGTTGCCAAGGTATTCTCAACCTTACAGGACAAGACCCGAATACACCAAGACCTACATATATATATATATATATATATATACATGTATGTATGTTGTGGCCCGCCTCGTGAGCCTGTGACAGAGGAAGAGGACCTGGATGATGAAGAAGAGGAGGAACGGGCAATGCCTTCCTCACCAGGGCCTTCCTCCCCAGGATCTCCTCCCTGGCAAGGCCTCCCTCCCCAGGACCTTCCTCCCTGGCAATGCCTCAGGTTTCCTCGGAAAGCCAAGAGGAACAGCCTGAAGGCGTGTGTATCAGTACTGCCCGCGGCGAGAGAGGAGGAGGAGGGTTCCTGGCGATCCCAGGCAGCGTCCGGAGGTCGTCAGCAGCGTGAGAGCGTGGGAGGGCCAGAGATTGAGCTGGACCACACCCCACCAGGTATAAAAGTGGGTGTGCCTACGTTACAAACTCTGTATGTGACAAAGTGTGAAATGAAGCCGAGGATTCTGTCTGTGTGCCTGATTTAGTTTTTGGACTCTGAAAATAAATCAGTCTTCTGTGAGTACTGCATTCCTTGTTGGCTTTGAATTTGGCAGTGAGCCTGGGTGACTGCCAACACTCTTGTCGGGGAGATAACTGGGATTTTGGAGACAGGCCAGCGTGACTCTCTGTGCTAGTTCCTTACCTTCTGGGGAAGGGAAGGGAGACAGAATATATATATATATATATATATATATATATATATATATATATATATATATATATTTGTTTTAAGTATTAGATTTTCACGGAGTAAGGTATGTAGGTCTTGGTATTGGTCTTGTCCGTGTAAGATTGAGAAATACCTTGGCAACGTTTCAGCAATCTCATCCGTCATCTTCAGCCTGAAATAGAGAAATAGCCTGAAATAAATAGCCATCGAAATGAAAACACCCCATAACATGAATAAGCGGGATGATACTTCCGCCTACCAGACATCTGAAACTAGCCCTGGTCAACAAATGAGTCCCAGCCACAAAACCAACAGGACCCAAATAACACAGGATGCCACCACCAATCTCCTTCACCAGACTCAAACCCAAGCCCGCCACAGATGAAGGCAACCACCATCCAGAAACCAGACCATGGCTGCAACACCAGCTGCTTTGCAGCTATAAACACATAGCCAGACCTCAAACTGAGCCAAACCAAGGCCCAGAATGCCACATCACAGCCTTCCACCCAGGATACTACATCACAGAACTCAGAGACACACAAAACATCAGGAGGTTGCAGCACAGACGCGACCCAGGAGTTACAGCACCACACCCAGGACGTCACAACAATAGAACTCAGAAGGTCATCACACAGCCCATTACCCAGGTGTTACAACACAAAAGGCTGAGAGACACACAGCCAGCACCTCAGCCACACAGGGGTCTCAGGAAAAAGCCATCCAATCTGCATACATCAACTCCACAAACCAATCAAAGTAACAACACAGCCAACTCTAGAGTTTAAAAGGGGAAAACAGCCACAATCACACACTTCTCCCAGGAGAACGAAGCTGAAGACACCAGCCTGAAGATGACGGATGAGATTTAAAACGTTGCCAAAGGTATTCTCAATCGTACAGGACAAAACCCGAATACACCAAGACCTACATACCTTTACCCGTGAAAATCTACGAAAACATATATATATAAATATATATATATATATATATTCATATATTTTATATTCTAATATATTAGAGAGGGGGGAACTCTTTAATGAATTGGTGATAAAGTTGAATTAGAGTGTATAGATAAATGACGGTTTGAAGTAAGTATTTTATAACACACATTCTATATAACTTATACATTTCATAAGATTTTATTATATTTTGTAACACTTTGTAATAATTTAAATAGAGTATAGATTTGATAAGTATTCTATATAATATAACTAAATTTTGTTATTAGAAGTATATAAGTATATTAGAAGTATTTAAGTTAAGTCTATTTAATTGAAAAATAGAAGCTAGTGATTGAATTAATAAGAACTTAGACAGAGCTAAACCTAGAGAATTACACATAAAGCATAAAGGCAAGTAAGAATTGAACTAGTGAATGCTGATTTGGGACAACATATATAATATTTTAGAAAAATGGAGTAAAATATTAAAAGAAATGATGAGCATTACCATAACGATAAAGACAACACCATAAAAAAGACAACACCAATTCCATCAATAGCAACAGTGGCCGCTTCTCCACTGACACAAAAAATGATCACAACAGAAAAACAGATCTTAGTCCCAAACACACCAAATATACAAACTACACTGGTAACAATACAAGAATCGATGATCAAGCTCCAGGAAATGATGAAGAAAAACCATGGTGAAATGAAAGCAGAGATAAATGAAATGAAAGAAGAAATGGGGAAATTGAAAAGTGAAAAATGAAATGAAAACCGACATACATAAATTAGATGAGAAAGTAGGCTCAATTCAGCAAGCATTGGAAAAAAATGAATGTACAATTAAAGAAGTTGAAAAATGAACAAAACAAGCGGAGAAGAAATTAGAACTGGTCAACCAAAGGATGAAGACAATAAACAAAGAACTGGAGGACTCCCTTATACTCCTAGAGATGGATTGTGCAACTTCCTACCTCAGGTTCCAGAACATGGTGGAAACAAAGGAAGAAGACCTAGAATTAGTAATGGCCAAAATATTAGCAGAAATCCTACAAAGAGACAAAAATGAAATTCTGATCGAAATGGATGATGTTTATAGAGGGAGCACAAATTATGCCAGACAACATAAGTTGCCAAAGGAAGTATACATTAGGTTCACATGGAAAAAAGTTTGGGACATAATTTATAAAATGACGAGAGACAAACCAATGATGTACAAGGGAAAAGAGATCCAGACCCTGAAACAGGTCCCAAGAACAATAAGGGGGCAGTTTCTGGCTACACAGCTCACCAAACGGAATATTCTCTTTAGGTGGCTAGTCCCAGAAGGGATGTTGGTGACATGGGAAGAGAAGAAATTTAAGATTGATACTTTAGGGAAGGCACAAGAATTTTATGATCAGCTTGTAGGACCAGAGGAGCAAAGCAGCAAAGAAGAACTTGTGTCAAACAATCAAGAAGAAGAAGAAGAACAGCAACGAGGCAATAAAGAAGGAGACCAGAGTACAGAAGAAAAAGAACAACAACAAGAAGAAAACCTAAAAGCAACAGTAAGAACCCAAAGAGACACAAGAGCTAACAGGTGACAAAAACTAAGATACAATTAAGAGGGTGAGAGAAGAAACTAAACTGTTATCTAAATAGTTATATATAGATAGTTTAGTTTTTCTACCCTCTTAATATAAAATAAATGGATTAAACTCGGCAACCAAGAGAAAAAAAATATTGGCAAAACTAATTAAACAAAAAGTGGACATAGTATATTTGCAAGAAACACATATCAAAAATGCAGAAGAAAAATATTTAGAATGTCTTAAATTAGGAAAATTATATACAGCATTAGCAGATGGGGGAAAAAGGAATAGCCCTATATGATAGGGAGGAACTAAAAACCAAGTTAATTTACATGGATTTTGAAGAAAGAATACTAATGACAGAAGTAAGGATAGCCCAAAAACCAGTATTACTGGTGGTAATATATGCACCCAATGAAAATCAAAAAGAGTTCTACAAAAAACTACATGAGAAAATTATAGAAACAGGACAAAGAAATATATGCATTGGAGGAGACTACAATGCAATAGTAGACTATAAAAAGGACTACAGTAGTGAAAAGAAAAATAAAAGGGGAAAAATTATTACCAAAAATGTGTCTTGAAATAATAGCAGAACTAAATTTAATAGACTTAATGGAGACAATTGAATGCAGATAAAAAACAATTCACCTTCTATTCTAACCCACACCAATCGTGGTCCCGGATTGATATGGCCTGGATGAATGGGGAAATAGGAAAAGAAGTGGAAAATATAGAAATATTACCAAACATTTGGGCAGACCATAACCCACTAAGAATAACTTGGAGAGGCCAAAAACAAAAACAAAAAGAAGATGGACCTTAAACACACAAATACTAAGAGACAAAGAATTTATTCAAAAAATTATGAAAGAATTAGAATTATTTTTTAACGAGAACATTAAACAACATATATCAGTACAAAACCTCTGGGACACCATGAAGGCCTACATACACAGAATTATAATATCATATACAGCAAAAAGAAATAAAAAGAGGTGGAAACAACAGAAAGCACTACAAGAAGAAATTAAAAATTTAGAAACCCAATTACAGAAAACACCACAAAACACTAAATTTAAAGAACAATTGACTTTAACTAAACACAAACTCAACATACTATAACAAGAAGAAATGATGAAGAACTTAAAAGCAGTTAAACAAAACTTTTTTGAGCAAGCAATTAAACCAGGAAGATGGCTATCTCATAGATTAAAGAGAAAGAGAGAGAGAGAAAAGGATAATACATCAGCTTCAAGATGAGAATGGAGAATACCAACATACAATGGAAGGGGGAAAATTGTATACTAATATTTTGAGGATTTGTATAAAAACAAAGAGGTAGATGAAGAGAGGAGAGTATATGAAAGAGAAAAGGAGTCCATTAATAACAGACAAATTGAGGGAAAGGTTATCTAAAGAAATAACAATAGAATTGAAACAGGCAATTAAAAACCAGAAAAAAATAATAAAATCACAGGTCCAGATGGACTTCTGGGGGAAATATATAAGATGATAGACGATCAGATAGAACCACTTATGCTAGATTTATACAACGAGATTCTGACAGAAGCCAAAATGCCGGATTCATAGAGGGAAACATATATTTCGCTAATACCAAAGGAGGGCACAAATGATAGACGAATTCAAAACTATAGACCAATATCATTATTGAACACTGACTATAAAATATTTACAACCATAATAGCAAATAGACTGAAAAGATTATTAAATGAATGCATCCACTCTGATCAAAACGGATTTCTGCCCTTAAGGCAAATTAGGAACAATACAAGGATAGTGTTGGACATTTATTTTATTTATTTAGTCAAAAGCTCACAATACAATAGAAATAAGAATAAACATAAGTTTAAATATAAGAAATAGGAACTAATAATTGGGGACAATAGGACAGGGACAGTAGGCACGATTGTGTGCTTATGCATGCCCCTTACAGACCTCTTAGGAATGGGGTGAGGTCAACAGAGGTTAGTTTGAGGGTAAAGGAGTGGAGGTTTGAGCATGTGACAACAGAATCAGGTAGTGAGTTCCAGACATTGAGCACTCTGTTGCTGAAATCATACTTCCTGCAATCAAGTTTGGAGTGGTTTACATTAAGTTTATATCTGTTGTGTGCTCTTGTGTTGTTGTGGTTAAAGCTGAAATATTCATTAACTGGTAAGATGTTGTAACATATGATTTTATGTACTATGCTTAAGTCCAATCTTAGCCGGCATAGTTCAAGATTGTCTAAGCCTAGAATCTCAAGTCTGGTGGTGTAGGGTATTCTGTTGCAAACAGATGAATGTAGTACTCTTCTGGTAAAATACTTCTGGACTCCCTCAATTGTATTTATGTCTGTTATACAGTGTGAATTCCAGACAGCAGAGCTGAATTCAAGTATTGGTCTAGCAAAGGTTTTGAATACCCTAGTGCAAATCAGTATTACTAGAGGAGAAGCTTCGTAAAATTAAATTTACAACTCTTAAAGCCTTTTTGGCAATACTGTTGCAGTGAGCTTTGGTGCTTACGTCATTCGATATGAGAACTCCAAGGTCCTAGACAGAGTGAGGGTCATCAACAAGGTCATATCCACCTAGTCTGTATTTGGTATATACATTTTTTTTACCAATGTGTAGGACAGAGCATTTGTTGGTTGAGATTTGGAGTTGCCAACTGTTAGGCCATTCAGACACATAATCAAGGTCTTTTTGAAGGACAGTAGCATTGACAGTGGTGTTGAATAGTTTTACATCATCAGCAAAGAGGATGCAGTTGCTAATAAGGTGATCACAAAGGTCATTTATATAGAGTGTAAAGAGTGTGGGTCCTAGAATGCTCCTTTGGGGGACACCACTGATAACTGGTGCAGGGTTTGATAGGGCATTTCCTATTTTTACTATTTGTTGCCTGTTTGACAGGAAGACAGTAATCCACTTGTGAAGGGATCCGGAAATGCCGTAAGAATTTAATTTGAATAGTAGTTTGTCATGTACCACTGAGTCAAAGGCTTTGCAGAAGTCAATGTAAATTACATCTATTGCTTTACCCTGGTCAAGTAGTGTAGTCCATAAGTTTTTGCAGTGTAGAAGTTGCAAATTGCAGGACAATTTTTTTCTAAAACCAATTTGTTTATTGGAGAGTAAGTTGTTTGACTCTAGGTGGAAGGTAATGCATTGATTAATAATTGATTCCGTAACTTTGCATGTGACACAACACAATGAGATTGGTCTGTAGTTTTCAACGAGGCAAGGGTCACCTTTTTTGAAAATAGGGATGGCCGTTGCTAAAGACCATAGGTTTGGTAAGGAGCTGGTTCTGAATGATATCTCATATATTATGCTTAGGAGTTCTGCTATGGTAGTGGAGAACTTTTTAAAGAAGAATGCACATAAACCATCACATAAGGATGGTTTTAGGTGGAGTAGTGCATTTTCTACATTATCTTCAGTAAAGTCAATTTGTAGATTCTTGAAATTAGTTGTCGTATGATTAGGAAATGTGGGGCATGAGCCATTACTGTTTACAAAGACTGGACTGAAGAATGTGTTGAAGAGGTTTTGCTATAGTCTTTCCCATTGGGATCTTTTAGGGATGGGATGATTTTTGAGTCTTTAAGTTTGGTGTTTACAAAGTTATAGAAGGCACAGTTGGATTTTGTGCATAGGTTTTCCTCTTGCTTGCAGTGGTAATTGGTGCATTCTGCCTTTATCTGTTGGCATAAGGGGTTGTATCGGTTTTTAAAGTTAGCTACATATTTTGTTTTGTTTTTGTGCCATAAGGATTTTTTTTTAGATTTTCTTATTATTTTGACTAAATTGTTTTTTTTGTTTTGTTTTTTGGGGATTACTAATGGAACATTAGTAATGAATCTTTCAAGTTCAAGCAAGAATGTTCTTCTGCAGTGTTACAGCCAGAGAACAGAATGTGCCACTTAAAAGATGATAAGTCAGCAGCTATGAGTTCATAATTGGCTTTTTAAAAATTATATTTTGGAGATCCATCATTATGATCCCCTTTGAGAGGGTGTAAATTTAGACAAAAGTCTATCATCTATGGTCACTGTTTGGAAATGGTTTCTGTATTTGTAGACCATAAATTGAGTTTGAGCTGCTGCAGAAGATGAGATCGAGGCAGTTGTTTAGTCTGGTATTGTTATACACTAATTGATCCAGTCTCAGTGTGGTAACAGCATTGTACAGGGTTGTATGAATGGGTTCATTTAGTGTCCAATTTATAAAAGGTAAGTTGAGGTCACCAAGAAAAATAAGAAAGTGTGAGCAAGAGGCAGTCCATGTCAGTAGTGAAGTTAGCTTATTTGCATGAATTATATCATAGTCAGGGGTTCGATAGCAAAGTAAGAAGCGGATTGAGGTATTTAAGGACAATTCACAGACGATGGTCTCAGGAAGAGCAAGCTCTTGTATAATTTGAATCTTTTTTAGATTTAGAGACTTTTAATAGAATATAGCAACTCCACCTCCTATACGAATTTCATGATCAGACTGATAAACTTGATATTCTCTTACAGCGGTAATGGAGTCTGGAAAAGATGCATTCAACCACGTCTCACAGACAAATATAATGTCGAATATGCTGTGCTTAGTAAGATGAGAAATTCATGCACTTTATTTGTGAGTCTTCTTGCATTGAGTAGTTTGCATTTAAGATATGAAGTAGTGGGTCTGGAGGAAGTAAGGGGCATGCATCCCTAATGTTGGATTTGAGTGATGGTTATTGTGATGTGGGTTGTGACTCTTGCTTTTGATACAATCTGTACAGCAGTCAATGTATAGATTAGTATTACCTAATTCATGTAGTCTTTTGAGCTCAGAACATAGTTTCTGGGATCGTACACATTGTAAGGTTAGATCAGGGTGAGAACGAAGGTTCTTATGATTGTTGTTGCTCTTTGTGAGTGAATTTACTGAGAAGATGAATTTGCGTTTGCTTGATTCATTTTTGCAAACAGAGGCATGGGATCATCAAGCCGTCTTTGTTTTTAGCTCAGGACTGACATGGGAAATATCAAGTATTTCATCAGGGGAGATGGTTGATGCTTGATATTCTCTGATGATGTTTTGAATGTTAGTGATGTCATCATTGTCATTGACCTCTAGATCAAATAAGGTGGCATTTGGTTGCTTCCATTCCACTCAACATCTTCTTTGATGAAGATGGGGACATCAATATTTGTAGGATTTGTGGTTTTTGTGGATTGGGTTTTGGTTTTGGTTGTTGGGTAGAGATATGGTTTGCAGATGTTTGACGTTCATTTTTTTTGTGCTGTCTCTCTTTTTTCAAGGTTGTTAATCTTGCTTGTATAGTGTTCAGGGATGTTACAATGGTGTCAAGGAATGTTATACATGTTTCAATGGTGTCAACTCTTTTGAACAGGGCAATGTATTTGTCTAGTTTGGGTCTGCATGATGGGCAGAAATATGGAAAAGCGTTGGTATATGATTTTAGGAATAGAGCCATTTGTTTGGGTAATCCTAAGCAATTATGGTGAGCGTAGTTACCACAAAGGGAGCATTTGATGTAATCTTCATTCTCCTTTAAGGTATCTTACATATAAGGTAAAAGCAGGAGTCTTGTGGTTCTTTAGTAAGGATTTCTTTCTTTTAGGTTGTGGTATGACATTGGATTGTTTTCCTGGCATGGTGGCTTTGTTGAGATGGTTTGTTGATTGAGTTGTTCAATTAAACAAGATATTATTTATTTATTTATTTATTTATTTATTCGACTTATATGCCCTCTCCGAGGGACTCGCTGCTCACAACTAAAATAGAATACAACAATAAGTTACTTAAAAATATATTAAATTAAAGCCGAATTAATATTAGTATTATTATTAAAACCCAAAATTACGTAAGCAACCCCAAGGGTCAACACTGCCCAGATTGTAAAAACAGCCAGGTTTTTAGCTCACGGCGGAAGGTGCGGAGATCGGGAGCCAGCCTTATGGTAATCAATAAAGCAATATCACACCAAACAATCAATTATACTACTCACACTAGTCAATTAATTTAACTAATCAATAATCACCCTATAATTAATTACACTAATCACTAAACACACTAGTAAATTAATTGTTCTAATTACTAATTTGCACTAAACATTCTAATCAAAATAACATTAAAAACAGTTAATCAAACTAAACAATAACCACTAGTTTATAATAATCTATAATTATTAATCACTAATGATAAGTAATTGTAGAATTAATTAATCAATTAATTAAGATCAGTTAATCAATTAAACAGTTATATTGAGAAAAATTAGGGCAGGAAGAGAAAATGGAGGTGTAGGGCAGAAAGAGGAGAAGATTTGGTTTGGATGGCTCCTGGGGGGTTAGGAAGAGGGCATATATTAGATGAAAGTCTTTTGGCAGAAGGCTACTCTTCACTTGTTACTTCAGATCTTCAGTTAGTGATCTTAGGCAACCAGATCTGTCTTCTCATGGATCTTCTTGTCTTCAGGCATAAATTAGGCTGAAAGTATAGATGAAAGTCTTTTGGCAGAAGGTTACTCTTCACTCATTACTTTAGATCTTCAGTTAGTGATGTTAGGGAACCAGATCTGTCTTCTCATGGATCTTTTTGTCTACAGTCAGTGATCTTAGGAATTATGCTGTTGAGTTCAGGATCTCCGTCAAGGGATCGGTCAGACACAGATGATTAAAGGTGAAGGCAGTGGCGTAAGCATTGGTTTCAGGGATGGACAACGCTCCGGGATCCAGCCCTCAGCCATGGGATCAATTGGTTAGACATCTTGGAATACTATGAGGCACACTCAGAGAAACAAATGGCACTTGTTTTTCTGGATGCACAGAAGGCATTCGACAATCTAAGTTGGTAATTTATGGTGCAACAAATTCAAAATATGAAATTAGGAGACAAATTTGAGAATATAATAAAGATGATATACTTTACTCAAAAGACAGCTTGGAGCTAGTGGCAGTGGCGACGGACGTGAGAGCTTCGTCGCTGCCAGCCTTGTGAGGGTGAGAGCCTCACGAAGAAGGACGGCTGTGGGGGCGGGGGCAAGGATAAGGTGGCTGAGAAGGCATATAACATCTTCGAAGGCAGGACTAACAATGGAGAGAATGAAGATCAGGGTGGCAGCTCTGGAAGGCAGCGGTTTGCCTGGCGACCGGTGATGACCAGGCAGGGGCTGAAGGAGTTTCTAGTCATCGGAGGAGGAGCCCCTGTGGAGGTCGGAGTCCTGGGCCTTAGGCCTTCATCTACTGCTGCCTGGGAGTTGCTGCCTGGACTGGCGGAGAGCTCTGGGGGGTGGATTTTGATCCTCCCTGGGAGTCTCTCAGCCCCTTCATTGGAGGTTGTGTGGGCAGCAGGACCTAGTTTGGTTCTTGCTGGTGGTCCTCTCGGCTTCTACTTTGCCTGTTCTCCTCAACCAATAACTCCACCTATTCCATGGACATCTCCTGATTCTGCTATTTGTACATCTCTGAACTCTGACTTTGCACTTTATCTTCTGCACTTTAAAGACCTTTGATATTTATTGCTGCTCTAATCTGAATTCCCCTTCTCTGTTGTCACCGACCATCGTCTTTGACTATTGTTTAGGCCTGCTGTTGTGAGAGAACAGCAGGCTACTCCGTTGTTCCAGCCCGGTGAGAACCGCCATGGTGGGAAAGTGGTGGTTGGACCATATTTTCACCTGGCCCCCCCGAGGAATGGTGAGAGAGCCTTCGGGGGTCACGACATGATAACTGTAGGTGCTGGTTGCAAGGACTGGAGATGATGATAACGACTTTTAATTCTAATATGTTTTAACATCAATTATTTGTGGCCGTTTTTATCTTCCCTATCTTCTGTGTTTTAATTTTACCATGATTTTGGCTTATTCACCTATGGAGTTGCGGGCCTACAGGACTGTTCCCTTGTCTCTAGTATGGCCTGTGGGGGTATCAAGAGCTTACCTTTATGATGGATTGTTAGATCTCGAGAGGTGGCACTGTGTGACCAAGGGGGGTAATTTTAAATTGGGCAAAGGGAAACTTAAATTTTTTGCTTCGTTATCTTAAAGGGTTAGGGAGGGGGGAGGGTTGTCCATCTGGGCATGTAGATGATCAATTTTTGCCCAGACAGGAAGGAACTCAGTCCAGCCCAACTGGGGATTGCGCTGTGGAGAGGGGGAGGGGGGGCATTGGACTCCGGCAGCTGAGGCGGGGATGCTGATCCCCAGGGCGATCGGACTTGGCAGGAGATGGAGAGGCGGGGAGTCATATCGTGTGAAGGGAGCGCGCCGCCGCTGTCTAAGAGCTGTGGTGTGCTCCGACTCCCATGCCTCTGCCCACTCCCCTGGGGATACGGGACTCGGAGGCCCTGGGCTCAGGTTGGTGTATTTTAATGCCAGGTCCATGGTTAATAAGGCTCCCCTCCTTGGTGAATTGATCAGGGATGAGGCCGCGGACCTGGCCTGTATCACTGAGACCTGGCTGGGGCTGGAGGGTGGAGTGCCTCTAGTTGATCTGTGCCCCCCAGGTATTCAGATTTTGCACCGGCCGCGAGCTCAGGGGAGGGGTGGGGGGTCGCTGTTGTTATTCGGGGACCTTGATTCCAAGGGAGGTCACCGTTCAAGAGATAGGCGGGTGTGAAGCCCTCCTCTTGAGGTTGGGGCCTGGTGGTCAGTTGGGCCTGTTGCTTATATACCTATCCCCCAACTATGTGGCAACGGCCCTGCCTGGGCTGCTTGATGCCCTCTTGGGAGTGGCGATGGAGTTCCCAAGCCTTTTGGTTTTGGGTGACTTCAACCTGCCCTCCCTGGGGGGGATGTCGGGATTGGCCCAGGAGTTCATGGCTTCCATGGCAGTTATGGACCTGACCCAAATAATACAGGCCCCCACACATGAGGGAGGCAACGCACTCGACCTTGTTTTTGTCTCAGAACATTGGTGTAGTGATCTGGGGGTGGGCACCGTGAATGTCCAACCCATAGCATGGTCAGATCACTATCTCCTGTGGCTGGTCTTCCAACAAGTGGCCCTGCACCGTTGGGATGAGGAGCCACTGAGATGGTTCCACCCCAGACATCTGATGGACCCTGAAAGGTTCCAGACAGAACTGGGGTTTTTGCCCGCCTCCCTTATCCACAGCTCGGCCGAGGTACTGGTGGCCACTTGGCAACAGGCTGCTGAGGCCCTCGACCGAGTTGTCCCCTTGTGTCCCCTCACTCACTGCAGATCCCAGATGGCTCCTTGGTTCACGGAGGAGCTTAGGGAGATGGCGGCATAGGAGGGGTTAGAGAGCAGGTGGAGATCACCCACTCTGAATGGCCGAGCCCAGCTAGAGCCTATATTAGGACTTACCTGGTAGCTTTGGGGGAAGAGGTCATACCTCTCTCATAGCATCTGCAGACAACCACCCAGCTGCCCTGTTTAGGGTCACCCGCTCCCTCTTACATCAGGAGACGGGTTGGATCCTATGCAGGGTAGAGCTGAGGAATTTGGTCAGTATCTGCTGGATAAGATCGCTCGGATGGGAGGGGCTAGACTCTAACTTGCAGTGGTCTGAGGAGGAGGGACAAGAAGTCCGCCGATATCATCTGGGCTGAGTTTGATCCTGTTTCGAGGATGAAGTGGACAGGATTATGCGACGCTTGAGTTCCACCACATGTTTATTGGACCCGTGCCCTTCCTGGATGGTGTATGCCGCCAGGGAGGTCACTTGCGGCTGGCTCCGGGCAGTTGTCAATGCCGTTAAAGGAGGGCTCTTTCCCTGCTGCCTTGAAAGAGGCAGTGAGACCCCTCCTGAAGAAGCCTGCCCTGGACCCTGCTGTATTAAACAACTTTCATCCAGTCTCCAACCTTGTTTTTTAGCAAGGTTGTTGAGAGTGTGGTGGCTCAACAGTTCCGCTTTTCCTGGATGAAGCGACTATCTAGATCCCTATCAATCGGGCTTCCGCCCGGTTCAGTACAGAGAGACGGCATTGGTCGCACTGGTGGATGATCTCTGCGGGACAGAGGTTTTTCCTCTGTCCTGGTCCTATTAGATCTCTCGGCGCTTTCATACCATCGACCATGGTATCTTATTGCGGCCTTGGGGTTGGGAGGGAGGCACTGTTCTGCAGTGGTTCTCCTCCTACCTCTCAGGGTGTTTGCAATCGGTGCTGGCAGGGGGCAGAGGTCGGCCCCAAGGGCTCTCACGTGGGGTCCCACAGGATCGGTCTCTGCCTCCTGTTCAACATCTATATGAAGCCGCTGGGCGAGATCATCCGAGGTTTTAGTGAGGTATCATCAGTATGCTGATGATACCCAGTTATACATCTCCACCCCAAACCAAATCAGTGATGCCCTCTGTGATGTCCCGTTGTTTGGATGCTGTACGGATCTGGATGGGCAGGAACAGACTACAGCTCAATCCGCCAAGACTGAGTGGCTGTGCACAGGCATCTCGCTCCAGTGAGTATATTCCACCTTTGGCCATAGGGGAGAGGTGTTACCCCTGTGGATAGGGCGCTGAACCTGGGGGTTCTCCTGGACTCACGGCTCAGTTTGGAGGAGCAGGTGGGAGCCGTGGCCAGGGGGCCTTTGCCCAGGTTTGGCTGGTTCGCCAGCTCCCCTTACCTGGATCGAGATGCCCTTCGCACGGTCACTCATGCACTTGTTACGTCCCGACTCACTACTGCAACGCTCTCTATGTAGGACTGCCCTTGCATACCATCCGAGGCTCCAGCTGGTGCAGAATGCGCCGCGGGTTGTGATGGGAGTTTCCCGATACTCCCATGTTACACCCCTCCTGCGCGAGCTGCATTGGTTGCGGTTGCCCTCTCCGGTGCATTCAAGGTTTTGACATTAACATTCAAAGTCCTTCATGGCATGGGTCCGGGTACTTGCGGAGCGCCTCCTGCCGATATCAAATACCGGTCGCCCTGTGCAAGCACACAGGTTGGGACTCCTCGGGTTGCCGCCCGCACACAATGTCGGCTTCGGTGACCCGGGAAGGGCCTATTCTGCATCGCCCCGCCTTATGGAACCAGCTACCCATGAGCTCGGCTGGCTCCCGATCTCTCCTCTTCCGCGCGATCTAAAACCTGGTTGTTTTACAGGCTGGGCTGGACTGATCTCCTGGGGAGAGGGTGGGTTTAAATTCGATTTTAATTTGGTTTTATAGTTGTATTTTGGCTTGTTTAGTTTAATTTCTTTTAAATAATTTATTGTTCTGTGTTTTATCTGTGAGCAGCCCCAGTCCTTTTGGAGAGTGGCATACAAGTCAAAATAAATAAATAAATAAATAAA
>CM019155.1:71802148-71824964 GCA_009733165.1 Naja naja
TTTAGTTTAATTTCTTTTAAATAATTTATTGTTCTGTGTTTTTTATCTGTGAGCCGCCCCAAGTCCTTTTTGGAGAGTGGTGGCATACAAGTCAAAATAAATAAATAAATAATAAATAATAATAAAAAGTGAACATCATGTTAAATGGCAAAAATACCCAGAGTTTTAAAATAAGAAAAGGAGTAAGGCAGGGCTGTCCTTTGTCACCTCTGCTTTTTATCTTGTCTGTACAAAGTCTTTTAATAAGAATTAGACAGAATCATGATATAAAAGGAGCTAGAGTAAAAAAGGAAGAATATAAATTACAAGCCTTTGCAGATGACCTGGTATTTATTATTGAAGACCCCATAGAGACAGGAAATGTGCACATTAGAGAATTGGAAAGGTATGGGGAAATATCTGGCCTCAAAATTAATAGACAAAAACTAAACTGCTAACCAAGAATTTGACAGAACAACAGAAAAAATAACTGGAAAGTTACAAATGACAAAGAAAATTAAATACTTAGGTATATGGTTAACTGCAAAATGCACAACAATAAAAGAAAATAATTATACAAAACTCCTACAGCAAACAAAGACAGATAACAGATAATAACAGATAACAGATAATCAGAGTTTGAAGGGATCTTACAGGTCATCTAGTCCAACCCTCCGCTCAAGCGGAAGACCCTACACCATTTCTGACAAATGGAAGTTCAACCTCTTCTTGAAGGTCTCAAGTGATGGCACTCCCACAGCTTCCAAGGGCAAGTTGTTCCATTGGTTGATTGTTCTCACCGTCAGAAAATTTCTCCTTATTTCCAGGTTAAATCTCTCCTTGTTCAGTTTCCATCCATTATTCCTTGTCCGGCCTATAGGTGCTTTAGAAAATAGCTTGACCCCTTCCTCTCTATAGCAGCCCCTCAAATATTGGAACACTGCTATCATGTCTCCCCTGTTCCTTCTCTTTACTAGACTAGCCAAGCCCAGTTCCTGTAACCGTTCTTCATATGTTTTAGTCTCCAGTCCCCTAATCATCCTGGTTGCTCTCCTCTGTACTTTTTCTGGAGTCTCAACATCTTTTTCATAATGTGGTGACCAAAACTCTAGGTGTGACCTTACTCTAGGAGTGGTATTAGTACCTCACTTGATCTTGATTGTATCCCTCTGTTAATGCAATTTAGGATTGCATTAGCTTTTCTGGCTGCTGCTACGCACTGCTGGTTCATATTTAGCTGGTTATCCACTAAGACTCCAGGATCCCTCTCACAGTTACTGCTATTGAGCCTGGTTTCACCCAATCTGTATGTGTACTTTTGGTTGTGTTTTCTGTCTACATAACCTGTGTTGTGCCTGCCTGCCCCTACTTTCTTGCCACTTGTTTGATTAATGCACATGGTAGGGCAATCACTATTAAATGCTTGGTTTTGATTGACAGCAAGGTTGATAATCTTACCTGCACGGACATCTATTTTACATGCACTGGTATCCTTATTAATTTTAGGTTGCTGGGGACAGAAATGTTCTGTATCCATTAATTCTCTGTCCCCCCTGTTCAGTTTAAATGTTTATCCAGGAAATCTATGAATTTAATGCCAAGTAACTCAGTCCCTTTCTTTGATGGATGCAAACCATCTCTTTTGTACAGTTTTTAATTGGACCAGCTGCAGACATCATGACTAATAAAACCAAAGCCTTCCCTTTTACACCACTCCTTTAGCCACACATTAAACTCCACGCTGGCCTTTCCCTTTTTGTTCCTTGTATACTGGTAGGACCTCTGAAAAGATAAGTTTACAGCCCATACTACTAAGTTCATACCCCAATCTCTGGAAGTCTTTCTGAACAGAAAGTACATCCTTCTGGGACAGATCATTTGTACCAAGATGTATAATAGCATCAACATCACAGTCCTTACTGGCATTCTTGACTATCTTAAGAATACGCCTCTTGTCTCTGCTGGCAGTAGCACCTGGCAGACACCTGACCTCTTTTAAAACCTCCATATCCTTTCCTAAATTTACATCCCTTACAATTGAGTCTGTTATGTATGTAGGTTTAAATATCATTGGTTTAGTTTGAACTGTTCTTGTAAAATGTTAGAAATGATTGGTTTAAAAAGTGCGGGAAAACGCTGCACTCTGATTGGCTGGCAACTGCGGCTGCTGGCTATAAGTAGCAGCCACAGCCCAGCCAAAGTGGGTCTGTTCTGAGCTGTAGTCACTAATAAACAAAGAGCTTAAAGCACTCCGCGTCTGACTCTTCATTCAAACTTAACACTGGCGACGAAGGTGGGATTCCCCTGAAGAGAAGATGATGCGGAAAACAAGCAGGAGAGCAAGATGGCTGTGCTGAACACCCCCCCAGCCCCATTCGATCTGACAGCAGAAGACTGGGAGTCGTATGCAGATCGTTTCCAAATGTATCTGGAAGGAAACGATCTCGCCGACATTTCCGAGAAGCGGAAGAGGGAGGTCTTTCTCACGCACTGTGGTCTGGCAGTTTTCAAGATGGCAAAGGCATTGGTGGGAGCTGCAGACGTGAAGGTAATGGAATGGCCTGACTTAGAAAAGTTGTTAAGAGCCCATTACGCCCCACAAGTATCATGCCTCATTAAGAGACATGAGTTTTACTGTCGGGATCAAGGGGAAAGCAAAAATGTAAACGACTTCGTGGCAAGTTTAAGAGACATTGGGGGTGCATGTGAATTTAACAATTTAGAAGAGGCCATGCGTGATCGATTTGTTCTGGGCCTTAAAGACAAGGTGCTTCAGAGCAAGCTATTAGTAAGACCTAAGATCACGCTGAAGGAAGCAATAGAAGAGGCCTCTTCAGCAGAAGCTACCAAGTCCTCAGCAGCGGCCATGAAGAAAATCAACAAGGCCACAAGCCATCCTGATGTGGAAAAGTCCACAACAACTCATTGTGAGCAAATAGATTCTGAGTCAGACTGTAGTGAGGTGGAGGAAGGAATTTACAGACTCAGAATGGAGAGGAAAAAGAAAGACCTAGGAAGAAAGAGGCAAGATTTCTGCAGATGGTGTGGGGAAGCCACCCCGCACTGAATGCAAGTTTTTAGACACCATTTGCCTCCGTTGAGAAAAAGGACACCTAGCAAGAGTCTGCAAATCATCCAGAACTCCACCCATCAGAAGAAAGTTTGCTACAAGTAAAGACAAAGAATTCAAGCCTAACAATCTCAGTGAGAAAATGGGGTGCAGCACAGAAGCAAATGGGAAGAATGAAACTCATCAAACAGTCAACATTGGTCATTCATCACCTTTAAGAAGCAGAAAAGTGCATGTAAAGGTACTGATTGAAGGAAGGCCTTGCCAAATGGAAGTGGACTCAGGCTCATATTTATCTATGGTGTCATGGGACACTATTCACAGACTACTCCCAAACATTCAGAAGAAGCATTTCAGAAGCAAGCACTGACTCTTAAAGACTACCAAGGAACAAGATTCCAGTAGTTGGAACAAGAGAATTCAACATGAAGTTCAAAGGCCACACCAAACACTTGCCCCTGACCATCGTGGACAAGGATCGCCCAAGCTTGCTGGGACTTGAGTGGTTCAACCCACTGGGCATCGAGGTGACTGGCATCAATCATGTGAGCAACACTGAATGGGAGGAGGCTTTGAAGTCTGAGTTTCCAGAGGTCTTCAGCGACGGATTGGGCAAATATATGGGGACCCCTATCACTTTCAATCTAGACCCCAAGGTACCACCAATCCATTTAAAGGCCAGAAGGTTCCCATTTGCCTTAAAGGAAAAAATTGATGCACAATTAGATTAGCTAATAGCCCAAGGGGTTTTAGAGCCCACTGAACACTCCAGGTGGGAGACACCTATAGTCACATCAGTCAAGACTGATGGGTCAGTAAGAATCTGTGGAGACTATAAGGGGACATTGAACCATGCTACAACAGAGCATATCCAGTTCCAGTGGTGCATCATTTATTACATTCACTTGGGGGGCACAGTCTTTGCCAAATTGGATCTGGCCCAGGCATATCAACAATTAACAGTTGATGATGCCACTGCAGAGGCCCAAACCATTGTGACTCATAGAGGTGCTTTCAAATGTAAAAGGTTACAGTTTGGAGTAAGCGTGGCACCAGGTATCTTCCAAAGCCTTATGGAAAGGATGCTCCAAGGACTGCCAGGGGTAGTGCCTTACTTTGATGATGTGTTAATCTCTGCTGAAAATGACACTCAGTTACATGAGAGACTCAGAGAAGTTCTAACCAGATTCAAAACAGCGGGGTTAAAGATCAAAGAAGAAAAATGCACTCTTAGAACTGACAAGGTAGAGTTCTTGGGCTATATGATTGACAAGCATGGCATCCACCCTACAGATGCCAAGGTTCAGGCACTCAAAGAAGCCCCCAGGCCAAAATGCAAAACAGACTTGCAAGCTTTCCTGGGACTTATTAACTTCTATCACATGTTTCTACCTCAGAAGGCAACCATTGCAGAACCACTACAATGCACTACCATACACACTAGACACACAGATTGCTAGACAAAGTCTGTTTGGGTCTGGGGCAGAAAAGAACAAGCTGCCTTTAACAGTATTAAGAGACAAATCACGTCTGATGCTGTACTAATACAGTTCTCTGAGAACTTGCCTGTTGTTCTGACTTGTGATGCATCCCCTTTGGAGTGGGGTGTGTTGAGCCACATGCTTCCCAGTGGAAGGGAAGCCCCTATTGCATTTTACTCTCACTTTGTCCAAAGCAGAGAGGAACTACAGCCAACTTGACAAGGAAGCTTTGGCAATTGTAGCAGCTGTCAAGAAATTCCATGAGTATCTATATGGGAGAACATTTACTATTGTCACAGATCACAAACCTCTGTTAGGCATTGTGGCAGGGGACAAACCAACTCCCACAATCCTGTCACCAAGAATGCTGAGATGGACTGAATTTCTTGCTGCTTACTCATACAAACTCATCCACAGGCCTGGAAGAGACATTGGGCATGCAGATGCTTTGAGATGCTGCCCACTTCCTTCACACACTGAGGATCCTGCTCCTGAGACTTACACCTTTTTCCTAGAAACTGTTGCCAAGCTTCCAGTACACGCTGCTGAAATTGCCAGAGAGACTGCCAAAGACACTTTATTGGCTCCTGTTATAGGCTGGATTAAGAAAGGTTGGCCTCTTCAAGATCTACCGCAACTTGCCCAACCTTTTAAATCCAGGCAAACTGAATTATCTGTATTAAGAGGATATATTTTTTGTAGGTTATTCCTTCAAAACTGCCAAAAGAGGTTTTGGAAATGTTACATGAGGGTCATCCAGGTATTGTCAGAATGAAGGGATTGGCCAGGAGTTATGTATGGTGGCCAGGTATTGACAAAATGGTTGAAAACTGGGTTGCATCTTGTCCCAACTGTCAGGTAGTCAGGCCTGCCCCACCTCTTGCCCCCACACAGGAATGGGAATGTCCTAGGGGCCCATGGTCCAGGATTCACATTGATTTTGCTGGCCCTACCAGAGGGCACACTTTCCTTATTATAGTAGATGCATATTCCAAATGGCTAGAGGTCATCCCTATGGCATCCACCACAACTGATGCTGTCATCAAACAGCTTACAAAGCTTTTTGTAACTCACGGGTTACCTGATGTCCTCGTTTCTGACAATGGTCCTCAATTTATGAGCCTTGGTAGCTCAGGCTGTTAAATGCCTGCTCTTAAGATCCAGCTGCCTACAATTATTGTAGGCTCGAATCCCACCAGGCTCAAGGTTGACTCAGCCTTCCATCCTCTCAGGGTAGGTAAATTGAGGACCCAAGATTGTTGGGGGCAATTAGCTGACCTTGTAAAAATGCCGCTTAGTAATAAGCAGGCATATACAATGGAATGAAGGCTATTGCTGAGCACACTGGGTTGTATCCCAGAAATTGTAACAGAATCATGCCCTGACAGCCCTGGGCACCTTCATAATGGCCCGGCTGAACGATGGTACGTTTACAAAGGAAAAACTTCAGCAATTGGGTCCTGGGGACATCACTGAGAAAGTTGAAAAACTTCTCAGTGTCCAGCATATCACTCCTAACCCATCAACTAACTTATCCCCAGCAGAGTTGTTGATGGGTAGGAAAATCAGGTCTCCCCTTGACCGCCTTCATCCCACTTATGCACCCAACGCACCACTACATTCCACTAGCAAAGTTCGCACGTTCACTGTGGGTGATTCTGTTTATGCTAAGAACCTTGTGGGTGAACCATTATGGATTCCTGCTGAGATAACCCAAATCACAGGCCCTAGGTCTTACAGGGTACAAACAGAGGATGCTGTCCTCTGGAGCAGGCACATTGATCAACTTAGATCCAGATTACCTCAGGAACATGGCAATTGTTCCTCTCTAGTTCCCACACCTAATACCTTTCTAGGGGAAGGGAGGATCATGAGGATAATCAGCAAGCAAGAATCAACCCCATGTGTAACGAGCCATTACGACAGGAACCATTCCAAAACCTGTCACAATGCCAAAATCCATCCTTACAAGTGGAAGATTGCACATCACTACCTGACTTAGGTGCTGACATTGGGTTGGAGATGGGTTGGGAGGAGAGACCAGGTTGTAACAATCAAACAGGGTCTTCTTTTACTAGAAGTCCAAGTAGGAAATGTCAACAGACACATTTCCTCTCTCACTGGGTGAGAACATTAAAACATCTGAACCACAAAGGTCTCAACGTTACACGTAGAGCCCCACCTATTTAAAAGAATACATTAGATAGGTTGGGGTTTGAGTATGGACTGAACCTAGTGGGGAGGGGTGTTATGTATGTAGGTTTAAATGTCATTGGTTTAGTTTGAACTGTTCTTGTAAAATGTTAGAAATGATTGGTTTAAAAAGTGTGGGAAAACCTTGCACTCTGATTGGCTGGCAACTGCGGCTGCTGGCTATAAGTAGCAGCCACTGCCCAGCCAAAGCGGGTCTGTTCTGAGCTGTAGTCACTAATAAACAAAGAGCTTAAAGCACTCTGCGTCTGACTCTTCATGCAAACTTAACAGAGCCCCCAACCAGAAGGTGGCTCCTCTTTTTGGATGCTTTACTCTTCTTGTGGGACATAGCAAAAGCTTTGGGTTTATGGTCCACAGCTCTCACCTTGCCAGATTCCATGGTTGTCCATACTACTCTTTTCCTGTAGGATCTTTATGGTAGTGGGGGCTGGTAGCATGGCAGCTCAATAGATGGCTGGATTGGGCACCTAATTTCTGCTTAGAGAGCACAGATTAGAGGTTCTAGATAGGTAATCTATCCATGTAGACTGGTAATTTTTTTTACAAAGAGGACAGTATCCAAATTTGAAAAGAGTACTGTGAAAGACAGCTGTAAAACAAGTATTACACTGAACTAAGCCCGTCATTTTGAAATAAAATAAAATCACAATCTCAAGCACACTAACCCTGAATGTATTATTGGTATTTTTGGTTTATCGTTATATGATTCTCCCACCAAACTCTGGGAATTTGAAATGCAATGGAAGCAATTCAAACTGCCTTTCTCTTTTGTACTCACTCTGTGCCTTCTTCACAAACAGCCAGCAGCTCCTCCCACCAACCTCTGGGAATTTGAAATGCATATGCAAAGACAGATTTGGAACTATGGGGTATGCTACAATTATCACTACTAGGAAGAATAGCGATGATTAAAATGATTATTTTACCCAAATTTTTGTATTTATTTCAAATGATCCCTATAAAATTAGAGAAATTTTTTAAAGAGATAAAATTATGGCAAAATTCATATGGCTAGGGAAAAAACCCAGAATAAAAATGAAAGCGTTACGAGACAGTAGAAGCAGAGGTGGCCTTGGACTGCCAGATTGGGAGCTTTATTGTAAAGCAGCACTGTTAATTTGGACTAAAGAATATGTTAATTTAAATCATAAGCAAATACTAAGTTTGGAGGGCCACAACCTACAAAAAGGATGGCATTCCTTTTTGTGGGAAAAAGGAACCAAGAAACAAACATACTTTCATAGGCATTTGATTAGAAATTCATTGTTATAAATCTGGATTAAAATTAGAAAGAGACAATATATGAAAATTCTGATCTGGCTATCCACAATGGAAGTTATGATATACCCTAATAATTTGGACCTATGTAAAATGACAAAATATAAAGATGTCCTTGATGAACAGGGGAAATTAAAACCGAATCAGAATCTCTAAAAACAAGGGATATGCATTGACTGGTGGCCATATCTCTAATTGCAAAATAAACATAAAAATGATATAGAAAAATGTGGAATATATACTGAACTACAATAATTGGATTAAATTTTAACAGGTCCGGATGAAAATATATTACCAAAAATTATAAATACTTATTAGAAGTAAAACTAGAAGAAGAAATTTTTAAGGGATGTATGATAGAATGGGCCAAAAACATAGGACATAATATAAACTTAACAGAATGGAAAAGTATTTGGAATCAAAATTATAAATTAACAAGATCCTCAGTATACAAAGAAAATATATGCAAGATGTTCTATCTATGGCACCTACCTCTGAGACTGGCTAAAATATATCCCAACATGAATCCAGCATGCTGGAAATGTAGAAGGAAACAAAGTACATTCTATCACACATGGTGGTCCTGCCCAGAGACTGAAAGATATTGGATTAAAATAAAACAATGGTTACAAGAAATTGTTATATTTTATTACATATATTAACAGCAGCTAGAATGTCATATGCACAATGCTGGAAGCACAATAGTATTCCCCCCAGTGAATTGGTCATTCAAAAAATTATGGATTGTGCTGAAATGGACAAATTGAATATTAAAAGATAAAGAAGAGTCTGATTACTATAAAATTTGAGATATGTGGTACGATTGGCTGGAATCTAGACAGATAGGAAATATGGGAACTTAAGACAAGCAATCTATAGATAAATGTATATAATCATATAACAATGTATATAAATGTAAATATGCACAAGAGATAAATATGTACAAGATAGATGCTACAATATGGTTAATGTTATGATTAATTTTTTGTTTTTAAAAGAAGTAAAAGAATAATAAAGTTTATTTTTTTAAAAAAATCTACATTAATGTATCTGGAATGGCTAAATGTTTACAGGTGGGTCCCATATAAAAATACATGAGGAGCATTAAGCAGGTGAATTGTTCTCTCTAGTTGGATCTTAAACTTCGTCATACTTTGAGTATTTCCATCTAAGTATGATAAAGCCTGAACACAAGTTTACGCATAGAAAACAAATGGGCCCGTAGCTCTTTTAAGATTGGAATACATTAACACCATCTAGCACAAAATAAATGAACTTCCATCCAGCTGGGTCAGACATTACCTAATTGATAAAAGGAACCACCATGGATCTTTTCAAGAGATTTCTTGGAGGTAACAACACACAATCAGGTTCTGTTCCCTTTCATTATGACATCATTCTAATAGATCCCGCCCATGCACCATGTTGGTTACAAGCTTTCTTTTCTTTTTTGATAAGGTAAAATGAAAAAAAAGAGAAGCCTCATTAATAAAACTGAAGTTTTCTGCAGTGTTTCATTTTGGAGCATTCCAGAATTGCAGCCCGTCTTAACAGCTCAGATCCTGGCCAGAGCTGAACTGATCTGCCATCAGCAGCTGCAGCTTTTCCACAACTGCTGCTACTTGGAATCTTCTGAGCTCAGACTTGTGGCACCAGAGCTTCAATGTTGCTAAACTTTGGAGGGAGCTGTATAATGCATCAAGCTATCATGATGAATTTCTATAATCCTCCCACCTACTTTTGTGTGAAAAACTAAAGAACAATCACTTTATTTCAAAGAATTTGTTACACTAATTTCCCAAAGGACGTATAATTAAGAATTTCACTCTATTTTCTCTTCTTTCTCCTTAATAAGAATTTCCCTGAACTTACCTTTCTTTCTTCATAAGAGGGATAAAAAATAGTATATTAAAATATTCATTTATTCTAATTATTTATTAAGCTTATATGTTGTCCATCTTGCTAAAGGCAACTCTTGGCCTCTTACAATCAAAGTAGTTTTAGGTTCAGAGAAAGTGCAGTTCTGCCAGATTCATCCATCTTGACTGTTAAATGCTTACTTTTCAAGAAGTATTGAATCATGTTTGAAATGCTACTTTTTCACCCAACCAGTCTTTGAAACAACTGCAAATGATATGCAAAACATAAATGAGGAACCTCTGTAATTAAATATGCTGAAACAGATGGTGACTTTCGTTTTTTCACCAAGAAATGACTATTTTTTCATAAACATGATTTAAAAACCCAAGATGGTTTAACAAATTGAACATGGAAGATGCCACCCAAGTAGAAGTGCATCAACAGAAAGCCAGGATGGAGTGGAATGTTTGTCTCTTATC
Organism: Naja naja; assembly: GCA_009733165.1. Taxonomy (NCBI): domain Eukaryota; kingdom Metazoa; phylum Chordata; class Lepidosauria; order Squamata; family Elapidae; genus Naja; species Naja naja. Next base: position 71,812,510 of record CM019155.1, read on the forward strand.
TATAACAATGGAAGAAAGAAGTGAATTATATTACAGAATATTACAGAAAATAAATCTTGGGTGTATGATTTTGAATAAATGGTTTGAAATACTGCCCAATCCATATGCAGATTAAATATAAAGTATTTGAAGTAAAGTCTGAAAGATGCTTGTCCATGGCATCAAGTTACAGTGTAAGTTGAAGTAGTATATCTTGCAAATATGTCCATTGCATTAGGCTTCAAAAGATGTCTATTTGAAAATATAACAATGGTATCTAAGTATCAGAAATATTATAATATTATTCAAATATTTGAAGATACATAAATATTTTCATATACAGATCAGTACCTTTTTTATCTGTCCTTTGGAGATATATGTAGCCATCAGAAAGACAAACAAAACAAGCAAGTTAGAATCAAACATGATCAGATTTGCACACGATGTTAAGCTGTGGCATTCTGAACTATGGGACTGAATACATCAAAATTGTTTGGATTCACATAATACAGAGTAATGCTATGATTTTCAAATCACAATAGTTGAATTCATACACAATCTTCTGTCAAAACCAATATATATATGGCATTATCCCTATATATGTAGGTCTATTCAAAGCTTTTTAATATATATCTGCAAGCTAAATGGCCCTTTCATAAAAGAAGTAATGATACTACTAGAAGAGAATATATGAGCTTGATTGTTTGCTTGCAGAATTTGGTTACCTGACTGGGTAATACACAAACAATTTGCTCTGCCAGTATTGGTGGTGATGTAGTTTTCTCCTTGGTAGTTCTTTGTTTAGAGTATTTTTTTGATTAATTGTTTGGTATTAATCCCTGCTTATCTGAGTGTTGTTAAAGAAACTGTGTTCTAATGTTTTGTTTTGTTTGTTTACTTCGTAGCATTTTTATTTTTTGAATCATGTGTAAATGTGGTATATTTCTGTCTATTGATGAGTGATTTGTTGAATGAACCTGTATATCACCAGTAAGACCATACACTTTATATCAAAGCCTGTTTCAAAGAGGATAAAATATTTAGATATTTCTATATGTGAAATGATGCAGTATAATTGTAACAGTCTGCTGGTGTTTCTGATATGTTTTTGATGTATGGCAGCAGTACCCTTTTCATAGCTTATTTTGGTTGTATTATAGTGGTTTGAGTGGTCAAGCATTTTTTAATAAAGTAGATATCCATTTTGTTAGAATATATTATATAGGTGGTCCATTTCCTTGTTCTGGGTATCTGCACAGTATGTTTGTATTTGTGTGAATAATGTTCTTACACAGCTCCGCTTGTGTAAGGTTAGGTTGTTAGTTTGGTAATAGAGTACTTGGTTAGTATTGGTTGTTTTTTGTTAGACTTGTGCTAATTTGCCATCATTCCTTCTGTTGATGAGGATAACAACAAACAATCAAGTAGAATACAATATGATAATTAAGGAAGTACAGAGAAGAAAAATCACATCCCCAGCAACACAGTTAGGACAAGAATAGTTTCCTACATCTGGTTTTTTTTTCTTCCTTTTTTGAAGATGGGAACCACATAGCACTTTTGCAATCCTCTGGTAGTTCCCCAGTGCTCCAGGATTTTTGGAAGATATGGTACAGTGATTCTGAGATTATCTTCAATGTAAGTCTGTCCATTTCTGCATAATCCAATATCTTCTTAATTATCTCTTCATCTAGTGATATTTCTTCATTTTTTCCAATGCTGAGGAAATAAGAATAAAGATATATTTAACTAAGTGTGCACATATTATAATAGCCCAGGGATTTAGAAAGCAATCATCAGTCATGAAATTTGGCTTCCAAACAATTTAAAGGGTTTTTTTTAGTTTAAAACAAATATGGCTATAAAAATATATACAAAAGCATGTGTGCAAAACTTGTCAAAACAATTTGCTGGGGGAAGACCTCCAAAATCTTCCATGGCTCAATCCACATGATGACTAATAAAAAATATAATTGTGTAAGTGAAGGTGAAGTATTTAAAGGTATTTCATTTGCACAAGTTATGCAAGTTGAAGAATTTAGTTCTTAGAGGAATTCCGAACAAAATAGAATGCATATATGGATGCTTGAACCTTTCTTATTCAGTAATTGGAATGCTGGAATTCACATGGATTCTGGAGATTTGTTTTTTCTGGAGCATTTCTGAATCCTCAACATTCAAAATTGCTGCAGTTACCATCTTGAACCTCATCATACTTTCCATCTAGGAAGTAGGCTTTGTGCTTATGTATATTAAATTGCTTGAAGTTTCTTTAAACTGCTATAGGAACAGAGTGAAGAAGAAAGACAAACAAGATTTTATTTTCATATCTTACTCACTTGACAGGAACATGGCTATAATTCCATAGAGAATAAACATATATACTGGCTAATCTTCTCACTCTGGAGGACAGTTTGTTGAAATTAGTGAAGGGATACAGACATCGCAGAGACTGCCTGATAAGCCTTGTAAGCATTGGGTTTGTTACTTTAAAAGAGAATAAGAATAACTTTGCTGTCTCAAATGACTTTTAAAATATAACATTCCCCCTTAGAGCAATCTCTCTACTTACTATATTTATACTGGCAAAATGAGATGGAAGAAGAAATAGTAGCTCTCACAACATGAAATTTGCATAATGGTTACATAGGCACAAGAAGAAAGCAAAGCAACCTACATAACATTATTTCATTCCAATACATTGTAGGCAGATTGTGCAAAATTAACATGTAATTCGGATAAAAAGAAAGATCCGCCAAGGTCACTTTGTTTTGCCACCTGCTAGACAAACAGCAGTGCAAAAATGAATTTCATCTGCTTTAATTTACTCTAATTACAACCCCCTCCTTCTCATTTTTTAAAAAGAATTTAAATGAGTTGTTCAATTTACTGACAAATATTGATGTAATTTAATAGCTATAAAGCCATTTCAGAGTTAAGGATTTTTTTTCTTTGTTCTGTTTTACAAAAGGTAGAATAGGAGGTAGAAAATGTAACAGGAAGCAAAATAGTAAAGGTTCCCTACTTCCCCTAGCAAAATATTCTACATTTGTTTGATGCGAATATTCTCTCTTTATTGCCAAAAAATCCAGGCTCAAATCTTTTTTTCAGTCCTGGATAACCCAGAAATCACAATCAGTTACAATAATATACTTTGTGGGATATTAGAAAGATTATCAAAATGGTATATGCCAATAATTTTTAAAGATATCCCTGAATGCAATGAATATTGACTGGTGCTGAAAAGAAAAATAAGAAAAGACATGATATGAAACTTGCAACTTCCCTCATCTATAAACTACTAAAACTCTTGTCTCTGTTTGACTTTCAAATTGGGCAGAACAGTACATAATGGGGGAACCTTTTTTTAACCAACATACCTAAAATTGGCTAACTTCATCCAAAATCCAGGATGTCCATGGGTTTGAAATTTGGCAAAATTGTGGCAATTGCAGTGCTTCTGTGTTGCTGCAGTCAGTCGCCATCACATAATTGCCTCTTCCAATGTTCCCTGTCAGCTTCTTACAAAGAAAGTCAATGGGCAAGCCAGCACAAAGTCAGAAGCCATTCCCTCTCCCATTGCTTTTTTGTCCAGCCTTTTTTTGATCATCATTCTGTTTGTCTGTTTAGGTAAGGAAGTATCTCTGAAAGATGACCTAATGGTTATCTAATTAATAACCAAGCTTGCTGGAAACTCATTCAGTAATAACTGCAACAACTACATGCCACCTATAAGGCTATTCAGAATTCATTAAACATACTTGATGAATTTGTAGAATAGGTGGTTCCATCAAGCTTACAGAATTTAGCCCTGTCACTTGAACACAGTGCAGAGTTTTATACTCACACATTCCCAACCTTTCCCAAAGATCACCCAGTGAGTATTTGTCAAAAAGTATTCTCCACTCTATTTATTTTTATTTATTTATTTTTATTTTTATTTATTTTATTTTGTCAAGTGATTATAAGATAACAGGTATAAGTATAAACATAGTTATGAATACATGAAATGGATACATATAAGAAAAATAAAAAGAAACAATAGGACATGGATGGTAGGCATGTTGCTGCGCTTATGCACACCCCCTACAGACCTCTTAGGAAAGGGGTGAGTTCAATAGTAGACAGTCTAAGGTTAAAGTTTTTGGGGTTTGGGGAACAAACCCTAAAAGTCAGGTAGAGTATTCCAGACATTGACCACTCTGTTGCTGAAGTCGTATTTCCTGCAATCAAGTTTGGTGTGGTTTACCTTGAGTTTGTATCTATTGTGTGCTCTTGTATTGTTATGGTTGAAGCTGAAGTATTCATTGACAGGTAGGACATTGTAATATATAATTTTATGTACTATACTTAGATCAGACCAAAGGCGGCGTAGTTCTAGGTTTTCTAGGTCTAGAATTTCAAGTCTGGTGGCATAAGGTATTCTGCAATGAGTAGAAGAGGGGAGAACTCTTCTTGTGAAATATTTCTGGATTTTCTCAACTGTATTAATATCAGATACATAATGCGGGTTCCAGACTGATGAGCTGTATTCAAGTATTGGTCTAGCAAATGTTTTGTATGCTCTAGTTAGTAGTGTGATATTACCAGAGGAAAAGCTATGCAGGATTAGGTTAACAGCTCTTAATACCTTTTTGGCTATGTAGTTATAGTGGGCTCTAGCACTTAGATCATTAGAGATGAGTATTCCAAGGTCCTTGACAGAGTTTGGATCATCAACAAGGTCTTGACTATTCAGCTTGTATTTTATTTTCTGATTTTTTTTTTGCCAATATGTAAGACAGAGCATTTATTTGTTGAGATTTGAAGTTTCCATTTGTTTGACCATTCTGATACATAGTCGAAGTCTTTTTGAAGGGTAGCAATATTGTCAGTGGTATTGAATAGCTTTACATCATCTGCAAAGAGAACGCAGTTGCTCTTAATATGATCACAGAGGTCATTTATGTAGAGTATGAAGAGAGTTGGTCCTAGAACACTGCCTTCAGGGACACCACTGTTGACAGGTACAGAATTTGATAAGACGCTCCCAATTTTGACCATTTGTTGTCTGTTTGACAGGAATGCTTCTATCCAGTTATGCAGGTGTCCAGAGATACCATAAGATTTTAGTTTTAGGAGTAGTTTGTTGTGTACCACTGAATCAAAGGCTTTACAGAAGTCTATGTAAATTGCGTCTATTGCTTTGCCCTGATCAAGTTGTGTAATCCATATGTTTTTGCAGTGTAAGAGTTGCAGATTACAGGATAGTTTTTTTCTGAAACCAAATTGTTTATTAGAGAGTAGGTTGTTTGTCTCTAAGTGGAGGATAATGGATTAGTTAATAATTGATTCCATGACTTTACAGGTGATGCAGCATAAAGAGATTGGTCTGTAATTTTCAACTAGGCTGGGGTCTGCCTTTTTGAAGATGGGGATGACTGTGGCTAGTGACCATAGGTTTGGCAAGGAGCTGGTCCTGAATGATTTTTCAAAGATTATGCTTAGAGGTTTGGCTATGGCAGCGGATAGCTTTTTAAAGAAGTAGGCACATTTTCCATCCGGTCCAGTAGATAGAGATGGTTTTATTTTATTTTTTAAAAGAATTTTATTAATGAACAACAAACAGAAAAAAACATTAAAAACAATGAACGTGGTGCATACATAACAAAAAACACAAATTTACATATGTACATAAATATTAATCATCTTTGCTAGAGTTACTCCTTTCTTTTTTTAAACCAGTGGTAAAACTTCTCCCAAATTCTGTAATAATCAGATTCAGTCTTTTCTTTTAATTCTTGAGTTATTCTATCCATTTCAGCGCACGACCAAATTTTTCTAATTATTTCCATATCTTCTGGCATATCATTTCCTTTCCATCTCTGGGTAAGAGCTAGTCTCGCGGCAATGGTGACATGGATTATTAAATATATTATCTCTTTATTATATTTCCCCACATTGATTCCTAATAAGAAAATTTCAGGTCCCGAACTCTATTTTAATTTTACACATCTCTTCTAACCAGTTTCTTATTTTCAGCCAATAGATTTGGGCTTTTTCACATTTCCACCATACATGGTAATATGTTTCAACTTCTTTATTGCATTTCCAGCATTTAGGAGATAATATCGAATACATTTTTGCTAATGATAGAGATGGTTTTAGATTGTGTAGTGCTTTTTCAACATTGTCTTCTGTAAAATTGATATGAATTAGATCATTGTAGTTGTCTGTGGTTCAACTAGGAAATACTGGGCATGAGCCATTGCTGTTTACAAATACTGAGCCAAAGAATGTGTTAAAGAGGTTGGCTTTAATGGTGTCATCATTGCAGTCTGTACCATTAGGTCCTTTCAGGGGTGGGATGGATCTTGAGTCTTTTAGTTTGTTGTTTACAAAATTGTAGAAAGCGCAGGTGGAATTGGTGTGTGGAAGGTTTTCCTCTTGTTTAATGTGATAATTGGTGCATTCAGTCTTTATATGGTGGCATAAATATTTGTGTCAGCTTTTGAAGTTGGCAACATGACCAGATTTGTTTTTCTGCCAAAGTGATTTCTTTTTGGATTGAAGCTTCCTTGTTGTTATGAGTAATTTATTTTTTCTGGTTTTGGGAGTTGTTATTGGTACATATAGTTTGATGACTCTTTTGACTTCAAGTAAAAATATGTTGTAATGGTCTTCAACAGTATTGCATCCAGTGAATAGAAATTGCCAATCAAGTGATGAGAGATCATTGTCTATCAGATCATAGTTGCCTTTTTTGAAGTTATAATTGGGGATCTTGTCATTATGATGATTTTTGTGTGGACGTATGTTGAGACAAAAGTAAATCATGTTGTGGTCACAGTTGGAAAAGGGGTCTTTAATTTGTATTCCATAAATTGAATTCCAACTATTGCAGAAGATGAGATCGAGGCAGTTGTTAAGTCCAGTATATACTGTTATACTGTTGATGTTTTTAGCTGTGAGCTGCCCCGAGTCTTCGGAGATGGGGCAGCATACAAGTCCCAAAAATAAATAAATAAATAAATAAATAAATAAATAAATAAATAAATAAATAAATAGTATTGTTGGTTACTAGTTGTTCCAGTCCTAGTGTGGTAACGGCATTGTACAGGGTTGTATGAATGGGTTCAGATGTACATTCATTTAGTGTCCAATTTATAAGAGGTAAGTTGAGGTCACCAAGAAAAATGAGAGAGGGTGGGCAGGAGGCAGCCCATGTCAGTAGTGAAGTTAGCTTGTTTGCATGAATTATGTCATAGTCAGGGGCTCGATAGCAAAGTAAGAAGCGGATTGAGGTGTTTAAGGACAGTTCACAGATGATGGTCTCAGGAAGAGCAAGTTCTTGTATAATTTGGATCTTTTCTAGATTTAGAGACTTTTTACAGAATATAGCAACTCTACCTCCTCTATGGATTTCGCGATCTGACCGAAAAACTTGATATTCTCTTGTAGTGGTAATGGAGTCTGGGAAAGATGCATTTAACCACATCTCACAGACAAATATAACGTCAAATGTGGCTGAGCTTAGAAGGATGAGAAATTCATGCATTTTATTTGTGAGCTTCTTGCATTAAGTAGCTTGCATTTAAGATATGAAGTAGTGGGTCTGGAGGAAGTAAGGGCATGCATCCCTAATGTTGGATGTTTGGGTGATGGATATTGTGGCGTGGGTTGTGGCTCTTGCTTTTGATACAGTCAGCATGGTAATCAATGTATAGATTTGTATTACCTAATTCATGTAATCTTTTGAGCTCAGAACGTAGCTCCCGGGATCATACACATTGCTGTAAGGTTAGATCAGAGCTAGAACAAAGGTTCTTATGGTTGTTGTTGCTCTTTGTGAGTGAATTTATTGAGAAAATAAATTTGCATTTGCTTGTTTCATTTTTGCAAACAACCCTGCAGAGGTGTGGGGTCATCAAGCCATCTTTGTTTTAAGCTCAGGACCAACACGGGAAATATCAAGTATTTCTTCAGGGGAGATGGTTGATGCTTGATTTTCTCTGATGATGTTTCAAACATTAGAGATGTCATCATTGTCATTGACCTCTAGACCAAATAAGGTGGCATTTGGTTGCTTTCATTCATACTCAATGGCTTCTTTGATGAGGATGGGGATATCAATATTTGTAGGACTTGTTGTTTTTTGTGGATTGGGTTTTGGTTGTGGTTTTTGGGTAGAGATATGGTTTGTAGATGTTTGATGTTCATTTTTTAGTACTGTCTCTTTTTTTTCAAGGTTTCCCAATCTAGTTTGTATAGTGTCCAGGGATGCTACAGTGGTGTCAAGGGATGTTATATTTTCAATGGTATCGACTCTTTCAGGGTAATGTATTTTTCTAGTTTGGGTCTGCATGATGGACAGAAATATGGAAAAGCATTGGTGGATGTTTTTAGGAATAGAGCTATTTGCTTGGGTAATCCTAAGCAATTATGGTGAGCATAGTTGTTACAAAGAGAACATTTGATGTAATCTTCATTCTCCTTTAAAGATTCCTTACAAATAAGGCAAGAGCAAGAGTCTTGTGGTTCTTTAGTAGGGGTTTCTTTCTTTTTAGGTTGAGGTTTGACATTGGATTGTTTTTCTGGCATGGTGGGTTTGTTGAGATGGTTTGTTGATTAGGTTGTTCAATCAAACAAGTAATCAGTAAAGTAATATCATGCCAAACAGTCTATTATACTAATCACACTAGTCAATTAATTTAACTAATCAATAATAACCCTAATAATTAATTACACTAATCAATAAACACACTAGTCAATTAATTGTCCTAATCACTAATTTGCACTGAACATTCTAATCAAAATAATATAATTAATCAAACTAATAACCATAGTCTATGATAATCTATAATAATATATTACTCACTAATGATAAATAATTGCAATTAAAATCATTTAGGTAAGGATGGTTGGACCACTGCAATGTTACTGGAGAGTCCGTTGAAGTGGAGTATTATCCATTTCTAATTGGACAGAGTCTTGATGGCTGTTTTTGGTCGCCCATGGGTGTGGTGGCTCTATGGCTCTTGGTATCTCCATTTCTCCAGAGGTGGCCATGGGTGGTGTAGGCAGACTCAGAGGAAAACAGTTTTCTCATGGGTCTAATAAAAGCTTGGGATCCTCATCTGGGACTGGCCCAGGCTGCCGACACCATAACTGATCAATGTGGTGTCTGATTGTACAATCATCCCCCCAAGTAACCTTGTATGACAAGGGACTCATTACCTTAGCTACTGCTGCCACCCAAGGTGCCCATTCCCATAGTTCCTGGCCCAGACCAAGTCACCTGACTGTAAGTTCCTGGGGTGGTTAGGCTGAGCCATCTTCACCGCTACTCTGTCTGGGTGAAGTCAGTCGAGCTTTATTGTGAGTCAGTGGCCCACCTCAGCTGTGCTGGGCTGCAACCTGTTGTTGTACAGGGAATCATGTGTTGACACAGGAGGAAATTCACCAGATGGTGATTCCAGTCCCTAGTTGTCATCAGCTTGACACCTCTTTTGTGGTCCTGACCATTCATTTAGTCTGACCATTGATCATGGGGTGGAATGGAGCAGATGTTACATGCGAATCATGTTGGCATTGAGAAATGACTGAAATTCTTCTGCTATGGTGTGCCCTGTTGTCAGATATGATCACATCTGGCAGACCATGTGTGACAAACAGCTGGACATATAACAGGGTTGCCACCTTCAGGCCATCGTCTGTGATCTGGTTAGCGGAGATAGTTGTCTACTCTGGAGATGTATGAGCTCTACCATTCTGGGTGAGTAATGTCGAACTCAATGAGTCTTCCCAGTTTAGCCATTTTGAGAAGGCACCTGTGGTGCTGGTTAATGCGGTGGAGCTGGGCTGCACTTAGAAGTCCTGGGGACAGATGTGTCTTACTGGCAGGCAGGGTGGGGAGCGTGGTCCCACCAGGGCTTTTTACCTGATCTGACACCCAGTGATTTCAGCATGCCTCCAATTTGGCTTACTGGCAGGCAGGGGTGAGGACTAATCCTGCTGGGGCTTTGTTACCTAGCAGTCACCCAGTGACTTCAGTCTCTTGGTTAGCAGCAGCTCTCTCCCCTGCAGCACCCCACCTTCATTGCCACTATGGTGTAGTGGGCTTCAGTAGGCAGAACCAGACTAGCATATCTGCAATAGTGTGAAATTGACTCAAAACTAGAACTGAGGAACTGCAGGCAAATGTCTGTGTTTTACATTCTAGACCCATAGGGCTTTAACCAATCATAGAACTAGAAAAGCACTTAAATATAAATGTTCTAAATTTCCTCCAAAACAGTTAGGGTCATCTAAAGGTTAGTTTCACTTTAGCACACTTAACAGTTAGGGTCATCTAAAGGTTAGTTTCACTTTAGCATAGTTACAACAATTATGTACATCAAAACATAACATAAACCATACACTTCCATCAGTTTTGTTCTGTTTATCCATGTCAGGTCTTCATGGCAGATATATCAAAATGAAATGATAACTGTTAAATGAGGAAGGCAATCATCAGTTCTTATCATATAAGTAGTTCTTTCCTTAAAGATCCAGGCATTATCACTTCTGCTGCTAGGTCTTTTTGTCAGAAGGAACCTTCACCCTATCCAAGATATTAACTGCAAATTGATTATCTAGCTCAGGGGTGTCAAACTCGCATGATTGTCACAGTGGTGTCATGTGATGTTTTGGGACTTTCCCCCCTTCACTAAACCTGGTGGGGCAGGGCCAGCATGTTACGCATCCTGCCCATGGGCTGTGAGTTTGACACCCCTGATCAAGCTCATTTGTAGCTCCCCTGTTACAGGATAAACTTCATTTTAATTTTTACAGAAAAAAGTTCCAAACCTGTTGAATCTTAGATTTACTCAATGTTACCTTATTAACATTTTAGGAATTTGTATACTCTCCTTCAATTTGTATACTTGTTTCTTCAAAGAGGAAGCCCTTAGAATATAATAACAGGAGAAGCTTTAAAATTAAGTTTTAAAAATTATAGAAAAAATAAACAAATTAATCTGCCATTGAAAATCAAGTAGGAGAATCAGGCAAATTTTCCTGAAAAATCTGAAATGAAGCATTGTTATAGATAATGCTTTTCCTGCTGTCTTGTTATTACCTTGGACACCTGGTAAAGATGGTGGAACCAACTAGAAGAAAGCCACTGAAGATATCTTGGGAAGTGGTTAGACTCACAGTGAAGTCAGTAGTAAGGTCTCTGAACAAGATGCCCCAAATGACTTCCATTTACTTTAGTACTGTTCATTAATTTGTCCTGCCATCCAATTCATAATCCAGAGCAGGGTAAGACAGCAAGTAATGAACAGTGGTCCTTCCCTCTTACCACTTATCACTACTTGCATACTTTGAGAAGGCATATAAGAAGTATGGAGAAACCACTGAATAACCAAGGATCTTGAAGCTGTAAAATTCTATTTAGGTTGTTTTGCATTATGCATGCAATTGAGCAGAGGTACACCATAATGGTAGAATTTTAAGCAATGCTTTAAAGCATACAATGTTCTTTATTTCCAATAGTTTGGATCAAACTTAAGTTAGTTGCCTTTAGATTATATTAAAATCAACATGAAAAATTAATCAAGACTTGTCTCACTGTTCTAAAAGTAAATATATTTGGACTGAATCTATATGTTGCAATAAACCTAGGAAGCAATATGATAGGAATATGGTTTTTTCCCATCATTCTAGTGTTCATGACTATGATTATATATATGATCATATGCCTGTCTCAAACTGTAGAAGGGATGGAAAATCACATTCATTAAATTTGGTGATTCATTCCTCTGTTGAATATCCTGTAGTTATATCAAAAGCAAACCACTACAAATATGGTGCTGTATTCACTTTTATCTACAAGTTCTCATTGTTTCTGCATTCCTATTTTTCACCTCAAGCACAAAGTCCAGAAGTGATTTCCAAGAAGAAAAAAAAGAAATTGTGTTTTATTTCTTTAATCAAAGCAGTCGTTTTAGCCATTTCTGCTAACTTCACCAACTTTTGCAGTCATTCATCCATTGTGGGAATCAAAGTTTGGGACTTTGATGTTATATATATTGACTGTGGGTGGGGGTCGGACTAAATGATCTACAAGGTCCCTTCCAACTCTGTTGGTGTGTAATCTAGATGGCAGCAAGATTACTTTATGCACAAAAATGGAAGGCCACTTTGCATCTAATACATGTATTATTAGCATCCAAATCAACAATTTTGTTTAGTAGATCTGTTGTGTCAACAGGATTTTTCAATCAAACAAAAAGAATGAACTATGATACATCTTTATTACCATTTGGTTCATTCCAGATTTTTTTTTGGCATATCATTTCTAGGCTGCAAAAATCCATAAAATACTGGCCACAAAATACTAGAAAACTCACATGCTTGTTTTCAGTTTAGTGTTAGTCGGAATACATAAAAGAGATATGGTACATCTCTTTTGGGAACCTCAGTTCCTTGGTGGTGTTCTGTTTTGACATCTT
>CM019155.1:71825964-71889488 GCA_009733165.1 Naja naja
TTTATTTTTATTTTTTTTTATTTATTTTTATTTTGTCAAGTGATTATAAGATAACAGGTATAAGTATAAACATAGTTATGAATACATGAAATGGATACATATAAGAAAAATAAAAAGAAACAATAGGACAGGGATGGTAGGCATGTTGGTGCTTATGCACACCCCTACAGACCTCTTAGGAAAGGGGTGAGGTCAATAGTAGACAGTCTAAGGTTAAAGTTTTTGGGGTTTGGGGAAGAAACCACAGAGTCAGGTAGAGTATTCCAGACATTGACCACTCTGTTGCTGAAGTCGTATTTCCTGCAATCAAGTTTGGTGTGGTTTACCTTGAGTTTGTATCTATTGTGTGCTCTTGTATTGTTATGGTTGAAGCTGAAGTATTCATTGACAGGTAGGACATTGCAATATATAATTTTATATACTATACTTAGATCAGACCAAAAATGTAGTTCTAGGTTTTCTAGGTCTAGAATTTCAAGTCTGGTGGCATAAGGTATTCTGCAATGAGAAGGAGAACTCTTCTTGTGAAATATTTCTGGACTTTCTCAACTGTATTAATATCAGATACATAATGGGTTCCAGACTGATGAGCTGTATTCAAGTATTGGTCTAGCAAATGTTTTGTATGCTCTAGTTAGTAGTGTGATATTACCAGAGAAAAAGCTATGCAGGATTAGGTTAACAACTCTTAATGCCTTTTGGCTATGTAGTTACAGTGGGCTCTAGCACTTAGATCATTAGAGATGAGTATTCCAAGGTCCTTGACAGAGTTTGGATCATCAACAAGGTCTTGACTATTCAGCTTGTATTTTATTTTCTGATTTTTTTTGCCAATATGTAAGACAGAGCATTTATTTGTTGAGATTTGAAGTTGCCATTTGTTTGACCATTCTGATACATAGTCGAAGTCTTTTTGAAGGGTAGCAGTATTGTCAGTGGTGTTGAATAGCTTTACATCATCTGCAAAAGAACGCAGTTGCTCTTAATATGATCACAGAGGTCATTTATGTAGAGTATGAAGAGAGTTGGTCCTAGAACACTGCCTTGGGGACACCACTGTTGACAGGTACAGAATTTGATAGACGCTCCCAATTTTGACCATTTGTTGTCTGTTTGACAGGAATGCTTCTATCCAGTTATGCAGGTGTCCAGAGATACCATAAGATTTTAGTTTTAGGAGTAGTTTGTTGTGTACCACTGAATCAAAGGCTTTACAGAAGTCTATGTAAATTGCGTCTATTGCTTTGCCCTGATCAAGTTGTGTAATCCATATGTTTTGCAGTGTAAGAGTTGCAGATTACAGGATAGTTTTTCTGAAACCAAATTGTTTATTAGAGAGTAGGTTGTTTGTCTCTAAGTGGAGGATAATGGATTAGTTAATAATTGATTCCATGACTTTACAGGTGATGCAGCATAAAGAGATTGGTCTGTAATTTTCAACTAGGCTGGGGTCTGCCTTTTTGAAGATGGGGATGACTGTGGCTAGTGACCATAGGTTTGGCAAGGAGCTGGTCCTGAATGATTTTTCAAAGATTATGCTTAGAGGTTTGGCTATGGCAGCGGATAGCTTTTTAAAGAAGTAGGCACATTTTCCATCCGGTCCAGTAGATAGAGATGGTTTTATTTTATTTTTAAAGAATTTTATTAATGAACAACAAACAGAAAAAACATTAAAAACAATGAACGTGGTGCATACATAACAAAAAACACAAATTTACATATGTACATAAATATTAATCATCTTTGCTAGAGTTACTCCTTTCTTTTTTAAACCAGTGGTAAAACTTCTCCCAAATTCTGTAATAATCAGATTCAGTCTTTTCTTTTAATTCTTGAGTTATTCTATCCATTTCAAGACGACCAAATTTTTCTAATTATTTCCATATCTTCTGGCATATCATTTCCTTTCCATCTCTGGGTAAGAGCTAGTCTGTGACAATGGTGACATGGATTATTAAATATATTATCTCTTTATTATATTTCCCCATTGATTCCTAATAAGAAAATTTCAGGTCCCGAACTCTATTTTAATTTTACACATCTCTTCTAACCAGTTTCTTATTTTCAGCCAATAGATTTGGGCTTTTCACATTTCCACCATACATGGTAATATGTTTCAACTTCTTTATTGCATTTCCAGCATTTAGGAGATAATATCGAATACATTTTGCTAATGATAGAGATGGTTTTAGATTGTGTAGTGCTTTTTCAACATTGTCTTCTGTAAAATTGATATGAATTAGATCATTGTAGTTGTCTGTGGTTCAACTAGGAAATACTGGGCATGAGCCATTGCTGTTTACAAATACTGAGCCAAAGAATGTGTTAAAGAGGTTGGCTTTAATGGTGTCATCATTGCAGTCTGTACCATTAGGTCCTTTCAGGGGTGGGATGGATCTTGAGTCTTTTAGTTTGTTGTTTACAAAATTGTAGAAAGCAGGTGGAATTGGTGTGTGGAAGGTTTTCCTCTTGTTTAATGTGATAATTGGTGCATTCAGTCTTTATATGGTGGCATAAATATTTGTCAGCTTTTGAAGTTGGCAACATGACCAGATTTGTTTTTCTGCCAAAGTGATTTCTTTTTGGATTGAAGCTTCCTTGTTGTTATGGTAATTTATTTTTCTGGTTTTGGGAGTTGTTATTGGTACATATAGTTTGATGACTCTTTTGACTTCAAGTAAAAATATGTTGTAATGGTCTTCAACAGTATTGCATCCAGTGAATAGAAATTGCCAATCAAGTGATGAGAGATCATTGTCTATCAGATCATAGTTGCCTTTTTGAAGTTATAATTGGGGATCTTGTCATTATGATGATTTTTGTGTGGCGTATGTTGAGACAAAAGTAAATCATGTTGTGGTCACAGTTGGAAAAGGGTCTTTAATTTGTATTCCATAAATTGAATTCAACTATTGCAGAAGATGAGATCGAGGCAGTTGTTAAGTCCAGTATATACTGTTATACTGTTGATGTTTTAGCTGTAGCTGCCCAGTCTTGAGATGGGGCAGCATACAATCCCAAAAAAAATAAATAAATAAATAAATAAATAAATAAATAAATAAATAAATAGTATTGTTGGTTACTAGTTGTTCCAGTCCTAGTGTGGTACGGCATTGTACAGGGTTGTATGAATGGGTTCAGATGTACATTCATTTAGTGTCCAATTTATAAGAGGTAAGTTGAGGTCACCAAGAAAAATGAGAGGGTGGGCAGGCAGCCCATGTTAGTAGTGAAGTTAGCTTTTTTGCATGAATCATATCATAGTCAGGGGCTCAATAGCAAAGTAAGAAGCGGATTGAGGTGTTTAAGGACAGTTCACAGATGATGGTCTCAGGAAGAGCAAGTTCTTGTATAATTTGGATCTTTTTAGATTTAGAGACTTTTATAGAATATAGCAACTCTACCTCCTCTATGGATTTCGCGATCTGACCGAAAAACTTGATATTCTCTTGTAGTGGTAATGGAGTCTGGGAAAGATGCATTTAACCACATCTCACAGACAAATATAATGTCAAATGTGGCTGAGCTTAGAAGGATGAGAAATTCATGCATTTTATTTGCAAGGCTTCTTGCATTAAGTAGCTTGCATTTAAGATATGAAGTAGTGGGTCTGGAGGAAGTAAGGGGCATGCATCCCTAATGTTGGATGTTTGGGTGATGGATATTGTGGCGTGGGTTGTGGCTCTTGCTTTTGATACAGTCAGCATGGTAATCAATGTATAGATTTGTATTACCTAATTCATGTAATCTTTTGAGCTCAGAACGTAGCTCCCGGGATCATACACATTGCTGTAAGGTTAGATCAGAGCTAGAACAAAGGTTCTTATGGTTGTTGTTGCTCTTTGTGAGTGAATTTATTGAGAAAATGAATTTGCATTTGCTTGTTTCATTTTGCAAACAAACCTGCAGAGGTGTGGGATCATCAAGCCATCTTTGTTTTTAAACTCAGGACCAACACAGGAAGTATCAAGTATTTCTTCAGGGGAGATGGTTGATGCTTGATTTCCTCTGATGATGTTTCAAACGTTTGAGATGTCATCATTGTCATTGACCTCTAGACCAAATAAGATGGCATTTGGTCACTTCCATTCATGCTCAATGGCTTCTTTGATGAGGATGGGGATATCAATATTTGTAGGATTTGTTGTTTTTTGTGGATTGGGTTTTGGTTGTGGTTTTTGGGTAGAGATATGGTTTGTAGATGTTTGATGTTCATTTTTTAGTGCTGTCTCTTTTTTTTAAGGTTTGCCAATCTAGTTTGTATAGTGTCCAGGGATGCTACAGTGGTGTCAAGGGATGTTATACGTATTTCAATGGTATCGACTCTTTCAGGGTAATGTATTTTTCTAGTTTGGGTCTGCATGATGGACAGAAATATGGAAAAGCATTGGTGGATGTTTTTAGGAATAGAGCTATTTGCTTGGGTAATCCTAAGCAATTATGGTGAGCATAGTTGTTACAAAGAGAACATTTGATGTAATCTTCATTCTCCTTTAAAGATTCCTTACAAATAAGGCAAGAGCAAGAGTCTTGTGGTTCTTTAGTAGGGGTTTCTTTCTTTTTAGGTTGAGGTTTGACATTGGATTGTTTTTCTGGCATGGTGGGTTTGTTGAGATGGTTTGTTGATTAGGTTGTTCAATCAAACAAGTAATCAGTAAAGTAATATCATGCCAAACAGTCTATTATACTAATCACACTAGTCAATTAATTTAACTAATCAATAATAACCCTAATAATTAATTACACTAATCAATAAACACACTAGTCAATTAATTGTCCTAATCACTAATTTGCACTGAACATTCTAATCAAAATAATATTAAAAACAGTTAATCAAACTAAACAATAACCATTAGTCTATGATAATCTATAATAATATATTACTCACTAATGATAAATAATTGCAAAAATTAATTAATCATTTAGTAAGGGGCCCATGGTTCCTGGTGGACCACTGCAATGTTACTGGAGAGTCCCGTTGAAGTGGAGTATTATCCATTTCTAATTGGACAGAGTCTTGATGGCTGTTTTTGGTCGCCCATGGGTGGCGGTGGCTCTATGGCTCTTGGTATCTCCATTTCTCCAGAGGTGGCCATGGGTGGTGTAGGCAGACTCAGAGGAAAACAGTTTTCTCATGGGTCTAATAAAAGCTTGGGATCCTCATCTGGGACTGGCCCAGGCTGCCGACACCATAACTGATCAATGTGGTGTCTGATTGTACAATCATCCCCCCAAGTAACCTTGTATGACAAGGGACTCATTACCTTAGCTACTCTAGCTGCCACCCAAGGTGCCCATTCCCATAGTTCCTGGCCCAGACCAAGTCACCTGACTGTAAGTTCCTGGGGTGGTTAGCTGAGCCATCTTCACCGCTACTCTGTCTGGGTGAAGTCAGTCGAAGCTTTATTGTGAGTCAGTGGCCCACCTCAGCTGTGCTGGGCTGCAACCTGTTGTTGTACAGGGAATCATGTGTTGACACAGGAGGAAATTCACCAGATGGTGATTCCAGTCCCTAGTTGTCATCAGCTTGACACCTCTTTTGTGGTCCTGACCATTCATTTAGTCTGACCATTGATCATGGGGTGGAATGGAGCAGATGTTACATGCCGAATCATGTTGGCATTGAGAAATGACTGAAATTCTTCTGCTATGAATTGTGCCCTGTTGTCAGATATGATCACATCTGGCAGACCATGTGTGACAAACAGCTGGACATATAACAGGGTTGCCACCTTCAGGCCATCGTCTGTGATCTGGTTAGCCCGGAGATAGTTGTCTACTCTGGAGATGTATGAGCTCTACCATTCTGGGTGAGTAATGTCGAACTCAATGAGTCTTCCCAGTTTAGCCATTTTGAGAAGGCACCTGTGGTGCTGGTTAATGCGGGTGGAGCTGGGCTGCACTTAGAAGTCCTGGGGACAGATGTGTCTTACTGGCAGGCAGGGTGGGGAGCGTGGTCCCACCAGGGCTTTTTACCTGATCTGACACCCAGTGATTTCAGCATGCCTCCAATTTGGCTTACTGGCAGGCAGGGGTGAGGACTAATCCTGCTGGGGCTTTGTTACCTAGCAGTCACCCAGTGACTTCAGTCTCTTGGTTAGCAGCAGCTCTCCCCTGCAGCACCCCACCTTCATTGCCACTATGGTGTAGTGGGCTTCAGTAGGCAAGAACCAGACTAGCATATCTGCAATAGTGTGAAATTGACTCAAAACTAGAACTGAGGAACTGCAGGCAAATGTCTGTGTTTTACATTCTAGACCCATAGGGCTTTAACCAATCATAGAACTAGAAAAAGCCGCCCAAATATAAATGTTCTAAATTTCCCTCCAAAACAGTTAGGGTCATCTAAAGGTTAGTTTCACTTTAGCACACTTAACAGTTAGGGTCATCTAAAGGTTAGTTTCACTTTAGCATAGTTACAACAATTATGTACATCAAAACATAACATAAACCATACACTTCCATCAGTTTTGTTCTGTTTATCCATGTCAGGTCTTCATGGCAGATATATCAAAATGAAATGATAACTGTTAAATGAGGAAGGCAATCATCAGAAGTTCTTATCATATAAGTAGTTCTTTCCTTAAAGATCCAGGCATTATCACTTCTGCTGCTAGGTCTTTTGTCAGAAGGAACCTTCACCCTATCCAAGATATTAACTGCAAATTGATTATCTAGCTCAGGGGTGTCAAACTCGCATTGTCACAGTGGTGTCATGTGATGTTTTGGGACTTTCCCCCCTTCACTAAACCTGGTGGGGCAGGGCCAGCATGTTACGCATCCTGCCCATGGGCTGTGAGTTTGACACCCCTGATCAAGCTCATTTGTAGCTCCCCTGTTACAGGATAAACTTCATTTTAATTTTTACAGAAAAAAAGTTCCAAACCTGTTGAATCTTAGATTTACTCAATGTTACCTTATTAACATTTTAGGAATTTGTATACTCTCCTTCAATTTGTATACTTGTTTCTTCAAAGAGGGAAGCCCTTAGAATATAATAACAGGAGAAGCTTTAAAAATTAAGTTTTAAAAAATTATCAGAAAAATAAACAAATTAATCTGCCATTGAAAATCAAGTAGGAGAATCAGGCAAATTTTCCTGAAAAATCTGAAATGAAGCATTGTTATAGATAATGCTTTTCCTGCTGTCTTGTTATTACCTTGGACACCTGGTAAAGATGGTGGAACCAACTAGAAGAAAGCCACTGAAGATATCTTGGGAAGTGGTTAGACTCACAGTGAAGTCAGTAGTAAGGAGTCTGAACAAGATGCCCCAAATGACTTCCATTTACTTTAGTACTGTTCATTAATTTGTCCTGCTGCATCCAATTCATAATCCAGAGCAGGGTAAGACAGCAAGTAATGAACAGTGGTCCTTCCCTCTTACCACTTATCACTACTTGCATACTTTGAGAAGGCATATAAGAAGTATGGAGAAACCACTGAATAACCAAGGATCTTGAAGCTGTAAAATTCTATTTAGGTTGTTTTGCATTATGCATGCAATTGAGCAGAGGTACACCATAATGGTAGAATTTTAAGCAATGCTTTAAAGCATACAATGTTCTTTATTTCCAATAGTTTGGATCAAACTTAAGTTAGTTGCCTTTAGATTATATTAAAATCAACATGAAAAATTAATCAAGACTTGTCTCACTGTTCTAAAAGTAAATATATTTGGACTGAATCTATATGTTGCAATAAACCTAGGAAGCAATATGATAGGAATATGGTTTTTTCCCATCATTCTAGTGTTCATGACTATGATTATATATATGATCATATGCCTGTCTCAAACTGTAGAAGGGATGGAAAATCACATTCATTAAATTTGGTGATTCATTCCTCTGTTGAATATCCTGTAGTTATATCAAAAGCAAACCACTACAAATATGGTGCTGTATTCACCTTTATCTACAAGTTCTCATTGTTTCTGCATTCCTATTTTTCACCTCAAGCACAAAGTCCAGAAGTGATTTCCAAGAAGAAAGAAAAGAAATTGTGTTTTATTTCTTTAATCAAAGCAGTCGTTTTAGCCATTTCTGCTAACTTCACCAACTTTTGCAGTCATTCATCCATTGTGGGAATCAAAGTTTGGGACTTTGATGTTATATATATTGACTGTGGGTGGGGGTCGGACTAAATGATCTACAAGGTCCCTTCCAACTCTGTTGGTGTGTAATCTAGATGGCAGCAAGATTACTTTATGCACAAAAAGTGGAAGGCCACTTTGCATCTAATACATGTATTATTAGCATCCAAATCAACAATTTTGTTTAGTAGATCTGTTGTGTCAACAGGATTTTTCAATCAAACAAAAAGAATGAACTATGATACATCTTTATTACCATTTGGTTCATTCCAGATTTTTTTTTTGGCATATCATTTCTAGGCTGCAAAAATCCATAAAATACTGGCCACAAAATACTAGAAAACTCACATGCTTGTTTTCAGTTTAGTGTTAGTCGGAATACATAAAAGAGATATGGTACATCTCTTTTTGGGAACCTCAGTTCCTTGGTGGTGTTCTGTTTTGACATCTTATCTCTCTTATCTTTAATTGGTTTTGCTGATTCCCCTAGTGTTTCTTTAAGCCTAAGCAGAACTGACTAAAAACATTGCTTAGAGGCCTTCAGGAAATTATCTGTATAATTTTAGTTTTTCAGGTAAAAAGTTCTGAACTGGTGCAGTCATTGCTCATTATATAGGTAATACTCTGAAAATAGCATCTTCTAAACTAATAGAGTTACTGGAGATGGAAAGACATTTTACATATATAGAACATGACAAGGGCAGTTCATTTATTCTATGTTCAATCATACAGATACAGATTGACAGAGTTGGAAGGAACCTTTTAGGTCATCTAGTCCAACCCTCCTCAAGCAGACCCTACACCATTTCTGACAGGTGGCAGTCCAGTCTCTTCTTGAAAGCTTCCAATGTTGAAGCTCCCACAACTGCTGAAGGCAAGCTGTTCTATTGGCTCATTGTTCTCTCTGTCAGAAAAAATTCTCCTTATTTCCAGGTTGAATATCTCCTTGTTCAGTTTCCATCCATTATTCCTTGTCTGGTCTTCAGGTGCTTTGGAAAATAGTTTGACCCTCTCCTTTCTGTGGCATCCCCTCAAATATTGGAAGTCCCTGTATTCATAAGTCCAAATATTCATAAGTCCCTGCATTCAGCCTCACATTCAAAACAGATTTGTGAACTGACATTTTTAACAAATTAAGTCATGGATTGTACCACTTTAACACCTGCAGGATCTCTATCTTATCTGGAGATAGCTATGGTTTAATGGCCAGCATCAAGGTCAAGGTAAATATGAGGAACCTTACCCTAACAAGCTTTGTGAAAACATAACTTAGTTCAAGGACTAGGACCAGATATTTACAGTTCATTTAGCAGCTGATAAAACCTCTTTTGGGTAGTAATATAAAAATCTAATGGAAGAGAAGAAATATAAACAAATTGCCATTAAGAAAATACAGTCATGTGTCCTTCGTTAGTTTAGTCTATACACTAGAGATTTACATCAAATATTTTCTAATTGATTTCCAGTCTGTTTTGTAGCTTATTCACCAGACTTGATAGTATCAAGTGTGGAGCAATTATGTTAATAGATTTTTTTTGTCTCAGAATTTTGTACCAAGGGTTTAACAGAATGCCAGCCATATCAATCTTTTTCCCACTAAGATCATTTTCCTAATAATCTGTCAGAATCTGCAGGTGTCTGGATAAACTATTCAAGTAGGCCTACCAAAATCAACAACTTGAAGAAAATAATGGCAACTTTCAACCCAAAGCTCAAAAAGCCTTTAATAGTAGAATGATCAGGACTACCCATCCTCTACTCCTGACATAGAAAAAGAACATGGAAAAAGTTCAGAGAAGTGCAACTAAGATGATCAAAGGACTGGAGGCTAAAACATATGAAGAATGGCTGCATGGGTAGGGTGTGAGTTTTAGTGTAGAGTAGGGGAAACATGGGAATTCAGATTCAGGTTTACCCCAGATATGCCAACATGACTTCTCCAATAAATTCTTACTTGATTGGACTTTGTCTCTGAGTGCTGAATTTGGGTTGGAGAGTTTGGTTGGAATGCTGACATTAACCCGAATCCCATAAAAGAGCATTCCAGCAGCTTCTCTCAAAGCAGTGCCATTGCCCAGGGTCCTGAGCCCCGAGATGCTCCCCCATCCACTGGGGCATAAAGACTCAGGGAAGATGGAGCAGGGACAGGAGGCCATTGAAGGAAATACCAGATCTGTGTCAGAGGAGACTAGCGAGACCCTCTGCTATTCATCAGTTGTGGAGGTGGCTGAAGCTGAGGCCGCACAGGTTGAACTCTGAAGGGGTGCAAGATCCAAGGAACTGATCCTTTGGCAGACCCCACTAAGTGAACTAACTGCCAGTTAGATCTGGAACTGGCAAGGGTGGTGCCCACACCTCTGGGAGCATCAAGGCAACCTAAAACAGTGGCTGCCTATGAGTAGAGACCACTGTAGTTGCTAGAGGCTGGTGAATTCCAAGAGTGGAGACTACAACTGTCCTTGTGCAGCCAGTCACTTGCTGGACTACCTGAGAAGTTCAAGCTGCTGAGTGGAGGTCCAAACCTCTCCATGGGGTCCAAACCTCTCCACATGTGATTCAGCCCGAATGGGTGCTGCCCCAGCCTATATTCCACTTTCCAGGACCGAGAAGCCCAGCAGTCCAGAGTGGAATGTCCATTTCCTTCCACTTGGTGCTGGCTGGCCCAAGGCCCAGTACCCTGCAGCAGAATCCTTCTGCTATAGCAGCAGCCCACTGCAGCAGAATGACCCTCCAGGCTGTTGGACCACACAAGTCCTGGGACCAGAGGCAGAGCAAGAGGCTTTCCTGGGCTGTCCAACAACCTCCACCAGCACCTCCCGGGATGCTGCCCACAGATCAGGTTCTGCCCGGGTAGGCTTTCTATCCAGGACACAGGTAGATCCAGTATCAGTGGATCCTGTCTTCCATCCCACCACTGAATCCTCCAGCTGCAGCTGCCCCACCTCCACCACTGCCCCGCTGCAATTCCTGGTCACTTTTGATGGCACCCTGAGTAAACTATCCTATTTCCTAAATTGGATCTGGGCTCACATTGACCATTATGGGGGCACAGTACCAATCAGGCCAGGACATGATCTCAGCCATCACAGACAATATAAGAGGAAAGCAGCCAACTGAATTGCCCAGCTCCATGATGAAGGAGCCCCTGAGTTGGAAGATGTGGATGAGTTTGTGTGGTCCCTAAGACCCTGATTCGAGGACCCGGGAATCTGGGAGGAAGATGAAGTGAAATAAAAGGGCTAAAACACAGCAGTTGATCACCTAAAGAGCTGGTGTGGGAATTTAAAGGGATAGCAGGAGGTTGGCCTGAATGACTTTTTAAAAAAAGTTTTATTATTTTCCAAAAAACAAACAAAACAGACAAACATACAAAACATAAACCAAAATCAATTTCAAGTGTGTCGGTCGGTCACAAATCTCAGTGCCATCCCCACATCATCCATATTCTCTATTACAAAAGAAAGAAAGCTATAATCATTATTATTAATTCTCTACCATGTTAAAGTTTCTATTATTGTATTTCTTTTCAACAATTCTATTTACCTCCATTGTTCCATATATTACCAAACTTTTTTATCTAACCATTGGTAAAACATATTCCATAACTTGTAGAACTGCTTTTCTTCTTGATCCCTAATTTCAAATGTTAATCTGCTCATTTTGGCACAGTCCAAAATCTTCTTAATCACTTCCTCCTGTGCAGGTATCTTATCATTTCTCCAGTTTTTGGCAAATACAATTCTAGCAACTGTCAATACATTAACAATCAAATATTTCAATTCTTTGCTGAGTGTCTCTGGTACAATTCCCAGCAAAAATATCTCAGGTTTCAAGTCTATATGTTGTTGTGTCATTTTTTCCAACTACATGTGGATTTTAGTCCAGTATCTTTTAGCATCAGCACAAGTCCACCACATGTGGTAATAGGAGTCGGGTATCTGATGACATTTCCAACACTTATCCGATTTGTCCTTAAACATTCTTGTGATCCTTCTCAGGGATAGGTGCCACCTGTAAAACATCTTATACAAATTTTCTTTATATGCAGTTGACATTGTCATTTTATAATTCTGATCCCATAGTGTTTGCCCTCTCTCTAAATCTATCCCATAACCAAAATTTTCCCCCCAAGCAATCATTGTTTCCTTAACCTGCTCCTATTCCATTCTGATTTCTAATAAATATCCATAAAGTTTTTAAATCATTTTTTCATTCGTACCCATCAAAATTTTATCTAATTCAGTTTGCTTTTTATAAATACCTTCAGCCCTAACATCCTCATCATATCTAGATTGTATTTGCAAATATGAAAACCAATTCATTTTTATTCCTTGTTCTTGTAGTATTTGCATCGATTTGAGTTCACCCTTTTCATTTAAAATCTCTCCATATCTAATTGTTTGTTCCTTCTTGTATATTATTGGATATGAAAAAGCTTCAATAGTAGATACCCATAATGGAATTTGTATATAATGTTGTTTTCTAATTTTTTCCCAGTTTAAAAATAAGGCTTCTCGAACATAGTGTCTTCTAAAATATCCTTGTTTTTTTAGTTCCCTTATACTATAGGAAGGCATGCCATCCTAATAACAAGTCATGGCCTTCTAGAGTTAATAATCTATTATTTCTCAATGTTATCCATTCTTTCACCCACATCAAACTTGCAGCTTGATAATATAGTTCCCAATTAGGTAGTGCAAATCCCCCTCTTACCCTTGCATCTTGTAATAGCTTAAATTTAATTCTTGGTTTTTTGCCCTGCCATATAAATTTTAGTGTAATTTTATTTAAATCTTCAAAGTACTCTTTCCCAAGTCTGATTGGGATTGTCTGAAATAAATATAAAATTCTGGGTAATACATTCATCTTAACTGTCGATATTCTGCCAATAAGAGATAGCTGCATGTTTTCCCATCTTTCAAGATCTGTCGCTATCTGCTGTTTGAGTTTTATGTAATTGTCTTCTTTCAATAAACTGCATCTTGATGTTATATATATTCCTAGGTATTTAACTTTACTTGCAATCTGAATCTCTAATAAGTCTTCTAGATCTTTCTTACGTTTTGCTAACATATTCTTTGTTAGGATCTTTGTTTTATCTTTATTAATTTTAAAACCTGCCACCATTCCATATTCTTCTATTTTCTCTATCAATTTAGGTGCTGATTTAAGTGGATCCTCTAATATGAATACCAAATCATCTGCAAACGCCTGTAATTTATATTCGTCTTTTTTGATTTTCATTCCTTTTATTTCTTCGTCTTCTCTAATAGCTCTGTTCAGTACTTCTAATGTTAAGACAAACAGCAGAGGTGACAGAGAACAACCTTGTCTAGTTCCTTTTCTTATCTCTATAAGTTCTGTCAATTCTCCATTTACCAATATCTTTGCTGTTTGCTTATTATATATTGTCTCAATGGCCTGTATAAAATTTTTGCCAAAGTCCATTTGTGCCATTTGCAATATCATAAAATGCCAATTCACATTGTCGAATGCTTTTTGTGCATCTAAAAACATCAGTGCCATCTGTTTTTCAGGGTGTGCTTCATAGTATTCCAAAGCATCTAAAATTATTCTCACATTTTGCTTAATTTGTCATTTTGGCAAAAATCCATTTTGGTCCATATGAATAAATTCATTTAAATATCTTTTCATTCTTTCTGCCAGAATTAAGGCAAAATTTTTATAATCTGAGTTCAACAATGAAATAGGTCTATAATTTTTGACTTGTTGTAGGTCCATTTCTTCTTTAGGTATAAGGGTAATATAAGCTTCCAACCATGTCTCAGGTATTCTCTTTTTTAATAACACTTCATTCATAATTTCTAAAAGGTAGATGCTTAACACCTCCTGAAAGGTCTTATAGAATTCCGCCAGTAAGCTATCTGGACCTGGTGCTTTTCCTGTATTTTGTTTCTTCAAAGCTTCTGTCAATTCCATCATGGTTATGTTCCCTTCTAACATTGTTTCAATGTCTTTAGGTATCTGTGGTAATCTTGTCTTTTGTAAATACTGTTTAATTTTTTCTTCTGTAATATCTTCTTGAGAGTACAGTTTTTCATAGTAGTCTCGGATAATTTTTTTCTTTTCATCATTCCCATATTGTATATTCCCTTTCCCATCTATTAATTGACTAATTTTCTTTGTTTCCCTTTCCTTTCTAATTTTATAAGGTAACCATCTTCCTGGTTTATTCGCATTTTCAAAATAGTTTTGTTAGCACCTTTAATTTTTTGAGCAATTTCCTC
This sequence comes from Naja naja, assembly GCA_009733165.1. Classification (NCBI taxonomy): domain Eukaryota; kingdom Metazoa; phylum Chordata; class Lepidosauria; order Squamata; family Elapidae; genus Naja; species Naja naja. The sequence goes on from CM019155.1 coordinate 71,840,305, forward strand.
TTTATCCATTAAAGCCATTTTATGTTTAATCACATCCATTTTCCTTTTAATATCTTTCCTTTGCGGTGATTGTTGTAATTCTTTTTCTAGTTTCACAAAATCATCTTCCAATATTTGGGATGTCTTTTTCTGTTTAATATTTCTTTTCCTTGTATAGTCAATTATCATACCTCTTATATAAGCCTTCATCACATCCCATCGAATTTGTAATGATGTATCTTCTTTTCTATTTTCCTTTAAAAAAAGTAAGTTCTCTCTCAATTTTCTTTTTGAATTCTTCTTCTTTCAAAATCATATTATTTAATGTCCATCTAGATCTTCTCTTCTGTCCTTTCCAGACAACTAACAATGGATTATGATCTGCCCAAGTCCCACTTTCAATTTGAATTTTTTCTATATTGGAGAGCATATCTGCAAGTGCCCATACCATATTTATTCTTGACCATGATTCATGCCTATTTGAATAAAAAGTAAATTCTTTATTTCCAGTATTTCTCTCTCTCCATATATCTTTAATATTCATTTCTTCTATCATTTGAAAAAAGGACTTAGGTAGCTTTCTTCTAGTTTTCTTTTTGGTTCTCTCAGATTTGTAGTCAAGTTGATCATTAATTATCCCATTAAAATCTCCCATCAATAAAATGTTTGCATAGTCTAATTCAGTCAGTTTTTGATATAATTTCTTATAAAATTCTTCTTGATTCTCACTTGGTGCATATATTGCTATCAGAAGCATTTTAGCATTGTTGTCTATTATCTCCACCATTAAAATCCTCCCATCTTCATCTGTATAAATCAATTCTGTAGTAATTGTATCTTTAATATACAGAACCACTCCTCTCTTTTTACATTGAGCCAATGATGTAAATAACTTTCCTAGCTTTCTTTGTCTCAATACATATTCATGTTGTTTTTTAATGTGAACCTCTTGTAAACAAATTATATCAAATTTTAATTTTTCTAATTTGTGAAGTATTTTCCTTCTTTTAGCAATCGAATTAAGTCCATTTATGTTCATCGAAATCAGTTTTTTCCCCTCCATTTTAGGTCTTGTATATAGGTTTTATTGCTCTAGTCGATCTGACTTCTCTTTGTTCTCTAGGTAGACCACCTACCGCTCCAAGTTGTTCTTCTTCTTCACTTATTGCTACACATTCCTTTGGAAGTTCCACAATCAGTTCCTCTTGTCTTCCATTTCCCTCCTTTCCTCTAAAATATTCATCAAAAAAGTTCTGCTTTCTCCACTGTATCAATTCTATGTCTTTGTTCACACACAAACAGAAGGCCTTCTGGTATTAACCATCTGTACTTTACTCCTCTCTTCAACAGTTCTTTGGATAAGAACACATATTCTCTTCTCCTCTCTCTTATTCTTCTTGGTACCTGTTTCAATACCATAATGTCTTTATTATTGTGCTTCAATGTCTTATCTGTAGCTGCTTGCAGTATTTGTGATTTAATGCTCTTCTTAGTAAACCTAATATGGATTTCTCTTGGGAGTTTATTCCTCGTTGCATATCTTGTATAGACACGAAATATTTCATCTATTCCATCCCTCATCTTCTCTTCCATTATTTCTAACAATTCTGCCTGTATCTGTGTCATTTTCTCCAGCAGGTTTTCAGCCTTCTCTTCATCCACATTTTGAAATCTCAAATAAAATTCTGATCTGTCAACTTCGCCTCTCAGTGATTCATTATGGTCACTCTCAACTTCATTTAATCTGGTACTGAAGCTCCTCATTTCTTTATCTCTTTGTTCTTGCTGCTCCTCAACTTTCTTAATCCTCTCACCATATTTCTCCATTGTTTGCTGTAGAGCTTTTATACTTTCATCTGTCTTGTCCAACTTCTGTTCAATTATCTCAATTTTCTCTGTTCTTTTTCCAATATCACTTACCGCTTGAAGTATCTTCTGTATTGCATCTTCTTTCTCTTTTTCCTTTTCTTGCTGTGATATTGTTGATGCGGGAGTTGTTACTTGTGGGATTGAAGATCTTCTACTCATTGTTACAAAGGTTGCCAACACCAATTGCGGAGAGAAAAAAAAGGCCAGTAGTAAAAAAGTAAAAATTAGTAGTATAAAAATGATAAAAAAGGAGGAATTTTTTTAAAGGAAAGTAGAGCAACAAAAAACAATCCTAATCAGCAAAAAGGGGGGGAAAAACCAATAATGTATCAATAATATGTCAAAAGGTTAAGTTAGAAAAAGAAAAAAAGAAAAAATGTAAATAGAAAACTAGGATGGTGTATATATATATATATATGATCCAATGATTAGGTATCTTATTTCCAATATACAAAAAGAGGAAAAGGGAAAGAAAAAAGAATATAAAAATATATAAAAAATATAAAAAGAATCAGGCTCTCAAAAAGAAAGAGGGCTAAAAATTAAAAAAAGAAGAATACCAATAAAAAGATTAAAATAGTAAATGAATAAGATATCCTTAAAAAATATAAATATATATTTTTAAGGGCTTTAATTATAGAAATTGGATTCCAGGTGGTAAAAGGCCTTAGCAGGAAACAGTATCACTTTTTATTCATTTTTTTTTTCTCCAAAGAGATTCCAACTCTTTTATTTTCCAAACTCTCCAAGGTTGCTTTATTCTTCAATTCCAACTCCAGGCTCAAAAATATAGTAATTTACCGAAAGCACCTGTCAACACAATCTCCAGTGCCTTCTAGTCTAATCTTCAGCACAGAGCCTTGGATACAGTTCTTGCAAGTGTGTATATCTGTATGAGATAGTGGACCTCTAAGTAACAATATTGTATCTCTTTGCCAGCTTTCACTTCCTTGCCAAATAGCTTCCAAGATGTATCATTTCCTGCCTCTCTCAAAACAAGAAAGGTAAAAAAAAGCCTCGGCAGCCATTTCTTATATGCAAAAAATAAAAAATAACTGGATCAAAATAATCAAATTACATTAGAGCCTGGGATGCCAAAAAAGGAAAACAAAATTCAAGAATTATAAAATATATATATATTATAAAAAGCCATTCAAAAACTCACAAGAAGAAAAAATAGAAAGAAAAGTCTTTAAAAGCCGTAAAAAAGAAAGGAAAAACAAGCTCTTTACTTTCAAACACAATCTCTTCCCGCTGCCTAATTCATTGCACTCTCAATTTCAAACCATTTAAAATTGCTAGGATGTTCCCAAACTATTAAAGAAAAAATAATCTCACCAACCGACAGACTTCTTCCGATTCCATTCTTCCGGAGCTGTCACAGCTTCTGCAGCCTAATGGCTGCCGCGACCTGCTACAGGCAAAGGGGCTGTCCTGGATCAACCAGGGACTTTGCAACATCCCTGGGATCGACAGGAGATGCCCCCAACTCTCGCCGACCCTACAAGTTGGCTTAGGTCCCGAGGGACCATCCCGCGGCGGCGGTATCGGGGGTGATCTCAGGAGTCGAGATCACCTCCGTCTTGCAGCGACACAAGCTCTGCCCATCTCCGGCCTGAATGACTTTTCATCCACTACTTTAAGGAAGCCTTGGATCAAGACCTTAGGCAGACTTGCGCTATCAGAGGCATGCCTGACCGAATCCAGGACTGCTACTGGATGGCAGTGGGGATGGACTTAGAAATTCACCCCCACCATAGGGTGATGCAAGAGAAGCCCCCCAAGTGTCAATTGGGCTGATGACCCATTGGGAAACTGCCAGGTGAGGCAAAGCCCCCAACCAGCCCCCCTGTAAAGTGCTTCAGGTGCGGCCAACAGGGTCATAGAGCTTCAATGCCTCACGCATTGCCTTTCCCCAAGCAAGAACACTGGCAGCATCGAAGTCAAAGAGAACTCCCCATAAGCCACCAGACAAGAGGAAATTCACTTAGCAGTTTATGGAGGGGAAACTCCAGCCCCAGAAGTGGTCGACTCTGATGGGAGTGGTGAAGACAACCCGATGGTAAGTGCAGCCATCCACCCTTTCTCCATAAAGACTCACATAAGGGTGCCCAGCATAGGAACCCATGGGGAGCAGGAAGCCATAATAAACACTGGCTGCACCCAGTGCTTAATCATCCCCCAGACTCTGCAGGTATTAGGGATGAAGATCACAGTCCTGAAGCATCCAATCTGCTTTGGGGGGGGGGAGCCAGCGACCTTAGTCACCAAACCCATAAGTTGGAGACAGGGTGGTATTGGGAATTGGTACAATTTGTGGTTGTCCCCAAAATGACCGAAGCCCTCATCCTTGGGTTAACTTGACTAGACAAGTGGGCTCCCACCATCACCTGTGAAGACAGTTACCATAAACTGAGGATAGGCATAGGGCCTGTGCCTCCCCACCTGCAAGCCAAGAACCAACCACCTTTAGGACCCAGTGATGGTTGTCAGAAGGAGAGGGTGGCCTCCATGATGGAGAGACAACTGGGATGCCCATGCATCCCCAAAGAATATCAAGATTTAGCAAAAGCTTTCAGTGAGGAGGAATGCAATGTACTCCCCCATCACTGACCACAGACTGCGCAATAGAATTCATCCCAGGGGCGAAACTACCCAAACCAAAAATGTACTCAATGTCCCCAAGGGAAATGGATGAACTGAGAAAATACATTGACACCAATTAGCTAGAGGGTTCATCCAACCAGTGAAATCACAGATCACAGCTCCTGTGCTTTTTAAAGAAAAGAAAGATGTGAGGTTCTGCCTTGATTTTCATGGAATAAATGCTGTCTGCATACAAAATACCTACCCTCTCCCTCTCATGAAGGACCTGCTCAACCATCCAGCAAAAGGCAAAATATTCACCAAGCTAGACCTATGGGAAGCATATTATTGGGTTCATATAAGAGAGAGGGCAATGAATGAAAGACTATATTCAATTGCCTGCTAGGCAGTTTCCAATTCAAAGTGATGCTTTTTGTACTTCAAGGAGCCTCCACAGTATTTATGCAACTCATTAATGAGGTGCTACATGAGCACCTATACCAGGGGGATCTTAGTTTACTTGACTGACATTCTCATCTTCAGTGAGACTATGGAAGAGCACATTAAACTAGTATGGCAGGTTCTGAAAAAACTCCAACATGCCAAGCTTTACACCATGCTGTCAAAATGTAAATTCCATAAGACCTCCTTGGACTATTTAGGCTACTGAGTGTCAAGTGAAGAGATAGAGTTGGACCCAGCCAAAGTCAAAGTGGTGCTTGACTGGCAGCCCCTTGCACCTGGAAATAGCTTCAAAGTTTCTTAGGGTTCACAAACTTCTACTGGCAATTCATTCCTGCATTTGCTGAGATAGCATTACCACTGACTGAACTGTTAAAAATCAAGGGAACTGACCCCAAGCCAAAACCCAACCATCCATTGAACTGGACCCTTGAGTGTCAGTGAGTGTTTGAGAAGTTGAAGGGACTGTTCTCAAAGGAACCAATTCTGCTGCACCCTGACAAGCCATTTGTGCTGCAAAAGGATGCCAGTGAAGTTGTCATTGCTTGCAGTGCTTCTACAGAAAAATTCCTAGTTGTAGCCTTGCTCTTATGTATACAAAAAACTGATTGACCCTGAGAGACAATGTGTCATTTGGGAGAAAGAGACCTTTGCAGTCAGGTGTGTCCTCCTCTCCTGGAGGTATTTCTTGGAGCAGGGAAGGGAGCCTTTTGAAGTCTGGACTGATCATAAGAACCTAGAGGTTCTGAAAACTCCCAGAAGACTGTCCCCAAAACAAGTCCATTGCGTGCAATACTTCAAACATTTCAATTTTGAGCTGAAGCATGTCCCAGGTGAGAAGAATAACTTAGTTGATGTGCTATCAAGAAAACTCCAGTTTAATAGCAAGCAGGAGGAAAGTAGTACATACGGTTGTACCCCAATCTCATCCAGCTGCTCAAATCACCATCCAAAGCCAAACTAGGGGTAGGGGCGACCACATGACCACCCCAATCACTGCGGAGATAAAATCTGTGATCCCTGCAGACTGGTGGTTAAAAGACAACTCCAATGTCCTCATGATGCAAGATGGGTTAGCCTGGAAGGGACCTAAGTTGTACATTCCTGCCAGCCTAAGGCTGAAAGTACTACAGTGATGCCATGACTCAAGGTTGGCCTGACACTTTGGATTAAGACCCTCCACTTGATGAGACAGCAGTTCTGGTGGACAAAGATGAAAGCTGATGTTGAGGACTACATGAAGAGCTGCTCCACCTGCATGGCGATGAAAATGCGACAGGGAAGCCGCTTGGTCTACTCTAGCCAGTAACTGATCCCAGCTGCACATGGGAGGAAATAGCGATGGACTTTATAGTCGAACTCCCAGAAAGCATCAGGAAAACCATCACTGCATGTCCTGGATTACCATCAGCTACAAAATTATCAAAAATGTACATCAAGCAGATTTATAGGCTCCATGTTGTGCTGCAACAGATTATCTTGGATCAGGGAGTGCAGTTTACCGCTAAGTTCTGGAGAGAGTTCCTAGGGTCTAGCCTCCCAAGAGCTAAGCTCTGTGTTTCATCTGAACATGAACGGGACCTCAGAATGGATAAATATGATGGGGGAACAATACCTGAGGTACTACTTATACTACCAACAGGAAAGTTGGGCTGATTTTCTGCCTTTTGAGAAAGTAGCCTACAACAATGCTGACCATAGTAGCAACCCCTTTGCAAGTCGCCAGCAGAATGGACTTCATGCCTATGCCTGAACTGCCTAGAGAGCCTCCCACCTTGATGTTCTTGGCCGAGTGGATGGACTTGCTAAGAAAGGGTGGGAAAATACTAAGCGTGCTCTTGCCCAAGCAGCTGAAAAGTACAAACATCAAGCAGATAAATACTGGTCCCCACAAGCCCCTTTCAAAGTAGGTGACCAGGTCTACTGTCTACTAAACATCTTAGACTAAGGCTGCCCACAAAGAAGCTAGGTCCAAAATTCATAGGGCCATTTCGATAGTGAAAGCAATAAATCCTGTAATTATGCAACTAAGGGTCCCTCGCTTATTGGGGAAACTGCATCCGGTATTTCATAGCAGCTTATTGAAACCAGCTGTTATATCCCAATTAAGACTGATAGATCAGCCAGCTCCCAAGCCAAAAGTGGTCCAGGGTGAAGAGCATTATGAAGTGAAGAAAATCCTAGATTCTAGGCAACATAGGGGTCAAATACACTGGGAGGTGTACTCTTTGTCTGAGGCCACTTGGATAAAAAGTTGGGACATAAAAGCAGATAGATTGGTAAAGCATGTTTATAAAAAAAATTCCCAATAAGCCAAAGGGGGCCCCTGGGGGAAAAAAGGTGGTTACTTGGTGTTGATTCGAACCCCCTGTCACTTGTCTCATTTCAGGATGTTGTCATCGCTTGAGGGGAGGCAGCCTGTCAGCCCCAGATCCATTTTGATTTAGATTTAGGGCTGCCACAGCAGGGGATGGGCACACTGTGGGAATGGGATAGTAGTGGAAAAGGGAGGATAGCCACAACAACATTCTTTCACCAGAGCTCAAGGCCAAGTCCTGGAGTTTGGAGGGGAGTGACTGGACTTGGCAGACTTCAGAATTGAGGTGGATTGGACAATGTGACTTGAGAGTCATCAATAGAGGCAGGATGTGAGTTTTACTGTAGAGGGGGGGAAATGTGGGAATTCAGATTTGGGTTTTTCCCAGATGTGCCAACATGACTTCTCTAATGGTGTCTTACTTGGATGGACTTTGTCTCTGATTACTGAATTCAGGATGGAGAGTTTGGTTGGAATGCTGACAAGTATAGGTTCTCCTGCTTGAGTGGGGACTGGACTAGAAGACCTCTAAGGTCCCTTCCAACTCTATTCTATTCATAGACCCACAGTGTGTACTTTTTAACATAAACAAATGACATGTCAAAACAGCTCCAATTCAATTATCCCAGTTCCTGGTAAGGAAAGGAGATGATAACTAAGGTAGACTGTATGCTAGCAAAATCTCAGATCTGACTCTGTTTCAAAGCACCAGTTCTGATCCCTAAATACATTGGTGCTTGATAAACTTCTCTTCCACAAACATTTTATCAAATGAAATAAATAATAATTTATTTGCTTGGAGGTGTGCCAAATAGATTAAATGTACTCTTTCTCAAAAGTATGGAGATTTTATCACTTTTTAAATTCTGATTTATAATCTTGTGTGGTTTTTTTAAAATATTAAAAAACCAGGAATATAAAATCAACCTGAAACATTCACAGACTGATGGTTCTAAGTTTTAGGTTCTTATCTGCATACTTGAAGCTTTACTACAACAGCCGATCAGGACAAGGAAATAATATAACATCTACATTTGGTTCATGGGGAAAATGTCTGAGAAGCACTAACAGATGTAGCCAACTTTCCTGTCATTTTCATATCATATTTGCACTCTAGCAATAATCTCATCTACTACCTTTCTAAATGCTCATCTCTAAACTGAAACACAAGTTAGAAGCAAGGAGGTATGATTCCAAGAAAGGGAACATTGTTTAGAAATGCTATAGTTTTACATGGATCAGTTTGATAAAACTGTTGCTACCAAAATGCAAATTTGTCATCTGTAAAGCAAAATCTTCAAGTGAAGATGCAAGTTTCTAATCAGTCAAGAACATATTAGTGGCATATCCTAGGAAGCCCAAGATGTTCTCTGCATATTTATAGAGATGCATCTCAACTTCTCATCAAATAGGGCCTTGGTGGCTCAGGCTGTTAAATGCCTGCATTTAAGTTCCAGCTGTCTACAATTACTGTAGGCTCGAATCCCACCAGGCTCAAGGTTGACTCAGCCTTCCATCCTCTCGGGGTAGGTAAATTGAGGACCCAAGATTGTTGGGGGCAATAAGCTGACTTTGTAAAAATGCCGCTTAGTAATAAGCAGGCATATACAACGGAATGAAGGCTATTGCTGAGCACACTGGGTTGTATCCCAAAAATTGTAAGCCGCCCTGAGTCTTCGGAGAAGGGCGGCATATAAATGTAATTAAAAAAAAATAAAATAAAAAAAAAATAAAAAAGTACTACTACTGTTTGGTTATGATAGACTCAAACCCCATTAATGGCAAAATTAAACATTACACAAGGTTCTAGAATAGGCATGTCCAGAGGTGGGCTGCACTTACTGTAACAACTGGTTTGCTTAGTGCAGAACCAAAAATGTGAGCCATACATGCTTGCGTGTGGCTGCAAAAAATGGGGATTTCCTGCACGCGGCAGCCACAGTGAGTAGAGTGGGCGAGGCACAGAAATCAGCTGGGCTGCATGGGCAGGATGAGTGAGCCAGATATATAGGATGGGATAGCACTGGGGTGGATGGGTGGGCCCAGCCGGTGGTCGGAACTTCTGGTATGGGCAAGCCAGTCCAAACCGGCAGCAGCCCACCACTGGACATGTCCAATGTGCAGCTTGCAGGGCACATGCAGCTCTGGACAGTTAGTAATGAGAACCCACAGGATGGTAAACTTTTAACATTATTACACAAATTATTTACATTAACTATACTATATATAGTATAGGCTCCTTGGAGAAAAGCCTAATACTGGGAACAATTGAGGGCAAAAGAAGAAGGGAAGGCAGAGAATGAGGTGGCTGGATGGAGCCATTGAAGCAGTCAGTGTGAGGTTAAATGGACTCCAGGGGATGGTAAAGGAGGAACATTGTCCATGGGCTAACGATGGGTCAGACATGACTTTGCAATTAACTACAAATACTATATATTTTATATGTAGCCCAAGATAATTCCTCTTCGTTCAGTATGGCTCAGGCAAGCCAAAACTTGCACATCTGCTCTAGAATGATTATAATTTTCTTCTTTCTGCTTAGTTCATATAATATGGAATATGATAATAGCATTTTTCTTTACTCTCATCTCAGATCATTGTTTATCATCAACAGGGCAGAGAATAAAACAGGATTATGCCACTTCATGTATAGCATGAAATATTACAAGGAATATTATTGGAGGGCAGTAAGAAAAATATGAAGCAGCAGAAATTTCATGAAACTGATCGTTTTGCCCTGAATCGTACCAACAATAATTGAATGAATTTCTCATTCTCTTTTCAAAAGGAATTAGACATTTTCTACCCTTTTTGCAGAGAGATAGGTAGAATTTGGGATTGCACAGTTTCCAAGTACAATTGTGTACAATCTAAAATGGAATTACTAAGAAATGTGCCAGTTCATACAAGTCTCTCATTCTGTGCAATTTTCCAAATATTACTTGAGCGTCATTAAGCTAAAGTTCAAGTTAACAAAGTTAGAAGGCTGCCTTAAAGTGAAATGAGACAACATCTCAGGTAGCATGAGTCCCCAAGTCCATGTTTGCAGAGATAAGGCCAATTTGGAGACAGGGCAGAAAAGGCTAATAACTCTAGTTCCTGCTTGCCTAATTCTCCTTCATAACTGCTAGATTCAGTCAGGCAAAATTTCATTCCTTAGAGCCAAGTTGGGTAAAAGGTGCACTCAGAAATTAGAAGAAAGCTCCAAGAAATAATAATTGAGTAAGTTCAATTAAACAGTTTCTCTTTTGTTCAATGCTTCTGACTTGCAAACGTCTTCTGCACATAAATACTTTCTTTTGGATTCTTAGGTATTTTGTTTCCATTATGGGTACTTCCTTCATTAGAAGACAAATGAATCATTAAAAACACTGATTTGTTACTAGGTGGTTGTAGTGCAGTGAGTATATCTGTTTGCCAGAGTTTACAAAACCAAAGAGTATATTAAATTATTCTTTAGACTATCCACCTTTTTCCCTGGATCTTTTCAGAGTGTGCCTTCAGTGGTAACACTATCAATCCAGCCTTTTTCCTTAACACGTTTGTAACAAATCCACGACCTTCCTCCCACTTCCCCCCCCCCAAATTAAGCTGGTCTTTGTTGTCCTAATTAGATTATCACTGCCCCTGAGACATAGAAAGCAGTCCCACAATTTAGAGGCTGAAAATTCAGAATATGTAATTAATTCTTTTAATGGCAGCAATGTTTTAATATTAATTTTTGGATAGGAGGACGAAACACCTAAGTCTTGACTAGTTTAGACAGGATAAAAATAATCATGTAACAGAAATAGAAGTCCAAAAGGAAGCGTAAAAGTAAAACTGGTAAAGTAGACCAAAAAGCATTAATTTATATAATGTCACTTCCACACCTAAGGCATAGTAAACCTATTGTATCTTAGAGTCCAAAAGAACACAGACCTGTGAATTCAGTGGTGTCAGTTTAATCATTCTTATTACACTATTAACATAGTTCTGTCATATGACATTGTCTAACTGATAAATCACAGTTTATATCATTTTTAATTTCTCACAATTCATAGCAATTAACTGAGGTGCAATATACCACATACAGTTGAATATACAAAAATCAATTTATTCCAAAAGACTGTGTATATCAAACACAAAGTGCAAAGCCAGGGCAAAATCAGCCAGAATTAGTACAGGAGTGGGCTCATATACCACATCAAGCCATCATTTTAAAAATTATGGTGTCTTGAAGAAGCCATAATAACTGATACACAAATAATGCTTAATTAGAAAGGTTGTATTCATATGTTAGACTAAGCCACCAATCCTATTATGACAACATGATATGTGAAGTCAGCCTTTTAATATACTATTCTATGACTCCAAGTCAAAGTTGATTCCCAGTGACTGCTTGCATGAATTGAACATTAAGATGAAGTATTTCAAATGATGCTGTTTACAAGCTTGTTTTCAGCTTTAAAAAATGTTTTCCATTCTGTATGTATGCCTAAATGCAGTAGTGTATGAAGTCTGTCCATTCTGGTATTTGAATAGAATAATATTAAAAACTTCAACTCTCAAAATTTTGAAGTCCTAATATATGGTACAAAGCAGCCATGGTTTCAGCTGGCAAATAAGGGGCAGAATATTATACCAGGTGTACCTGATATAACAGGCATATGGGGAATGTGTAGACCCTCTGATACACTGAATTATAATTCCTAGCAAATTCTAACAAATAGCAATGGCACTTAGACTTACATACTGCTTCACAGTGCTTTACAACCCTCTCTAAGCAGTTTACAGAGTCAACATATTGCTCCCAACAATCTAGATCTTCATTTTACTGCCCTCGAAGGATGGAAGGCTGAGTGAACCTTGAACCTGGTGAGATTCAAACTGCCAAATTGCTGGCAGTAGGCTGTCAACAGAAGTAGCCTCACTACTGCATTCTAACCATTGTGCCACTGTGACTCTTTAATGATTCTTTTAATGATAAAAGAACCATGAGTTATAGTTTGTCAACTACAGGAAACCTCATGTTCTCACCCTTGTGGTACAAACTGAGAGCCTATTTGGTAAGTAGTACTGGAAATTTATAGAACAGAGAGCTTATATAGAGGTGAGATCCCAAATTATGTCCTAGTTCTGTGTTTGTTTTTTCTTTCTGATCCTCTCAGCATTTCAAATTACTTTTATTTACTATGGTGAACCTTCCATTTTTTTGTCTAAGTCTCCATAAAGAGACCAGTTTCCTGAACTGCTGGTTGAATAAATTAATTCTAAATTGAATGTTCTATAACAGCGGAAAGAAAACAAGAAAAACAGCGTAAGAAGAATACAATAGCTCCTGCTTTTTTTTTTTGCTCCCTAAATCATAAACCATTCCCTTGAACACTTTTTAATGGGCATGGATCAACCTAGGGTATAGAATAATTCAACAAAGTGACAAGTTTTGAGGTATTATAAAAACACAACAAATTGGTAATAGTTCTTTATTTATTTCTTACCAGAGCCATTTCTGTTTAGCTGGCTCCACTAATGTTTATATTAATTTACTATATTAATTTAGTTTATATTAATTCTCATGATGTTTTCAGGAATATATATCTATATTATACACTGCTGCCTCAGAATCTTTTAGGGGGTTTAGACATTATTACTTTCCATTGATTACCCAATCCAATTTTCTTCCTACTTCCTATCTTTAAAAAATATGTAGGGAAAATCTGTAAAAGAATAATTGTACTATAAATTTACTAGGTACTCTCTCTTAGAAATGCCCTTCTTCTCACTAGCACTTATTTACCAATTGTAGAATTGTGGACATAGTGTTCTCCTTACTATCCTTTGTATCTCATTGGTGAATAAATCCAGGGTGGCAGAACTTGAAATATCTTTAGCAGTTAATTCAAAAATAGCTCAAACATTATGGCCTGCAATACTATTGGATTAACTCAATTCCAAGCTAACCTGAAACTAAAGAAAAATATTATATCCAAGTAAGACTCTTTGCAAGAATGAACTAATCTACACCACATCTCACATCTATCCTTCCTATTCTGAATGTCTCAAAAATTAAAGATGTAGTAATGAATAGTCCTCTTGTCTGTATCCTGGGTATTATTTCACCTTTCATGCTTCACTATCAAAATAGTTAATTTTTTGTTAGATATATTTGCATAATTTTAATTGTGTTACTTATTCACTAAATCCTTCATTAAGATCCCAACTTAAAGTTGAGATTAATTGACATCCCCACTGAAAATGCAGACATACCCCTTTTAATTAAATGCCCAAGTTAGGAATTTTACTCATTGCCTATCAAGTATGCTTGACAGCCTTAAACAACAAATGTGATCAAATTGTAAATGTAGGAATGATAGTGAATCGACCTTAGGCACAAAACCAATGAGTGATCTTGAGCCAATCATTCTCTCCCAATCCTAATAAGGTTATGACAAAACATTTCCAAAACCTTGGCAAGAAAACTGCAGGGACTCATCCAGGTAATCACAAGGCAACAATACTGACTTAAAATTACATGCACACAAACCTCTCACCGATATTAATATGTTATTTTGCAAATGAATTTTAGTTGTACATTGTAGCCTACAAGCGCAGCATTCATGCTACAAAAATAATTCTGGCCTCTATTCCTCTCATCCAGATTATTATTTATTTTACCTTTTTTTTAATCTATTAGTCATCCAACTCCAATGAAATTTGTACAATAAGTGTAAGGAGGAAAATTGAAAAGTATCTTTCTATCCTCTCAGCTAGCCACTGAGTCAAAGGAAGTATCTAGCTCCCCATTAGCTTAATTTAGACAAGTCTTGCTGCAGTGCAAAATACAAGATATTGCTATATATAACTATGAAACTTAAATCTGATTGCAGCCTAAAGCTGCTTGCCTGCCTGCCTGCTTGCTTACCTACCTACCTACCTACCTACCTACCTACCTACCTACCAGAGTTGGTATTCAGCAGGTTCTGACCAATTCTGGAGAAAAAGTAGCGAAAATTTTGAGTAGTTCAAAGAACTGGCAAATACCACCTCTGACTGGAGATTTTCCCCTGCCATGCCCACCAAGCCACACCCACAGAACCAGTAGTAAAAAAATTTGAATCCCACCACTGCTACCTACCTACCTACCCACCTACCTCCTATCTATCTATCTATCTATCTATCTATCTATCTATCTATTCTATCATTTTTATATAGCGGCCTAATGGCACCAACCAGGAGGCCCCTTGATTAATGTTCTCAGAAGTAAGGAGGAGACTTGTCTGATCATCATGAGAACAAAGCAAGCTGTGAGTGATAATGAAGTACAAACAATAAGGAAACCAGCAGATACCTGTCAAGAATGCTAACTTGAACTTGCAAAGTTATTTTAATGTTAAAACTACACCTCCTGAATATTTAGTTGAGCATTAATAAGATGATACTGAGCATAGATTGTTACCTGATTCACAGAAGCTACTGCACATCTGTGCAATGTCAGTAATGTTTTAAATGTCCACAACCAATGAAGGAACTCACTCCAAACCCAATATGTTTGAATTTTAATTAAATAATTCCCCACTTTTCTAAACTGACTCTCTCTTGGCTGAATGAATAGGAAAGTACCCTATTTGCTTGTGCACATAAATAAAGAGTATCTTTCACTTCATCTTTCTGACTCAGAATCTATTTGGGTAAAGGTACAATGGGTCAAACAAATTGCCATTTTTTCCAGCTAACAGTTTTGGCTGAAACCAACCACCACAATTCAGGGGGACATTCAATGGGGACTCAGATCAACTGGCTCTATTTCTTGACTCTGCTAGAGTCCATCTTCACCACTAGAGTCCACCTTTACCATGCTTTACCCATCTCTACCCATTGTATAGAGCCATGATGGGTATCACCAGAGGGCTAGAGGGAGAAGCAAAGGAATGGCTAGCAGCCCTTCATAAGAGGCGATTCCCCCCTCCAACTGCAAGACATTAATGATTTCCTTCAAGAGCTAGAAGCCAGATTTGAGGAGGTGGAGGAGGATCCATATGCGGAAGATGAGTTCTGAAACGTAAAGCAGAGGGGACAACTCATTAAGGAACATATCTATGAATTCAGAACAGTCATGGGGAAGTTACCATCTTTGCTGGAATGATTATTAGTTCACTTTTTCAGAATGAGCTTGGACAAGGAAATTTCCCAGGTAACTGCCTACTTGGACATTCCAAACCGATTCTCTGATTGGTTCCGAGTGGCCATAAATGTTGTCTGTGAATTGTGCACAAATGACATGTGGCAACAACCAGATATCAAGGAGAGAGGCCAACCCGACCGGAGACTATCTGGCCAATGAGACAGCAGCACAAGTGGCCCTAAAATCAACCCTCACACAAAACCAGTTGAAATCATCAGTATACTGATGATACGCAGTTATATATCTCCACCCAGGACCACATCAGTGATGCTCTCTCCGTGATGTCCCGTTGTTTGGAAGCGGTGCGGATCTGGATGGACAGGAACATGCTCCGACTCAATCCAGCCAAGACAGAGTGGTTGTGCATACCGACATCCTGGTCCAGTTCTGAGGTTCCATCTTTGGTCATGGGGGGGAGGTGTTACCCCCCGTGGACAGGACATGGAACCTGGGGGTCCTCCTGGACTCGCGGCTCAAGTTGGAGGAGCAGGTGGGAGCCGTGCCAGGGGGGCCTTTGCCCAGGTCCGGCTGGTTCGCCAGCTGCGCCCATATCTGGACCGGGATGCCCTGCGCACGATTACTCAGGCCCTCGTTGTCTCCTGACTGGGCTACTGTAACGCTCTCTACTTAGGACTGCCCTTGCATACCACTCGGAGGCTTCAGCTGGTGCAGCGCGGGTAGTGTTGGGAGCCTCCCGATACTCCCATGTTACACCCTTCCTGCGTGACTTGCATTGGCTTCCGGTTGCCCTCCGGGTGAGATTCAAGGTTTTAGTGTTAACATTCAAAGTCCTACATGGCATGGGTCCAGGATACTTACGAGCGACTCCTCCCAGTTTCAAGTACCAACCGCCCGGTATGGGCGCATAGACAGGGCCTCCTCAGGGTGCCGTCCGCGACTCAATGTCGCTTGGCGGGGACTCGGGGAGAGCCTATTCTGTGGCCCCCACTTTATGGAATCTCCTTCCACTGGAGCTCCGGCTTGCTCCTGATCTCCGTACCTTCCGCCACGAGTTAAAAACCTGGCTGTTTTTACAATCTGGGCTATGCTGACTCCTTGGGTTTTCTTGATTTTAATCTTTGGGGGTTTTAATGTTAATTCGGCTTAGTTTGTTTAATACGGTTTTTAGGTAATTTATTGTTGTATTTTCTTTTAATCTGTGAGCCGCCCCGAGTCCTTTGGGAGAGGGGGCGGCATATAAGTCAAATAAATAAATAAATGAATGAATAATAAATGTACAGATGTGGAGGGATGAGCCACATTGCCTTAGCATGCACAACCCCAGCTCTGAAAACCTAACCAGAGCCACCACCCAGGGCATGACCAAAATGAAGCCCCAGGCGTGCCACCGACACATCCCAAAAAGCCATCCAGGCCATAGAGGTCCTTCCTAACCCAGTCAAAGAAGGGGGCACTCCAGCCAATGACACCAATTGCCAGATTCTTATGACAGTGAGGATGATGATGAAGATGATCCTATGGTAAGTGAACTGACCCACCCCTTCATCCTCCCTATATGCCTTACAGCCTTAAAGACAGGGACCCAAGGCACTTTTTTTTTTATTTTTATAAAATTTTTATTAAATAATTACACACAAACATAAACATAAACAAAACATACATTAGATTTGAACCGGGTACCACTAAGCTCGCTTCACTCATTGTCCATCATTTATTAAGTCCAATTCTAAAAATTATTGGATCTTTCTTCTGTCTAGCCATCCGTAGAAATTGTTCCATATTTTATAGTAGTCCATTTCTTCTTTATTTTTAATCTCCATTGTTAGTTTATCCATCTCTGCGCACGAAATAATCTTATTAGTTCCACTTCTGTTGAAGTTTCAGTGTTTTTCCACTTTTGCGCAAAAGCCATTCTCGCTGCCATAATAATGTGAATCATTAAATAAAAAGTTTCTTTTGGGTATGTCTTGGTATTAATTCCTAGTAGGAAAAATTCTGGTTTGAGGTATATTTCCTCATCACAAATTTCTCATAACTATTTACATATTTTATTCCAAAATTCCTGGGCCTGATTGCAATTCCACCATATGTGATAGTACGTTCCTCTTTCCTTATTACACTTCCAGCAAGTGGGAGAAAATTTATTATTTATTTTAGCCAGTCTTGCTGGTGGTATGTGCCATCTATAGAATAGTTTATATAGATTCTTTTTGAAAGGTGTTGCTAAAGTTATTTTTTTGTTTCTAGTCCAAATTTTCTGCCAATCATCCAAATTTATATTATAGCCAAAATTTCTCATCCATGTAATCATTGTTTCTTTTACTTTTTCTTCTTCTAATTTAGCTTCTAATAACACTTGGTAGGTTTTTTTAATCATTTTTTCATCTGTTCCTAATAAAATTTCATCCAATTCAGTCCTGTTTCTACTGATGCCCAGTTCTTTCTTATCCTTTAAGTATTTGGATTGGAGTTGCAAATAGGCCCACCATTCCAGTTCTATTCCCTGATCGGTCAGCTGCTGTCTAGTTTGTAATTCCCCTTTTTCGTCTAGCAATTCCTCGTATGTAATAATTTTGTCATGTCGTAGTAAATGTGGGTGCATCAAAGCTTCTAATGTTGATAACCAGATGGATGTTTCAATGTACATTTGATTTTTAATTTTAAACCATGTGTGTAAAAGTGTCTGTCTAATTTTGTGATTTTGTACATAACTGTGTCCCTTTACAATGTCTTGCCCGAGGAAAGTATGCCACCCAGACTGGAGGTTGTACCCCTCTAATGTTAATATTCTTTTGTTTGTGTGGTTAATCCAATCTTTAATCCAAGTCAATATTGCGGCTCTATAATACAGCTCCCAGTCTGGGAGGCCAAATCCACCTCTCTCCGTGGCATCTTGCAATAATTTTAATTTTACCCTCGGTTTTTTCTTTTGCCAAATGAAGTCTGATACCAATCTGTTTAATTTGTCAAAGAAAGTTCTTTCTAATTTTATAGGGGCGTTTTGGAAAAGGAATAAGATTTTAGGCAAAATATTCATTTTTATTGTGGCTATTCTTCCCATAAAGGATAAGCTTAGGTTGTTCCATCTTGTTAAGTCCTCAATTATTCATTTAATAAGTGGGTCGTAATTATCTTTCTTAAGTGTACTATATTTAGCTGATATAATGATTCCTAGGTATTTTATTTTTTCAATGATTTCAATGCCCATTGTTGCCACCAATAGTTGTTTGTGTTTATTTGTCCTATTTTTAGTGCTCATTTTTGTTTTGTTCTTGTTACCCTTTAGACCTGCCACTAATCCAAATTCATCTAATTTTTCTAATAATTTAGGTCCTGAGGTTTGCGGTTCTTCTAAAATAAAAAGTAAATCATCCACAAATGCTTGTAATTTAAATTCTTCATTCTTTATTTTTAAGCCTTTTATCTCTCTTTCTTTTTTAATTGTTCTGATTAACGTCTCTAAAGTCATGATGAATAACAGTGGCGACAATGGGCATCCTTGTCTAGTTCCCTTCTGAATTTGGAATTTGTCAGTAAGGCCCCCATTAATTAAAATTGTAGCTTCTTGTTTTTGATATATGGCCAGAATTATGTTTATAAATTTTGATCCTAAATTCAGGTGTTTATTTTGTTGCAAAATAAAATCCCATTTTACATTATTGAACGCCTTTTGGGCATCCAAAAATAGTAATGCTGCTTGCTCTGCACTACGGTCTTCATAATATTCTAACACATCTAATGTTACTCTAATATTATTTCTGAGGTGTCTGTGTGGGAGAAAACCATTTTGGTCTATGGATATAAGTTTATTGAGTATTTTTTTTCAGTCTTTCAGCCAAAATAGTCATAAAAATTTTGTAATCAACATTGAGTAGGGAAATTGGTCGGTAGTTTCCCGGGTGTGTCAAATCACTTCCTGCTTTAGGGATAATAAATATCTTTGCTTCTTGCCAGGATTGGGGACATTTCACCCTGTCTAAGACTTCATTAAAAAATTTTAACATTTCTTTCCCTAATATATCTTGTTGTGCTTTATAAATTTCAGCTGGTAGGCCATCCGGGCCTGGGGCTTTGTCAATTTTTTGCTTGTTAATAGCCCCATATACTTCTTGGAGTGTTATGCTACGATTTAAAGATTCTTTGTCATCATCTGAAATTTCTGTAAAATCTGTGTTTTTTAAATACCTTTGGATTTGGTCTTCTGTTGCATGATTCTCTTCTGTATATAAGTCTTTATAATATTTTTTTATAATCTGCCTTTTTTCTTCCTCTTTGAAACGTATCTCCCCTTGTTCATTCCTTAATTTAGTAACCCATCTCCTTTCTTTTTGTTTCTTAAGTTTAAAAGCTAACCAGCGCCCTGGTTTATTTGCGTTCTTGAATTAATATTGTTTCGTCCTTTTTAATTTCTGAGCTAGCTCTTCCTTGTCTATTAGATTTATTTTATGTTTAATTAAGTCCAATTGTAGTTTAATTTGCTTTTCTTGTGGTGTGGTTGCAATTTCCCTTCCCATTCCTTATATTCTTGTTCTAATTTTGCTCTTTGTTGTATTTTTTCCTTATTTTTCCTGGCCATATATTTAATAGATACTCCTCTCATTACTGCTTTAGCTGTATCCCAATTATTTTGTAGAGAAGTATCCTCCGATTTATTCTCTTGAAAAAAGTTCTAGCTCTTTTGTTAACATTTTATTAAATATTTCCTCTTTTAAGATTGACCTTTGGAGCATCCAATTTCTTGATTGTTGTTGTTGTCCCTCCCACCTAAGCCTAATCATGCTGTGATCTGCCAGTACATTCAATTTCATTGTTATATCTAGAATCTCTGAATTTAATTTTTTGGTCATCCACATCATATCAAGTCTTGACCAAGACAAATGACAGTTAGAATAATAAGTAAACTGTTTTTTCCCTATGTTTCTTTCTCTCCATACATCGCTAATATTAAATTCTTTGATAAGGTCTAAGAATACTTTTGGTAACTTTTTTTCTTTTCTAAATTGATATTATTTCCTTTGTAATCCTGTGATTTGTCTATGACTGCATTAAAATCCGCTATGATGCACAATTCTTCATATTGTAGTTCTTTAAGTTTGTTATACAATTTTTGAAAAAAAGATTCTTGTGGACCATCTGGTGCATAAATTACAACTAGTAAACTTTTCCTATTTCTTATTTCAATTTCTACCATCAGTATCCTACCTTCTTTATCTGAGTATATTTCTGAAGCTGGAATCCAATCTTTTATGTAAAGCACTACTCCTCTTTTTTTTTTTAAATCTAAGGCCGAGAAAAAATTCCCTAATTTCTTGTTTTCTAATAAATGTTTTTGTTTCTGGGCAATATGAACTTCTTGTAGCACTATGATATCTGCTTTTTGTGTTTGTAGGTATTTAAAAAGCTTTTTCCATTTTACCAGGGAGTTTAAACCGTTAATGTTCCATGATATTAAGTCGCAGAGATTTGTGTTTTTATTGGATCCTTTGCTTAGCACTTCTTGTGATTCTGATTTCCTTGGACTCCTCTGGGATTTCTCTTTTCCCATTGTTCTCATCCTTATTATCTATTATGTTTACCTTTTTATGTACAGCTAACATTTCCTTCTCCTCCCTTCTCACTGCTTCTTTGTCTTCCCCTTCACCATTTAATTTTATTTTTTATTTTTTAATTACATTTATATGCTGCCCTTCTCCGAGACTCAGGGTGCTTACAATTTTGGGATACAACCCAGTGTGCTCAGCAATAGCCTTCATTCCATTGTATATGCCTGCTTATTACTAAGCGGCATTTTTACAAGGTCAGCTAATTGCCCCCAACAATCTTGGGTCCTCAATTTACCTACCCTGAGAGGATGGAAGGCTGAGTCAACCTTGAGCCTGGTGGGATTCGAGCCTACAGTAATTGTCAACAGCTGGATCTTAAGTGCAGGCATTTAACAGCCTGAGCCACCAAGGCCTGAGCCACATCACCTCCATCATTGAAAACCACCTCAGAATTTTGGTATAATGGTTTCTTCTAATATCAGCCCAAATTTTAATTAAAGATTTTCATAATGCATGTCTAGTAAAATATAAATGGTTTTTATTATTCGGGTTCCACAAAAATGTGTGCCATCCTATCTGTAAATCGTGGCCCTCCAATGTTAAAATTCTTTTATTCCCCAAATTAATCCAATCTTTTATCCACACTAATGCCGCCGCTTTATAGTAGGTCTCCCAGGCAGGGAGTCCAAAGCCACCTCTGCTTTTATTATCTTGTAAATAATTTTTTTTATTCTTGTTTTTTTCCTTGCCCAAATAAATTTCATAACAATTTTATCTAATTCTTTTTAAAAAATTGTCCATTAATATTCAAATTGTTTGAAACAGATATAGAATTTTAGGGAAAACATTCATTTTGATAGTTGCTATTCTGCCTAATAATGAAATTTGCATCTTATTCCAATTTTCCAGGTCCTTTTCAATCTGTTTCAATAATTTGGTATAATTGCCCTCCCACAGATTTAATGTTCTAGCTCTTAACCAGATACCTAGATATTTGATCTTATTTACAATTTGTAATCCCATCTTTTCTTCCAATTTTTTTTGTTTGCTATTTGTTAAATTTTTAACTAGCATTTTAGTTTTCTCCTTATTAATTTTTAATCCTGCTAATTTACCAAATTCATCTATTTCATTTAGTAAAGCTGGTCCCGAGTCTATTGGATCTTCAATAACAAACACCATATCATCTGCAAAAGCCTGTAATTTATACTCTTGGCTTTTAATTTTAGTTCCTTTAATTTCTTTATTCAATCTAATTCTATCCAATAGAGTTTCTAAAATAGTTATGAAAAGCAGAGGTGACAGAAGGCATCCCTGTCTGACGCCCTTCCTTACCTTAAATGGTTTAGTAACCTCTCCATTTATTAATACATTGGCCTTTTGTGTGACATAGATTGCATTTAGCATTTTTGCGAAATTACCACCAAATTCCATCAGATTAATCTGCTTCTTCATAAAGTCCCAATTTAAATTGTCAAAGGCCTTTTCCGCATCCAGGAAGACCAAGGCCACTTGACTTCCTGGATGCTTTTCATAATATTCTAATATGTCTATTGTTGTTCTCGTATTATACCTAATCTGCCTCGTGGGAAGAAATCCATTTTGATCAGAATGAATTTTATTACTGAGTACTTTCTTTAATCTTTCCGCCATTACAGCCATAAAAATTTTATAATCTGAATTTAAAAGGGATATTGGTCTGTAATTCTTTATTTGATTGGCATCTGCACCCTCTTTCAGAATCAATGTTATGTAAGCTTCCTTCCGTGATTTTGGGATTTTAGCTTCCAGTAATACCACATTGCAGACATCTAACAGCACATTCTCTAATATTACACCTATCTCTTTATATAGTTTGTTTGGAAGTCTGTCTGGACCTGGTGTTTTGTTTGTTTTTTGTTTTTGAATCACCCCCCCCTTAATTCATCTAAGGTTATTTTTTTGTTAAGCAACACTTTTTTATTGTCTGCTTTTTCCAGGGTGTCTAGTTTATATTTCTTTTCACACCATGTCACCATTATACCTTCCAGGACCAACCATCTGAAGTTGACATTGCGTTTTATAAGTTTAGTTGTCAGGAATTGATAAGGTCTTCTTAGGTCTCTTACTCTCTTCGGGGTTTGTTTAAGGACTATTATTTGTTTATCAGCATATTCTAAGGTGTTATCTCTAGATCTGTATAAAATTTCATCCCTAAGAGACTTCTTGACCAGTTTAACATGTACTTCCCTTGGTAAATTAAACCTCCTTGCATAGTTAGTTTGTACTCTATAAAGCTCATCAATTTTCTTCATCAACTCTTCCTTTCCTGTCTCTAATAAATTAGCCAATATGCCCGCAATAACCTCCCATAAGTTTTCTCCTTTTTCTTCCTTAACATTTTGTAGTCTCAGGTAGTGAGCCGCCTTTTCTGATTCAAGGTATATTATCGCTGTTAAAATTCTTTATTTTCTCTTTCTAGTTTATCCGTTAGCTCATCTACTCCTTTTTCCTCTTTATTCATCTTTGTTTCAATTTCTATTATTTTCTCCTGATTTTTCCTCATCTCTTACTGGAATGTTTCAAATTTTTCATCTATTTTTTGTATTTTATCCTTTAGTTCTGTTCTCACAGACCCTATTTCATTTTTCATGTCTTCGTGGTTTTTGATCATCATCTCCTGCATGTTTAATAACAGAACTTTAGAGGAATTAGAACGATCTTTTGGGAGCAACTCATCTATTGCCCTCTGCGCAGGGGGGCTCATCACAGCTGTGGTGGTCATTGTTTGGCTCGGTATTTTCCTGGCTGTGCCAGTCCTAGAGACATTAGTAGTACTTGTCATTCTCAAAAGTTTTCCCAGTTTTCCCCAGTAATAATTATGGTTTACCTCCCCCATTCCTCCCTCCCCCAGATCTCCTCACCCTCCCAGCCTCCTCCCCCCTATCGTAAATTCGTAAAAAGAAATATATCTATATTGTCATATCTAAAGTAGAAACTATTGTTAAATCGTTTTCTATGTCAACAAAATTATCTAAATATATTGCTAAACTTTTCAGAGTTTTACCTATTCACGCTTAAACAATTTCATTAAATCAGTGGTTATACAATACTATCATTAGCTAAGCTCATAAATTGATTGATTAATTGATTGCTCTAGTTACTCTAATCAGTAAACAATTTCATTAACTCAATGATTAAGAATACTTTGTTCCCAAGTTGACTACTATAATAATAGGTTAATTGATTTACTACTTATATACTTCAGTATTTCTAAATAAATATTTAAGTACTTCTAAATACAAGGAAATAATAAAGGGGGGAAGAAAAAAGGGAGGGGGGCTATTGAGAGAGGAAGAGGGGAAAAGGGAAAAAATCAGACAAAATGAGAATTTAAAAGTTGCAAAGTTAGAAATTAAGGAAAAAGGGGTAGTATATCACTGTTCAGTTCGTTCGTAATGAAGCGTGACTTTGAAGTTTCTGTCAAATCCTCCCCTCCTTCCGTTTCTTCTTCCTCCATGGATTGCTGTCTTCTGGATCTCGTGCTCAGTGAGAAGTTTGCTGTATGACTCAGCAAGTTTCCATTGTTCAGATCAGTAAACTTCACCTCGATTTGATTTTAACTTTAAAGTTTATTAAACAGTTTCTCCTCCGATATCGTATAAACCGCTGTTCCCGAACCTTCATATCTAAAAGTTTGTTTTATCTAGAGTCCACAGCGTCCGTTTTGAATCAACTCCACTGCTATTCTTTAATCCAAACAGGAGGGCAGGCACATTCCTCACACCTCTCGATTCTATTGCGATCCAACCCAAACCCGCACATGTCCTTATTAAGCAGCATGTAGTTATTCAGTTGTCCGATCTTCTCCTCCTTCTAACATTTTTATCTATTGTTTCCTTCCACTCCTTCTGCTCACCATGAGTCTCGCCACTCAACCCTCCTCCTTGATCAGAGCTGCTATCTTTTCTTCTGATTTATTTTAAAAGTTCTTTTGGCATCTATATTGTCCCCAATTGATTTATTTTGATTACTGGATGATTCTTTGAGCTCACAAAGCTGTACCTTGGTTCTGCTTGGTCACCGCTAGTGTTGCCAGCTGTCAGAGCTTGGGGGTGGCCATTGCTGGTCTCCTGCTCCTTCACCCACTCATTCCTGGTTCACCCCAATTCCGCCATGGACCGCCATCTATGGCTTTTCTATGGGGACCCCTCTCCTTCGGAAGCTCTCCAAGCTCCCTTTGGACTCCGTAGAGCCCCTGCGAATGGAGGATGAAGGTCCATGCTCCACAGAGTCATCTGCCCGCACGTCCCTTCTCTCTGACAGCCAACCAGAAGTCCCCAGACCCAAGGCACTTTTCAAGCCCTAACAGACTCAGGCTGCGCTAGATGCCTGATTAACCTAGTCATGGTCCTGAAACTGGGGATTAGAGCAATGAGACTGGCCCACCCAATAAGATTTGAACAGGTCACTGTTGAGGGGAGTCTATACCACCCATCTAACTGAACCAGTGAAGCTTGAGCTAGTGGACTACTGGGAAACAATTCAGTTCATAATAGACCCTACAATGACAGATGCAGTCATACTGGGGCTCTTTTGGCTAGACAAGTAGGGCCTGATGATCTGGTGGGAAGGGGGCACCCTGAGGCTGAGGATAGCTATCGGACCCAAAACCGTCCTGCACCAGCAAATAGAAGCGTTACCCATGCAGGAAACCCCCCTAAAGGCCCCTCCAGAACTATTGGCCGCCTGACAATCTGACAGATCCCCAAAGAGTATCAGGACCTTGCAGAAGTATTCAGTGAGGGTGAGGGCAATGTCCTACCCCTGCCACCATGAGACAGACTGCGCCATTGAAATCATTCCCAGGGTAAAACTACCCAAACTGTATGTAGGAAATGCAAGAAATGCACAAATACATAGACAAAAATCTAACAAGGGGGTTCATTGAGCCAGCCAAGCCATGGGTTGCAGCCCCAGTCCTATTCAAACAAAAAAAGATGGAACTATGAGACTGACTTTAGAGGTATAAACTGTGTGTGTGTAACCTATACCCCCTTCCTCTCCTGAAGGACATGCTATCTCACCTACCCAAGGGAAAAGTCTGTTAGAGTTTGCAGCAATCCAACTAACACACAAGTAAATAATTCAGTAGGATTCATTTATAGAAGAAACTTGTTTATATACAACAATATAAAACTTGATGCATATATACAATACCCATGCAGCTCTTGAAACATGTTAGCAAGCACAAGGACAAGGAGCAGAACCAGAATCCAGAATTCAGAAGCTATATATGAAGCACAAAAGCACACAAACTCATATATATACAGCCCAGCTACCCTAAGCCATGCCCAGGCTCCAAGCCATCTGACATGGCTCAAAAAGGTTCTTGTTAGTCACCAAACAGTTCCCAATGGCTGACTTGTTATGGCTATCCCAGTTCATAATTTCTTATATATTGACACTCCTCCCTTTATGACTGGAATAGACATAAAACCAAATAACTTAATATTCTTCCCATGGTGCACTCCACCCAATGGCTTGGTCATTATATCTGCCAGATTGCCCTCTGAAGAACAGTGAAGCAAACTAATTAATTTACATTTGATGGCTTCTCTGACATTAAAATACTTAATTTCCACATGCTTGTTTCTATTCTTCACTCTGTCACCTGTTGCCGTTTTTCTGCAAGCAGCATTATCCTCAAACACTGTTGCATCATCATTTACCTTTATATTTAAATCCTGTAACAGCTGTACGTACCAGGTTCCCTGTGAACGAAGTTCAGATAGAGCTATAAATTCTGTGTCCGCAGTAGAAATGGATACAGTTGTTTGTTTTCTGGACTTCCAACCAATTAAAACCCCTCCAAACAATACCACAATCCCAGAATTAGACTTTCTGGCTTTTACATCATTGGCATAATCACTGTCAACATAACATTTCAATTTCAATTCTTCAGACACCTGTATTTGAGGACCCAAATTCACAGTTCCCTTCAAATACCTGAGAATCCTTTTTACACCCATCAAATGCAATTTCATTGGTGCAGCACTAAAGCGACTTAAGATGCTTACTGCACAAGCTATGTCTGGTCTGGATCATTGTGACAGATATAACAAGCTCCCTATGGCACACTGACATATCTCTTGATCATAGGCTTCACTTTTGTCCTCACCCAAACTGTTATGAAAATATGTGCTTATAATTGTTGGAGAAGAATTACAGACCTTCATGTTGTATCTCTCCAACAGCTGTTCAATTTTTTTTCTTTGACTGAGAACATAACCACCTTTCTCAGTTTTTTGTATCTCTACACCAAGATGGGTTTGTATTTCACCCAAATTTTTCAATTCAATTTTTTTCTCTAATAGATTAGCAAATTCTTTTTTCTGCAACAAATCCTTTGCAATGAAACAAAGATCATCCACAAATGCTAATAATTGACAATCACCAACTTGTAACTTTCCAGTATAATATACAACCATTAGCCTTGCAACTCTAGAACCCAAGACCCTTCAATGCCATATCTAAACAGATATTCCAATTCCTGGATGACTGCTTCAGCCCATAAATGGCCTTGTTTAATTTATACACTGTGTTAGGTTTTTAAAAATTTGATACCCTGGTGCTTGAACCATGTAAATTTCTTCCTCTAATTCTGCACAGGAATGCTGTGGTTATATCAAAATGCCAAATTTTATAGTAATGTGCTGCTGCCAATGCTAGTGCCAACCTTATGCTTTCACTCTTCACTGTTGGTGCAAATACATTTTTTAAAATTCATATTTATATGTCGCCTTTCTCCAGAGACTCAGGGCAGCTTACAATTTTTGGAGTGCAACCCAATGCTCTCAGCAATAGCCTTCATTCCATTGTATATGCCTGCTTATTACTAAGCAGCATTTTTACAAAGTCAGCTTATTGCCCCCAACAATCTTGGGTTCTCAATTTACCTACCCCGAGAGGATGGAAGTCTGAGTCAACCTTGAGCCTGGTGGGATTTGAGCCTGCAATAATTGCAGACAGCTGGAATTAAGCGCTAGGCATTTAACAGCCTGCACCACCAAGGCCCTTGGTGCATCATTTTAGTGCACATTTTTCCTCTGTGAAAAAGCTTGTGCCACTAATCTTGCCTCATTGTTAGGTAGTACTTTCTTTTTGTATACCCATTTACATGCTATGGATTTGCAATCCTGTGGCAAAGTCATAGATGTGAACACCTTATGTTCACCCATGGATTTCATTTCTTTGTCCATGGCTTCTTTCCACTTTACTTGTTCAATTTTGGGTAATGCTAATACTTCCTTATAGTTTTATGGCTCAGACCACACATTATAGACCTTTACTTCATTAGCAGAATATCTGTCAGTTGGAATCCCCTTGTTCCATTCCTCTGACCTGCATGGCATTGATTGCTCCTGTGTTTCAACCTTCTCTGGCTTCATATCTGAGTCATCATCTTCTCCTGACTCATTTCTTGTTCTTTTTCAGCTTCTCCTCCCTGAATGCTGACACCATCACTAAGTGAGTTACTGTCACTAAGTGGATCACTTCACTAAGTGGATCTTCCAAAAATTGATATCAATTATGTTCCAATTTTGCTCTGCAAAGTTAGCAGACCTGGAAATCACTATTCTTTTGCTCCCATTGCTAAAGCGATAGCCCTTTGAGCCAGGCTCATAGCCCATAAACCTGAGTTTTCTAGCCTTTGGTTGATGACCTTTTTTTCTGATTGCCTTTGGAATATGCACCCATGCATTGCTTCCAAACACCCTTAAATATGCCAGAGATGGCTTTCTCCCATATAACACTGCATATGGAGTATTATTAATAGAGGAATTCCACAGCCTATTGATTAAATAATTAGCAGTCAACATGGCTTCACCCCATATGACCTGCTCACACCAGAATCCTCCAGCAATGAATCCTTCATTGTTTGTAAGATTCCATTCTGCCTCTCAGCTACACCATTCTCAGCAGCTGTATATGGATTAGTGAATCTATGTTTTATTCCTAACTGTCCCAACCACTGTTGGAAACTTGCTGACATGAATTCTGAACCTCTGTCAGTTTGCAGCTGACATACCTGTTGTTTATATCTCCTTTCTATGAAGCTTACCATTGCTTAAATTTCTGTAGCACCTCTATTTTACTCTTTAGTAAATAGCAAAAATCAAATCTGCTGTAGTCATCTACAGTGACAAGTGCATACTTTGCTCCTCCCAAAGCAGCTTGCATTGGCCCCACCAAATTTATTTGTACCAGATCTTGAGCTCTTGATGTCTGCCTTGTGCTACTTTTGTTTACTGGGAATGCTTTGGACTTTGATGATTTACATACTGCACAGTCCAAGTATGCCTTACACCCATTTAAGCTTTAATCTTCTCCAAACTGTTGCCTCTTTTGCAAAACTCTGAAGCTGGCATGGCCAAGCTTTCTATGCAAGAGATGAATGCATGAATCATGTTGTGCCACATTTCCAAATGTTTGGGCACATTGAACCTTTTGTCCCTGCAACGCATAAAGATTATCCTGTTTTATGCCCTGTGCACATGCACTCCCGTTCCTTTTTATGAGACACTTCCCATTTACAAATGTGGCCTGAAAACCTAGTTTGTCTAGACTAGAGACACTCAGTAAATTACGTTTCATTTCAGGCATACATAATATGTTACTAAACTTTTCTTCCAGACATGGAATCAGCACACTGCCTTTTCCTGTGACTTTAGCCTTCTGGCCATTTGCATCTCCTCCAGCTGGATCCATTCTGAAAAAACAATTTAGAATTATTAACAATTGTTTGACTTGCTCCACTGTCTATTAACTATTTGTCTCTGCTATTACAATAGCTAACTTTTGCAACAGCAGCTTGTCCATCTGTTGTTTTTGTTCCTTGCAAAAAGTCTTTCTTTCAATGAGTCATCACCACAGATGAAACACTGCCATCCTTTTTTTTCTTCATAGAAATTTTTTGCTGGGCTGTAATCTGGTCTCTTCTGTTACTTTGGTCTTTGCAGACATCCTGTCTGTTGCTTTTAAAAATGGCTGAAACAATGTCCCACATTTCATCAAGACTATTTAACACCAACAGCACCTTCTGAGATTCAGGAATCTGCATTCCACACTGTTCCAACTCAATAAATAAAGTCTCCATGTGCAACAAATGCTTCTCTATACTCCTATGGTAGCAACTGGGCTCTGTATAATGATTTCAATAATTGCACAATATTGCATGCTCGTGCACTCATATGCACGCTTCTCAATTTCAGCCAAATCTCCTTTGCAGTTTTTAAATCAGCTACATTCAATAATTGTTCATCTTTTAAACTTAAGATGATATAGGCCAGTGCCTTATCATGCTGCCTTTGATCTGCAGCTGCTAATGGTGCCCAGGATGGAATAATAACAATGTCCTAGAGCTTCTTAGCCTTCAGGAAACACTCCAATTTTGCAGCCCGAATAATATAATTCTTCGGTTTTAATCAAAGCAAAGAGTTTTCCTTGAACTCAACAGAGATCCTGCAAGCCTTCTCAGCCTTGTTCTCTTTTCCTTATAACACAGGGTGTCCTTCAGCTTAATTACAGTTCAGTTTACTGTGTGCTTGGTGTGTTCTGGGCCCATAACCTGTTAGAGTTTGCAGCAATCCAACTAACACACAAGTAAATAATAATAATAATAATAATAATAATAATAATAATTTATTCGACTTGTATGCCACCCTTCTCCCTAAGGACTCAGGGGGGCTAACAATAAAACAACAGATATTTACATATAATTTACTTAAAAACAAATTAAACCTACAAGTCAAAATAAACACTAAAACATTAAAACCTTAAAAACTAAAACAGTTAAAAAACCCCACCCAGGTCATTCCAGACCGGCCTGTTGAAACAACCAGGTCTTCAGGTCCCGGCGGAAGGAGTGGAGATCAGGGACCAAACGGAGATCCACAGGGAGCTGGTTCCAAAGGCTGGGGGGCCTGCATTGGCTTCCGGTTGCCCTCTGGGTGAGATGCCTCCAGGGAGGTTATGTGCGGCTGGCTCCGGGCAGTGATCAACGCTTCATTAAGGGAGGGGCTGTTCCCTGCCGCTTTGAAAGAGGCGGTGGTGAGGCCCCTCCTGAACAAGCCTGCTCTTGACCCAGCCACGTAGAACAACTTTCGTCCGGTCTCCAACCTTCGCTTTTTAGCGAAGGTTGTTGAGAGTGTGGTGGCTCAGCTCCCACGGAGAAGGCCCTAGTCCTGGGAACTGCCAGCCAACAATGCCTAACCAACGGTATCCCAAGGAGGCCCCTCCTGTGGGAGCAAACAGGGCGATCAGAATGTGATGCTGGCAGGAGGCGTTCCCGCAAGTACCCTGGACCCAAGCCATTTAGGGCTTTATAAGTTATTACTAGCACCTTGAAACTAACCCGGGAGGCAACCGGCAACCAATGCAGGTCACGCAGGAGGGGTGTAACATGGGAGTATCGGGATACTCCCATCACAGCCCGCGCGGCTGCATTCTGCACCAGTTGTAACCTCTGGGTAGTTTGCAAGGGCAGCCCCATGTAGAGAGCATTACAGTAGTCAATTCTGGAAGTGACAAGCGCATGAGTGACCGTTCAAAGGGCATCTCAGCTCAGGTAAGGGCGGAGCTGGTGAACCAGCCGAACCTGAATGAAAACCCCCCTGGCCACAGCCCCCACCTGCTCCTCCAAACTGAGCTGTGGGTCAGGAGGATGCCCAGAT
Organism: Naja naja; assembly: GCA_009733165.1. Taxonomy (NCBI): domain Eukaryota; kingdom Metazoa; phylum Chordata; class Lepidosauria; order Squamata; family Elapidae; genus Naja; species Naja naja. Next base: position 71,871,901 of record CM019155.1, read on the forward strand.
TCCTCGCCCTATCCACGGGGGGCAACACCTCTCCCCTCATGACCAAAGATGGAACATAGCCCGAAAACTGAGATGCCGGTGAGAACAGCCACTCCGTCTTGGTCGGGTTGAGCTGGAGCCTATTCCTCCCCATCCAGACCCGTACCGCCTCCAGGCACCGGGACATCACAGAGAGAGCATCACTGATCTGGTCTGGGGTGGAGATATAAAGCTGGGTATCATCAGCATATTGATGATACCTCACCCCAAAACCTCGGATGATCTCACCCAGCAGTTTCATGTAGATATTAAACAGGAGAGACAAGAGAACGGACCCCTGTGGCACCCCACAAGTGAGGGGCCTTGGGGCCAATCTCTGCTCTCCTGCCAACACCGACTGCGAGCAGCCCGAGAGGTAGGAGGAGAACCACCGCAGAATGGTGCCCCCCACCCACAACCCCCAGAGCCACCGCAGAAGGATACCATGGTTGATGGTATTGAAAGCCACTGAGAGATCTAATAGGACAGGACAGAGGAAAAACCCCTGTCCCGAACCCTCCAGAGATCATCCATCAGCACAACCAATGCTGTCTCCGTGCTATGTCCTGACCTGAAGCCCGATTGATACGAGTCTAGATAATCAGTTTCCTCCAGGAACAAGGGAAGTTGCTGCACCACCACGCTCTCAACAACCTTCGCTAAAAAGCGAAGGTTGGAGACTGGATGGTAGTTGTCTAAAATGGCCGGGTCCAAGGCAGGCTTCTTGAGGAGGGGTCTCACCACCGCCTCTTTCAGGGCGGCAGGAAAGAATCCCTCACTCAAGGAGGTGTTGACAACTGCCTGGAGCCAGCCACGTGTAACCTCCCTGGAGGCATAAACCAGCCAGGAAGGAAACGGGTCCAATAAACACATGGTGGAGGACAACCTCCGCATGATCCTGTCCACTTCATCAAGGGAGACCGGGTCAAACTCAACCCAGGTAGAGTCAACCAGATCCGCCACCACCTCATCATCTGACCACTGCCAGTCCGAGTCCAAGCCAGCCCAAATCTGAGCGACCTTATCCGCCAGATGTAAACTAAATTCCTCTGCTCTGCCCTGCAAAGGGTCTGCCCCCTCCCCCACTTGAAGGAGGGAGCGGGTAACCCCAAACAGGGCCGCAGGGTGATCATCTGTGGATGCAATCAGAGTGGAGAAGTAAACATGCCTCGCCGCCCTGATCACTTTCAGGTAGGTCCTAATATAGGCTCTTAGCTGGCTCCGGTCGAATTCGGAACGGCTAGTCCTCCACCTGCTCTCTAGGCATCTTCTCCGCCGCTTCATCCCCTGGAGCTCCTCCAAAAACCAGGGGGCTAACCGGGATCTATGGCGGGGAAGAGGCCACAAGGGGACAACCCGGTTGAGCGCCTCTGAAGCCACCTGTTGCCAGGCAGCGGCCAGCGCCTCGGCCGGGCTGTGATCAAGGGAGGTGGGCAAGAACCCCAGCTCCATCTGAAACCTATCAGGGTCCATCTGGGGCGGAACCATCGAACTGGCTCCTCAAAATAAATAAAAAAAGAAAAGAAAAAGATTTGCATGAAGAAAAGTAAGAGATATTATTTATAAAATTACTAGAGAGGAACCAATAAGGGAAAAGAAATAGTCGTATTGAAACAGAACCCCAGGAGAGTATGCGAACAGCGGAAGGATTACCGATTTTTAGCAAGCCAATTAACCAAAAAGAACATCTTGTTCCGATGGATCACACTGGAGGGAATGCTGATCACATGGAATGAAAAAAAAAAGGATAACCTGGAAAAAGCCCAAGATTTTTGTGAGCAGCTGGTTGGACCAGAAGAGGAAAGCAATAGCGGAGAGGAATTAGATCCACCAAGTCAAGATGAACACCAGCAAGAGAATAGAGAGAAGGAACAAGAAAAGGAAAATAATGAGGAGAAAGTCAACCAAGAAGAGGAAGCAATAAGAACCAGAAATCAAAGGGAAACTTCAAATCTTAACAAATAAATGCTCTGTCTTACATATTGGCAAAAAAAAAAGTCAAAAAATAAAATACAAGTTGTATAGTCAAGACCTTGTTGATGATCCAAACTCTGTCAAGGACCTTGGAGTACTCATCTCTAATGATCTAAGTGCAAGAGCCCACTGTAACTACATAGTCAAAAAGGCATTAAGAGTTGTTAACCTAATCCTACGTAGCTTTTTCTCCAGTAATATCACTCTACTAACTAGAGCGTACAAAACATTTGCTAGACCAATACTTGAATACAGCTCATCAGTCTGGAACCCACATTACATAATTGATATTAACACAGTAGACAAAGTCCAGAAATATTTCACAAGAAGAGTTCTACTCTCCTCTACTCATTGCAGAATACCTTATGCCACCAGACTTGAAATTCTAGACCTAGAAAACCTAAAACTATGCCACCTTTGGTCCGATCTAAGTATAGTACATAAAATTATATATTGCAATGTCCTACCTGTCAATGAATACTTCAGCTTCAACCATAACAATACAAGAGCACACAAAAGATACAAACTCAAGGTAAACTGCACCAAACTTGATTGCAGGAAATACGACTTCAGCAACAGAGTGGTCAATGTCTGGAATACTCTACCTGACTCTGTGGTTTCTTCCCCAAACCCCAAAAACTTTAACCTTAGACTGTCTACAATTGACCTCACCCCTTTCCTAAGAGGTCTGTAGGGGGTGTGCATAAGTGCACCAATGTGCCTACTATCCCTGTCCTATTGTTTCTTTTTATTTTTCTTATATGTATCCATTTCATGTATTCATAACTATATTTATACTTATACCTGTTATCTTATTGCTTGACAAAATAAATAAATAAATAAATAAATAAATAAATAAATAAATAAACTATAGCAAACAGAAGGCAGAAACTGGAAAAGAAATAAAAATAGAACAGGGACTGAAGTTTCGATTAATGTCAATGGCCCAAATATAACAATAAAAAGAAGAATACTATCCAAAATAGAGAAACAAAAGATGGATGTTGTGTGTCTCCAAGAAGTGCACATTAAAAAACAAGATGAGAGGCTCTTACAGTACAAAAAACTAGGAAAACTATATACAATGTTAGCAGAAGAAAAAAAGAGAGGGGTAGCAATATACATTAAGGAAGAAATAATATCAAAATTAGTATATACAGATACAAAAGGGAGAATATTGATAGTGGAACTATTTGTGGAAAGCAAAAGTATACTATTGGTAGGGATATATGCACCCAATGAAAATCAAAGCAGGTTTTATAAAAATATACACGATAAAATTATTGAATTAGGAAATCAGAATATGTGTGTAATTGGTGACTATAACTCAATTGTAGGTATCCGAAAAGGCTATGCTAGTGAGCAAAAATGTAAACACAAAAGAAACATACTACCTAAAACCTTTTTTGAAATGTTGGAGGAGTTAAATCTATTGGATCTATGGAGAACCTTGAACCCAGGAGAAACCAAATTCACCTTCTACTCCAACCTGCATAAATCCTGGTCAAGAACAGATATGGCCTGGGTAAATGGAGACTTAATCAAAGATATTGAAAGAATAGAAATAATGCCAAATACCTGGGCTGACCACAATCCCCTCAAAATAATATGGAAAGGATAGATGAGGAAAAGAGGTAGATGGACTCTAAATTCACAAATTCTAAAAGAAAATGAATACATCCAAAAAATCTCGGAAGAATTAGAATTATTTTTTAAAGAGAACAAAAAACAACATACCTCATTACAAAATCTATGGGATACAATGAAGGCATATTTGAGAGGAATAGCGATAGCCTATACAGCAAAAAGAAATAAAGAAAAATGGGGAAATTACAATATATTAGTGGGGGAGATAAAGAAACTAGAAGTCAAATTACAAAAAGATCCAGGGGAAGAACAAATTAAAAACAAATTGGCCCTAACAAAACACAAGTTGAACATTTTAGAGCAAGAAGAATTGGCAAGAAATTTAAAACATACAAAACAAAATCACATTGAGGATGCAAATAAACCTGGTAGATGGCTGGCTTATAAATTTAAAAAAATGAAAGAAGGACCATACATCAATTATTAGGCAAGAATGGAATTGAGGAAACTAATATGGATAAGAAAAAAGAAATTGCAAGATAATTTTTTGAAAATCTCTATAGGCAGGAAAAGATAGAAATGGGAAAAATAGACGAATATTTGAAAGGAGAAAGGTCACCCCCATTATTGGAAGAAGAAAGGGAATTATTAAATAAGGAAATAACACTAATTGAAGTAAAGGAAGCAATCAGAAGACAACAACAACAACAACAATAAAACACCAGGTCCAGATGGTTTACCAGGAGAACTTTATAAAAATATAGGAGAATCAGTAGAAACACTATTCCTGGAAATTTGTAATGAGGTATTGATAAAAGCAAACCTACTAGACTCATGGAAGGAGACTTATATTACATTGATTCCAAAAGTGGGTTCAGATACCAAGCAAATTAAAAATTATAAACTGATATCCCTTCTAAATGCTGACTATAAAGTGTTTATGAGCATTATGGCAGATAGGTTGAAGAAAATATTAAATGATAGAATACACCCTGACCAAAATGAATTTCTCCCAACACGACAAATTAGGAATAACCCAAGAACAATAATTAATATATTAGAATATTATGAAACACATCCAGGAAGTCAAGTGGCTCTTGTCTTCCTGGATGTGCAAAAAGCATTTGATAACATAAACTGGGACTTTATGATCCAACAGATTAAATTTATGAAATTTGGAGAAAGATTTGAGAATATGATTGAAACAACTTACTCCACTCAAAAGGTGAGCGTATTAATAAATGGGGAAATGATGAAATCATTTGAAATAATGAAAGGAGATAGACAGGGATGTCCATTGTCACCTCTGCTTTTCATCCTGACACTAGAAATGTTATTATGAAGAATCAGATTAAATAAGGAAATAAAAGGAACTCAAATAAAGAAAGAAGAGTACGAACTACAGGCTTTTGCCAATGACATGGCATTTATTATTGAAGACCCATTAGAATCTGGCCCAATACTGTTGCAGGAAACAGAAAAATTTGGCGATGTAGCAGGTCTTAAAATTAATAAAGACAAAACCAAAATGCTAGTTAAAAATTTGACCGTGAAAGATAAAAGGGAATTAGAAGTAATGGGCCTCCAAATTGTAAAAAAAAGTTAATTATTTAGGTATTTGGCTAAGGGCGAGAGGTTCAGCCTTAAAAAAGAATAACTATATAAAACTTATATGGCAAATAGGGAATGATTTGGATAAATGGAGTAAATTATAGCTTTCACTTTTAGGGAAAATAGCTACAAATAAAATGAATATTCTACCTAAATTGTTATATTTGTTCCAAACTATACCTATAAAATTAGATAAAAGCTTTTAAAAAGATCTAAATAAAATAACTATGAAATTTATATGGTCAGTGGAAAAGCACAAATAAAATCAATTTACTTACAGGATAGTAAAAGCAGAGGTGGCTTTGGACTCCCAATATGGGAGACTTATCACAAAGCAGCATCCCTAGTATGGATTAAGGACTGGATCAAATTAGAAAATAGGAGAATTTTGATATTAGAAGGACATGATATGTAAATAGGGTGGCATGCCTTCATATGGAACCCCAGGAATAAGAAACATTCCTACTTTTACAGGCATGTTTTATGAGATTCGTTGATAAATACCTGGGAGGAAATTAAGGGAAAACATTATAGCAAAATTCCAGGTTGGCTGTCCACTATGGAGGCAATGATCCACCCAAATACTTTGGATATCAGCAAAAAAGTCAAATATTATCAAATTTTGGATAATCAAGGAAGACTTAAAACAAGTCAAAAATTAGAAATACAGGGAATATTGATAGAATGGTGGCCATACCTTCAAGTGCAAACAAGATATTTAAAAAACTTAGAAGAATTTGGATTTGAAATAAAAGCAACCCAGTTAGATAAACTATTGTTAGGAACAGAAGAAAAAATAATATCTAAAATATACAATTATTTATTAAATTTTGACTTAGAAAAAGAAATTGTTAAAGGACCCATGTTAGCCTGGGCTAAAAATTTTGGATATAGCATTGAATTAGAAGACTGGAAAAAAGTGTAGCATAAAAATTTCTCCTCGACAAAGTCAATTGCATATAAAGAAAATTTATATAAAATGCTTTATTGTTGGCATTTAGCGCCATCCAGGCTTGCAAAAATGTATCCTAAGCTGAACCCAAATTGCTGGAAATGTAAGAGAACACAAGGTACCATCTTCTATGTCTAGTGGCTATGCCCAGAAATTTAAAAATATTGGACTAAGATACAAACATGGTTAGAGGAAATTACCCATTGTAGGTTGGAGTGGAAGCCGGAATTATTTTTCCTGGGAATCATTAAAGATAAATACCCCAAAGAGATCCAATACCTGATTATACATATAATAATGGTGGCAAGAATTGTGCTAGCTCAGGCTTGGAAGATGTCTACCACACCGTCAGATGAAGTCATAATTCGTAAAATCTTGGAATGTGCAGAGATGGATAGTCTCACAATGAAATTAAATGACCAAGAAGACTCAGAATATTACTCAATCTGGAACATTTGGTATCAATGGGTAGACAGTAAAATATGATAAATATAGGTCAAAAGAGGAAATAAAATTGGCATATTGGTATATAAGTAAGATCAATGAGAAACCGCTGAAATTGAGAAACTGTCAGAAAATGGAGATTTACATAAATATTCATACTTAGATTTATAATATTTATGTACCGTGTTTCTTAGAAAATAAGACAGGGCCTTATTTTTTTTAGATTCCCCCCAAAAAATGGCTAGGCCGTCTTTTCAAGGATTGTCTTAATTTTCCCCCCACATGACTCGCTCAGCCACTGGGCTGCTTCTATCCGAAGGAACACTCCAAGTGCCTTGCCTCTCCACGTGCCTTGCCTCTCTAACCCTAACCCTAACCCTAACCCTAACCCTAACCCTAACCCTTCAGTGGTTTAGCAGCTGAAAGTGCCCCATGCGCACCCTTGCCTCTCCACCAGGCTGCTTCTTTAGTGCCCGAAAGGAGTGCCCCACAGGCACCCTTGCCTCTCCACCAGGCTGCTTCTGTAGCAGCCAAAAGGAGCTATTCCACAAGCTTAGCACAGACTGAGGGAAGAATGGCAGGCAGGAAAATTCCCCCTCCCCATTTTCCTCTCTGTTCACCAAAAAACCTCAATTCCAAAACTTCAGCGTTCGGAATGGAGGGTTTTTGGCAAACGGGAGGAAAATGGGGAGGAGGTATTTTCCTGCCTGTCATCAACATGGTAGTTATACTTATATTGCATGGCTAAAAATGTATACCGTATCTCCTCTTATGGCTATGGAATATAGAGCATAGTACATAGATTATAATTATATAGATTTATTTCTGACCCTTTTTAGATATATAGATGTACTTAATGTTAAGATGATATTCTTTTTCTTCTTTGAACCATCGACATATATATATATATATATATTTGTGTGTGTGTGTGTGTGTGTGTGTGTGTTTTCTTATGTTTTCACAGGTATTTATATGTATGGTATTTCGGCAGAATCTCATCTGCCATCTTCAGGCTTGTGTATTGGGTTCTTTTTAATCGTGTTAAAAAGAACCCAATACACAAGCCTGAAGATGGCAGATGAGATTCTGCCGAAACGTCACTATAATTTTAAAAGCATAACTATTAAGACATGGGAAAGTACCCAAAGAAACCTAAATACCATACATACACACATACACACAGTACATACATACATACATACATATGAATTGCTTTTTTATTAATATTATTAAGGCACTGTGAATTAATATTACTAATATTATAAATAACTGTCAAGTATTAATTGTATGTACTGTACTTATTGTACTGTCAAGAAAACGATGTTGAAAGGTATTGATACATCTTCTATTATAGTAATTTTTGTAAAATTTTTAATATTGTGAATTTCAATAAAGAATTTTTTAAAATCTTTTTAAAAAGGATAATGGTTAAAATAAAAAATTGTTAAAATGGACAAACAAAAATATTATTGTTACTACAGTATTAATGTTATTGTGATGCATGTTATTATACACACCTTGATTATGATTGCCTAAAAATAACTGTGCCCAGACAACACACTGTTCGATTGAAATGGAATTTTTATATAATATTAATGAAAAAAAAAAAAACCAGACCAGGAAAAGCCCCCAGATGCTGCAACTGGTGGCAGAGCTGACAAGGCCATGGAAGGAAATCACAGTGGACTTTATTGTGGAGTTGCCAAAGAGCAGGGGGAATATGGTGATCTGGACAGTGATTGACTTATTCTCCAAGAAGCACACTTTATAGCCTGCAGCGACTAACCCTCATCCAAACTGTTCCTGAAACATATCTACCACCTGCATGGAGTACCCCAAGAATAATCTAGACAGAGGGGTCCAGTTCATGGCTAAGTTCTGGAGGGAATTCCTGCAGACGATTGAGTCACCCCAGGGCCTTAGCTCAGCTTTTAATCTGGCTACCAATAGGGGGTAAGAACGTTTGAATGCCATGGTAGAGCAGTACCTGAGATGTTATGTGAACTATCAGCAGCCCAATTGGGCGGACCTCTTTCCTTTTGCCGAAGTTGCATACAGTAATGCTGTTCACAGTAGCAAGGGGCTAACTCCATTCAAAAATAGTGAGCGGCATGGACTTCATCCCAATGCCAGAATACCCAAGGGATTCCCCCTCCTCAATTAGCTTGACAGACTGGCTAAAAGCTAAAACACTAAAAGCAGCATTGGAAAACATCAAGAAGGCAAAGCGGCGTAGACCTATAAGAAACAGGCAGACAAACACCGAGCCCCACAATGACCATTCCAGCTGGGGGGAAATTTCCACAAAATAGTTGAGGTTAAACTCCCAGTAAGAAGCTGGGATCCAAGTTCTTGGGGCCATTCCCCATAGTGAAGATCATCAACCCAGTCATGGTGGAATTAAAACTGCCCTGACTGCCTGGGAAGATACACCCGGTATTCCATAGCAGCTTCTTAAAACCCGTAGTCGAGTCAACCCTCAGACCACTACTCTTTGAGCCCCCAGACCAAGTAGTCATAGGGGGGCAAACCCATTATGAGATGCAACAAATCCTCAACTTGAGATGGCATAGGAGACAGCTCCAATATCTAATCAAGTGGAAGGACTATCCCTTATCAGAGGCATCTTGGGTAAAGAGAAACATCCAAGCTGACAGCCTCATAACTAAATTCCATGCAGACAATCCAAATAAGCCGGGGGGGGGGGTGGGAATTGCAACCCTAAAATCTATACCTGTATTCAAACTGCTTTCCACAGGTCACCTTCAGGAAGTGAGGGCAGCTGAATGTCAACTCGCAAAGCATCCCTGATCTGCTCTTAAGTTGCCATAGGCAAGGGGGATGGGAAAGCAAACTTCATAGCTGCATCAAAGAACTGGCACCTCAGTCAAAACAAGGCACATTCCAACCAACATGCTGAGGTCGTCTCCATGGAAACCCACATTGACTGGAGGGAGTGACTTTTACAACCCACAAAATTGTTTCATTGGGGAATATGACTGATGACACATATTGGGGGGTGGGGAAACAGGGTCAGAGGCAAAGTGCTAATTAACTGAGGTCAGAGTTGACACCACCTCCAAGACTTCTGGTTTAACGTTACTGCGTGAACAGTGCAGGGAAGCAGGGCTTTGCATCCCCAAGTTGAATCCTCTTCATTGGAGGGCCCCCTCCAAGGGGCTAAAGTCACCCTGTAGGTGTGACTCATAAGGAGGGGCACCCTGCTGGTCACGGAGAGTGGTGGCTCTCCTGCTGGACCTGGGTTTTTTTCCCTCTTTGCCAAAGACAAAGATGAGGCAGCCAAAATGGCTGCTGTGAAGCTGGGGCAGCCGAAGAAACTAAGACTGTGCTGGAGCTAAGAGAGTGGACAGTGATTGGAACTGGGTGAGGTAATTTCCCATTTTTGTTAAGGATTTTCCCAAAAGAAAACTAATCCAGGAAAGAGATTCTGTTGAATACTTTTAAGTGGTGACCAAAGAGTGACAGAGAGAAATTATACCCTGAAAGCTATTGAACCTAGAAAGACTGGATGAACAAATTTTATTGGCAGGACTTTGAAAAGGCACCTTAAAGTGCTGGATATCTGACTGTTTATTGGATATTCTGTTTGGATTAATTTGAAAGAAACTTAAACTGGATTTTTAATGTTGATCTTTGAAAGCCGACTCTTAACATTGATTTTTAAGTTGTGGTGCCATCTACTGGTTATGTCAGATCCGTGTATCAAGGGAAGAAAGGGGGGTTGGATTTGATACATTTTCCTCTCTATGTATCCTAAATATCCTATTTCTTACATTGTCTGTTGTATAACCTTTTACATGATTTATAACCATTGTCTGGTGCCCCAGATGCCTGGAAAATTCTCACCTCTTGGGGAGATGCAAGGGGAAAAGGGGCCATGTGGATTGCAGCACCAGAAGATAGCCCTGGGAAACTTTCCTTATCTACTTTCTCAGAGATGCTGGTATAGTAACATCTTCACACCTGCAGATTGGTGGAATCCATATCAGACTTTTGGGAGGGGTGTCTAATTCCCTTTATCCTAGTAGCATGCTCAGAACCTGCTTTGAATTTTGACTTGCTTTTACCTCCCTTCAATAAAAGGATTCCTTTTGAAATACAAAGTTTTCAAGAGTCTATACATATTTTTTGAAGAGCAGAAAGACTGGTCCTTACATATTTTATGTCATACTCCTAGAATGAAAGTGACCTTGGACAATTCTGATAAAAGGAAATAATACCTGGAGGTATGCTGTATTATTTACTGTTCTATACTTATCTACTTATGGTGACTAGAGGAGCTACCTTGAAAAACGTGGAAGATAATCTAGTGGAATGACTTTTGAACACTGGAACTATTTAACAAATTAAAAAATTATTTGGAAAATTCCCTTGATTATATAAATGGAACCTATGGACTAATTGTGGGACATAAAGAACTATAATCATTTTATCTCCTGATGAACAATATCAAGACTAATCTGCTGGCTTTGGGAAGTCAAAAAGAATAGACTCTGGAGCGTTGACAGATTACTGACAGAACATTGAATACTACTTGGACTTTTTAAAATAAGGCAAAATGGCTCATCGGGAAGAACTGGAGATACAAAAAGAAATTATAATGTTACTTCAAAACCAGTGGTGGGATTCAAAAAATTTTACTACTGGTTCTGTGGGCGTGGCTTGGTGGGTGTAGCAAGGGAATGATACTGCAAAATCTCCATTCCCTCCCCACTCCTGGGGGAAGGTTACTGCAAGATCTCATTCCCTCCCCACCACACTAACCTGCTTTCCAGCTCTGTTCTCCTGTGCAGGGCAACAAAAGAAGACCCAGCTGATCAGCTAGGACTCGTGAGGCAGATAATAGATGGGGGCAGAGCCAGTCAGAGGTGGTATTTGCTGGTTCTCTGAACTACTCAAAATTTCTGCTACTGGTCAGAACCTGCTGAATACCATCTCTGTTCAAAACATCTATGACATGATATGGGGAATTCCAAGGAGATAAAGGACTTATTACATGATATAACTGGAAAGACTGAAAATGTGCAACAAGCATTAATGAAACAAGAAAATAAAATCCAGGGAACAAAGGAGACAACTGTAAGCTTAGAGGATGAGATAGAACAGACAAACAACAAATAGAAGAAGGAGAAAAGGAGGAGAAGATTATAAAGTTGGGTGAAATAAAGTTGGGTGAATAGGAGATAGAAAAATGGAGCTGAATAAATCAAAAGTTATTTTTAGGGAAAAAGACATTTAGCAGACTTATGGGTGGACTTGCAGTGAAAAATATTGGGGAGGGAAATAAAGGTTGGGTTGAATATGAAAGATGTAGATAAGGACCCAAGGGAGGAGTATGGGAGGCAAGCTAAAAAGAGAAGAAGTAGAACTTCCAAGAGGATGAGAGATGATGGCTAGGAAGAATTTTTCTTAAAAAAATAATGAGATTGGCCTAAAACAAGAATAGATAAAAAGTTTAAAAATAGGGGGAATATTGTTATACATACTTTACCTAACACAACAGTTAAAGTGATTAGTTTGAAAAAGGATGTTATTAGGTATGCTGAAAAATGATGCTATTACTATTAGAAGGATGTAGCAAATATTGAATAATTGAAAAATGAAGGATTATCTGCTGATACAGTTATATATAACAACACTAGATCAATGTAGTGACTACTAAGATTGGCCATATTAAAAATTAGAATAGACAAAGTTAGAAATGGGTGAATATGGTTATACATACTTTTACTTAATACATTTAAAGTGAATGAGGTCAAGATCAGAGTTTGAAAAAGGATGTTATTAGGTATACTCAAAAATAATGCTACTATTAGAAGGATGTAGCAAATATCTATAACTGAAAAATGAAGGATTATGCTCTGATATAGTTATGTATAACAACATTAGACTACGTTACTTAAATTAATTTAGTAATGCTCACTGTTTTATTATTGCTTTTGTATCCAAGTGATTTACACACTGTCCATGAAATGATATTGATGGATGTTTTAAAAATAAAAAAACTTTACAAAAAAAAGAGTTGGCTCCACCTGGTCTGTGCTGGCATGAAGCTCCTAATAAATAGGATTTCTTTTGAAGCTTGGCTTGAGGCTCATGATTTAATTAGGGCATCTATTGGAATCCTGACATCTTAAGGATTTGGTGGACTAGTTTGACGTGTTCTTCCATCATCTTAGTGAAGATGAGAATGTCAGTCAGGTAAATTAAGACCCCCTTATACAAGTACTCATGCAGCACCTCATTGATCAGCTGCATGAACACCACCAGGGCCCCCTGTAGTCCAAACGGCATCACTTTGAACTGGAAGCTTCTCAGAGGGCAATTAAATGCCACCTTCCATTCATCTCCCACTCTGATTCTGACACAATAATACATTTCTCTCAAATCTAACTTGGTAAATATCTTCCCCTTGGCCAGCATGTCCTTCACCATTGATCCCTGTAAAGTCTACACATCCTTCTTTTCCTTGAACAGGACTGGGGCTATTACTTGGGATTTGGCTGTCTGGATGAAGCCCCTGGCTAGGTTCTTGTCAATGTACTCCCTCAGCTCCTTCATCTCCTTGGGGGTCATGGAGTACATCTTGGGCTTCAGTAGTTTTGTCCCTGGAAGGCTCTCAATTCTGCAGTCCATGGGCCTGTGAGGGGGTAGCACACCTGGGTCCCTGGTGGCTCTTGAGTGTTCTGAGTCCTCTTCTCCCATCCTCTGCAGAGACTTCCTGTTTCATCCTCTCACCATATCATTGGGTCCAGCCAAGCTAGTCCTAGGATCACAGCTTCTGTAATCTTCCAGATCATCTCCCACTACTGACCCATCTCCAGCATCACAGGCTTGGTCAAATGGGTTACTGGGGACCCTCCTATTAGTGAGCCATTGACTTGCTCAAACCTAATGGCCCTGGATAGCCTCTTCACCCAGATTCCCAGTTTCAGCACTGTGGACAGAATATTAAGCATCAAGTGCAGTTTGAGTCTATTAGGGCCTCAAACTCTCCCTGAGCTGTGGTGGCTGCTGGGTTGGACTGACCACTCCTGGTGGCTGCTGGGGTCCATGGCCAGGGTTGGGACTCATCCTCATCACTGCAACTGGTCAGGATTGCAGGTGTCACTGTTCCAATTCTCCAAGAAACAGAAATAAAAAGTTCAATTAACTGCTTTTAATTCTTGAAGGCCTAGAAACATTGGCACATAGCAACCAAAACAAAGGCAGCAATAACCATTGCTGCTTTTCCACCAATTTAATTCCACCCCCCACGTGCACCTGCCCCACCCAAGCAGCTGCTGTATTTCTTGAGAGGCCTGGAATATTCTGTTGGGTCTACTCCTTTCTTCTGCTCTCCAGCCATGAGCTCCACCTTCCAGCTAATTTTTGGAGTGCCGGTTTGTCAGCAGAGCTTAAAAAATATTGCGAGCCTCTGATCACCACTCCACTCCTCAGCTGATTGTTGGCTGGCTTCTTCTTTGCCACCAGCCTCCCATGCCATAAATCTACAATTTCAATCTTCCTGCAAGGCTTCCCCACCCCCTGAATGGCAATCCCAAGATAATCTGCTGGAAGCTTGCTGTTTTGAGGGTTGACAAGCAGCTCCCCTCTATCATGGAGATGGTATCTGGAAGATAAGCAAAGACCACAGTTAGTTGCCTGTTGAGCGGGATCCCACTCAGTCATTCCTGCCTGGTTTTTGAGGTCTTATTGGAACTATCTCATGGTTATGCAGCCCTCATCTCCTGGCTCTTCACCCAAGATGCCTCTTACAGGGGATACCCCTTCCATTGTACCAGGTATTGTAGGGCTCCTCTATGAATGTGAGTCTAGGATCTGCTCAATCTCATAGTGAGCCTTCCCCCCACTTGAATGGCCCTGGGTTCATGTTTCAGGGGACTTGTACCTCCGAGGTCTCTACATGTCTCAATAGGCTACTATGGAATACTGGGTGTATTCACCCCAATAGGTGAGGGAGCTTCTGCTCCACAGTGACTGGATTGATGATGTGGACTATGGGAAATGGTCCCAGGAATTTAGGGGCTAGTTTACAGCAGGGCACCTTTAGATGTATGGTGGAAAGTCACACCTTCTTGCCAACCCAGAATAGGAGGTCAGCTCAATCAGTTTGTTGGTAGTTTACATAGCATCTAATCTATTGCTGTATTGGTTCTCTCTGCTTCTCCATTGGTAGCCAAATGGCTTTGATAGGACCCAATCATTCTAAGAAACTCCAGTAGAATTTGGCTGTCAATTGCACTCCCTGGTCTGAGATGATCCTCTGTGGGATGCCATGGAGGCAGTAGATGTGAGTGAGGAATATCTTCACCAGCTTATGTGCCAATGGGAGGCTCGGACAAGCCACGAAGTGGGCTTGCTTTGAGAATAGGTCAATAATTGTCCATATAACAGTTTTCCCATTATCCTCAGGGAGCTGTACAATGAAATCCATGGCTATTTCTTCCGATGGTCAAGTGAGATTAGCCACAGGTTGCAAGAGGTTCGGTGGTTTCCCTGGTCATTTTTTCATTGTTGCACAGATCGTACAGCTCCAGCATAGCCCTCTAGGTCTATTTTCAATGTTGGTCACCAAAATTGTTGGTTGACCAGATGTAGGGTTTTCAGGAACCTGAAGTGATCTGCTGATTTCGCAATCCTGGTCAGTTCCCCTAGATCCTGCTCACTGCTAGGCCAGAAGTGGGCTGGGTGGCTTTGGGGGTGTTATGTATGTAGGTTTGAATGTTATTGATTTATTTGAACTGTTCTTGTAAAATGTCAAATGGTATTGGTTTAAATAGTGCGGGAAGAAACCCTGCACTCCCATTGGCTGGCAGCTACGGCTGCAGGCTATAAGAGGCAGCCGTAGCCAAGCCAGGATGGGTCTATTCGAGCTGTAGTCACTAATAAACTCTTTGCTGGAACTCCTCGCGTCTGACTCTTCATGCAAACTTAACACTGGCGACGAAGGTGGGATTTCCCTGAAGAGAAGACGACGCGACGAACAAGCAACTGAGCGAGATGGCTGCGCTGAACACCCCAGCACCGTTCGATCTGGCGACGGAAGACTGGGAATCGTATGCGGATCGTTTCCACATGTATCTGGAAGGCGATCTCGCCAGCATCCCGAGCGGAAGAGGGCACTCTTTCTCACACACTGCGGTCCGGCAGTCTTCAAAATGGTGAAGGTGTTGGCGGGAGCAGCAGAGCTGAAGGTAATGGAATGGCCCGAGTTAGAGAAACTTTTGAGAGCCCATTCGCCCACAAGTATCGTGCCTCATTAAGAGACACGAATTTTACTGTTGGGATCAAGGGGATAGCGAGAATGTTAATGACTTCGTGGCAAGTTTAAGGGACATTGGGGTGCTTGTGACTTTACCAACTTAGAAGAGGCCATGCGTGATCGGTTTGTTTTAGGCCTAAAAGACAAGGTCTTACAAAGCAAACTATTAATGAAACCTAAGATCACCTTTAAAGAGGCCATTGAAGAAGCTGTCTCAGCGGAAGCCACCAAGTCCTCAGCAGCGGCCATGAAAAAGATTAACAAGGCCTCAAGCCAGGCCTCAAGCCATTCTGATGGGGGAAAATCCACAACTGCCCATTGCGAACAAATAGACTCTGATTCTGATGGCAGTGAGGCAGAGGAGGGATTTTTAGACTCAGAATGGAGAAGAAGAGAAAAGACTCTGGGAAAAGCAGGCAAGGATTCTATTGCAGAGGCTGTGGGGGCCACCCCGCACTGAATGCAAGTTCTTTGACTCCATTTGCCTACATTGTGAGAAACAGGGTCACATAGCCAGAGTCTGCAAATCATCCAGAACTCCACCGATTAGGAAAAAATTTCCTGATAAAGACTTTAAGCCCAATAATTTCCTTGAAAAGATGGGGCAAAATTTAGAAGCAAATGGCAAGAATGAAACTCACCAAACAATCACTATTGGTCATTCTTCACCCTTAAAAAGCAGGAAAGTACACGTGAAGGTGTTTATTGAAGGAAGGCCTTGCCAAATGGAAGTGGACTCAGGCTCTTATTTATCTATGGTGTCATGGGACACTATCTGAACTCTTTCCCAAAATTCAGAAGAAGAAGCATTTCCAGAAGCAACACTGACTCAAAAGACTACCAAGGAACAAGATTCCAGTAGTTGGAGCAAGAGATTTCAGCGTGCAGTTTAAAGGCCACACCAAACGTTTGCCCCTGACCATCGTGGACAGAGATCGCCCAAGTTTGCTGGGACTTGAGTGGTTCAAGCCACTAGGCATCGAGGTGACTGGCATCAATCACGTGAGCAGCTCTGAATGGGAGGAATCCTTGAAGTCTGAGTTTCAGAGGTCTTCAGCAGGATTGGGCAAGTATGGGGACCCTATTGCTTTCAGCCTAGACCCAAGGTGCCCCAATTCGTTTAAAGCCCAGGAGGGTTCCATTTGCTTTAAAGGGAAAAAAATGATGCACAATTAGATAAGCTCATTGCTCAAGGGGTTTTAGAGCCTACTGACCTCCAGATGGGAAACACCCATAGTCACACACCAGTCAAGGCTGATGGGTCAGTGAGAATCTGTGGTGACTATAAGGGGCCTTAACCATGCTGCGCTAGCAGCAGCAGGCATACCCAGCTGTTGTGCATCATCTGTCCCATTCCCATGGCAGGGAACTTTTGATGACCTTTGCTAAATTGGACTTGGCTCAGGCATATCAACAATTAACAGTTGATGATGTGCCACTGCAGACACAAACAATTGTGACTCATAGAGGTGCCTTCAAATGTAAAAGACACAATTTAGATGGCGTGGCACCTGGCATTTTTTCAAAGCCTTATGGAGAATGTTGCAAGGACTGCCCAGGGGTAGTGCCTTATTTTGATGATATTAATCTCTGCTGAAAATGTGGCCTCAGCAGAAGAGACTCAGAAGTTCTTACCAGATTCAGAAAAGCGGGTTTAAAAAGTCAAGACAAATGTACACTCAAAACAGACAGAGTTGAGTTCCTGGGTACATGATT
>CM019155.1:71890488-71981452 GCA_009733165.1 Naja naja
GGGGGTGGCGGACCCTTTGAGGGGCAGAGCTGAGGAATTTGGTCAGTATCTACAGGATAAAATCGCTCAGATCCGGGAAGAGTTGCTTTCCGGACTTGCAGTGGCCTGAGGATGGGGATGCGAGTGGTCTGGCCAATGTGACCTGGACTGAGTTCGATCCTGTTTCTGAGGATGAAGTGGACAGGATTATGTGGCGGCTGAGCTCCACCACATGTTTGTGGACCCGTGCCCTTCCTGGTTGGTTTATGCCTCCAGGGGAGTCACGTCGCTAACTCTGGGACAGTGGTCAACACTTCATTAAGGGAGGGGCTGTTCCCTGCCGCTCTGAAAGAAGTGGTGGTGAGGCCTCTCCTGAAGAAGCCTGCCCTTGACCCAGCCGTGTTGAACAACTTTGTCCGGTCTCCAACCTTCACTTCTTGAAGGTTGTTGAGAGTGTGGTGGCCCAGCAATTGCCACTTTTCCTGGAGGATCTGTACCAATCAGGCTTCTGGCCCGGGTACAGCATGGAGACAGCATTGAGTGGCAGCTGATTGATGATCTCTCTAGGGCTGGGACAGGGTTCTTCCTCTGTCCTGGTCCTATTAGATCTCTCAGCTGCTTCATACCATCGACCATGGTATCCTGTTGCGGTCTCGGGGGCTGGGAGTGGGAGGCACTGTTTTACAGTGGTTCTCCTCCTACCTCTGGGACATTTACAAGCAGTGTTGGCAGGGGGCAGAGGTCGACTCCAAGGTATCTCACTTGTGGGGTGCCCCAGGGGTTGGTCCTCTCGCCCCTCCTGTTCAACATTTATATGAAGCCGCTGGGTGAGATCATCTGTGGCTTTGGGGTGAGTTATCATCAGTATGCTGATGATACTCAGCTATACATCTCCACCCCAGGCCACATCAGTGATGCTCTCTCCGTGATGTCCCTTTGTCTGGAAGCAGTGCAGATCTGGATGGACAGGAACATGCTCTGACTCAATCTGGCCAAGACAGAGTGGCTGTGCATACCGACATCTCGGTCCAGTTTGGATATTCCATCTTTGGTCATGGGGGAGGAAGTGTTGCCCCCCGTGGACAGGGCACGGAATCTGGGGGTCCTCCTGGACTCACGGCTCAAATTGGAGGAGCAGGTGGGGACCATGGCCGGGGGGGTCTTTGCCCAGATCTGGCTGGTTCACTAGGTGCGCCCATTCCTAGACCGAGATGCCCTGCGCACAGTCACTCAGGCGCTCGTTATTTCCCGACTCGACTACTGTAACGCTCTCTACTTAGGACTGCCCTTGCATACCACTCGGAGGCTTCAACTGGTGCAGTGATGGGAGCCTCCCGATACTCTCATATTACACCCCTCCTGTGCGACCTACATTGGCTTCCAGTTGTCCTCCGGGTGAGATTCAAGGTTTTGGTGTTAACATTCAAAGTCCAGCATGGCATGGGTCCAGGTTATTTACAAGAATGACTCCTCCCAGCATCAAATACCAACTGCCCTGTATGGGCGCACAGACGGGGTCTCCTCGGGGTGCCGTCTGCGACTCAATGTTGCTTGGCGATGACCCGGGGAAGGGCCTACTCTGTGGCGGCTCCCACTCTGTGGAATCTTCTTCCGCTGGAACTCAGTTGGCCCCGATCGCACCTTCCGCCACGATCTGAAGATCTGGCTCTTTTCACAATCCGGGCTATGCTGATTTTCTGGGGGCTGGTTTATTTTAACTATGGGGTTTTTAACTTTAATTTGGCTTTAATCTGTTTAATATGTTTTTAGCTAATTTATTTATTGTTGTATTTTTTAGCTGTGAGCCGCCCTGAGTCCTTTTTGGAGAGGGGGTGGCATATAAGTCAGATTAATAAATAAATAAATTAATTAATTAACTGTTTTTAATTCTTGAAGGAAGGCTTGGAAAATCAGCACATAGCAACCAAAACAAAGGTGCTTTCTCACCAATTTAACCCCACCCCCAACATGCCCCTGTCCCATTCATGTGGCTGCTGTACTTCTCAAGAGGCCTAGAATCTTCTGTTGGACCTACACACACACACACATACACACACACACGTATGTATGTATGTATGTATGTATGTATGTATGTATGTATCAATTTGCCCCGGTTTGGGTGAAGTGGTTTTTAATTTTATGGCTGGTTCAGTGAACCAGCAAATCCCACCCCTGGCTGGCCCGCCCACCCCACCCCACCCATCCCAGGAATCACCACACAGCCTGCTTTGGATCCCAGGTAAGTGCAAGGCCTGCATGAAAGCTTGGGGAGGGTGAAAAATGGGCCTCCCAGAACTTCTGGAAGGGCCTCCGGAACCCTGGGAGGCCATTTTCGCCCTCCTGGAGGCTCGAGGAAAACCTCTGGAGCTTGGGGACAGCAAAAACGCCCCACCCGGCATGGTGCAGGAGGCTGACTAGGCCATGCCCATCATGGCCACGCCCACCCAGAAACCAGGCAGAGAACTGGTTGCTAAATTTTTTGAAGCCCATCCCTGTATAAATTCCTTTCTCACACCTATGAGTAGTCTGTGTCTTCCACAATCTTGGGTCTTTTGTCAGAGGCCTGAGACTTTGTGGATTCTGCCCAGTATCCTAGCACTGTACTTTTTCTCTTTTGGACAGAGAGCTCTGATTTTGTATTTGGGATCTGTTGGTTCCACCCAGCTTAGGCTCCTATCATCACTTGGCCACTTTGGCCTTTACTTTCTACATCCTTTTCTGTTTCTCCTTCAGGCTGTGATATTTCTCCAACTTCTCATACTTCTTCCTGATGTTGCTGTTACTTGGCACCTCTACACAGTGTGGGATTCAAGTAATTTAACAACTGGTTCTTCCAAGTGACTGGGTGGGTGGGCATGGCTGGGGAGATCATGTGACTGAGTGGGTATGGCCAACTCGACATCACTCATGGCAAGGTGGGGTGGCACAGGCAGGCTGTTGCTGCAGAGACAGGGTGATTTCCTATGTACCATTCTGAGCCTCTTCCCCCGCCTTGGGCTGACAAAATAAAAGCCCATCAAAAGATTGTGACTGCCTGCCAAGCCTACCTGGTGCATGCTGGCAAAAGAAGGCTAGGGGAAAAAAAGAGAAGGGTCTATGGAAACCCCCCCACACACACACCTTTTCTGCCTCCATTGGGCTTTCTGAGCCATGCTGGATCAAGATGGGTAGGTGGGGGGGAAGCAAAAAGCCCACTCAGTCCATACTCACCAGCACAAAGGCAAATCTCTCTTCCAGCTCACCCAGTCCAGGCATTGAGAGCTTGAGGAGTAGATTGTGTGCCCTGAAGTCCATCTGCTGCTTCTCCAAGCCCAGCTCTGGCTGCAGCCAACCATCCAAATCCCAGAGGCTAATAGCGGGCTTGTTAAGGCATGCAATATGCTGTTGCTAAACTCCTGGGTTCCCTGCATGAGTGCTGACAGTCTGGTACACCTTCCCCACCCAGTCAGCCCACGCTCCCCTTTCACTCCAGGCACCAATTTTTCCAGTGCCCCACACATGCAACCCCTCCCTTTTTTTAAGAATTAGAGCCGCAGGGAGACAAGACGCACTGATCTCTGTCTCCCTCTAGGACCAGCCTTGGAAAAACACACCCTCCTCCTCCTCCTCACAATTGGACTCCCTTTCTTCTCCACATGAGCAGGGAAGGAGTACTGGACTTCCAGCACTTGTGTGGGGAACCCAGGAGCTTAGCTTATGCTTTACTTGATCTTACTTAA
This sequence comes from Naja naja, assembly GCA_009733165.1. Classification (NCBI taxonomy): domain Eukaryota; kingdom Metazoa; phylum Chordata; class Lepidosauria; order Squamata; family Elapidae; genus Naja; species Naja naja. The sequence goes on from CM019155.1 coordinate 71,894,187, forward strand.
AATCTGAGAAGTGACTTAGACAGATGTTCAGGAAATAGCCATGGGTTGGGTCAGAATTGCAAAAAGGAAAATCACAAAATAACTGGGAAGGGATACCACAAAATGTTATAATATTTACCCTGAGAATATTATAGCAAATATATCTGTTAGTCATTCTTATAAGTCTTTAAAGTAATTATCACACTATAATTAGTGTACCTAATCCTGGGTTCATCTCAGGCATGTATAATTGCATAAGAACCACTGGTGGCTTTCAAACTATGTGAGAAGGAGGAGTGGGATGCACAAGGTATGTTTTCCAGTGTGAGCAATTCTGACACTGTATTGAAACTCAGGTCTCCCAGTGTTTTCCCAGCTAAACCTCTCTGGGTCATAGGGACCATGTACAAAATGGACCACCATCCCCATTTCTTTTCATAAAACAGGCTTAATGAATGATAGGGGACAGCATATAAATGTCAAGCACATAACAATGTAAAAGATATATGCTCATTTATATGCTCATTTATATGATATATACTCATAATGTGAAGGCTGAACCTTGTTTATTCTAACTACTGGCATCAGGCATCTTCCAGTTCTAGGTTTGGGGGAAACTCCATGTTTTCAGTACCCTGTTGTCTCTTCCTTGCCATGCCTGCCATGCCTGCCATTCAGATCTCCTGGGCCCAATCCACACAACCAATCAAAGTGAGAGGAAATTAACAAGCAATGGTAAAAAGGAGTATCTATGGTAACTATCACCATAGATTCGCAAAATGAGAAGTATTGGAAGCGAACTTTTAGTTGCTGTGATGCAGGAGTCTTAACTATGGTGCAGAAATGCAAAATATTTCTGATGATCCAACCTCTGCCTGAACATTTCTATTATAAACCCTGTTAATGACTTTGAATCTGCATACACGAACTTCTGGAATAAGAAGTGATTCTTTTTATGTAAACATGTGTTTTACCAAGAAGGAAAAAGAAGAGCATCTGTTACTGATTTCCCTGACTTCCTTTCCTATCTCTGTATTTTGTGTGTTTTTGAGTAAGTTTGTATGAAAGACATACACTACCGCTTTAAGCCGTCATTGTTTTTTAAAGTATGAATTGATGGTTCTTTTTGCATATACTTTGTAAGACTGACTTAAGTAAGTCTTGACAACTCTTTTTCCCCAGGGAGTAGACTAAAAGTATTGTTTAGAAATCTAATATATGGTTTATTTACTCAATTTATGCTGAGCTCTACAGTTCTTTCAGGCCGGCTTTGTTGGCCCATTACTCTATTAATGCTCCATTACTGAAATTAGTGTTGTAATTGAAGGAATTGGGGAGGGAGAAAGGAAGGGAACACTTAAAAAAAGGAACAGCTCCATTTTAATCCTATCACTCATTAAACCATCAGGAAACTAAAACCTTTCCCCACGCATACATGCTTGTACTTAGAGACACTCCTTGAGACAGCACATTCACATGGATGAACAACCAGCAAATTGCCCTGCCAAGCAAATCAGTAGTCCACCCTGCTGATGAATAGACAAGGGAAATACGAAAAAAATATATCTCCAGATTCAAGAAAACAGATAGGGTGACAAATCGAAGAAAGAGCTACATAAATTTTTTACTGAAAATGGGGTGGCAATTCATGCATCAAAACCAAAGGCGTATTGAATAGAATAGAGTAGAGTAGAGTAGAATAGAATAGAATAGAATAGAATAGAATAGAATAGAATAGAATAGAATAGAATAGCTTTACGGGCCACGTGTGATTGGACACACATGGAATTTGTCTTGGTGCATATGCTCTCAGTGTACATAAAAGAAAGATACATTCATCAAGAGTTGTCATTCCCTTGGTAGAATTGGACTCTGAGGGAGAGGAGAAACAGCCAACAGGGAGTGGAGCTCTTGCAACGTGACAGCAAGTACATGATATAACAGCCTCCTTATTGCTGACTGATATATTCCTTGATCACAATCTTCACTTTTGTCCTCACCCAAATTGTTATGAAAATCTGTGCTCATAGATGTTGGAGCAGAATTACAACATAACCACCTTTCTCGGTTTTTTGTATCTCTACACCGAGATGATTTTGTATTTCACCCAAATTTTTCTATTCAAATGTTTTCTCTAACGGATTAGCAAATTCTTTTACCTGTGACACATCTTTTGCAATGAAACAAAGATCATCCACAAATGCTATTTATTTATTTGTTTGTTTGTTTGTTTATTTGATTAGTCAATTGCTTACAAAATAATAGGTATAAGTATAAACATAGTTATAAATACATGGATACATATAAGAAAATAAAAGAAACAATAGGACAAGGATGGTAGGCACTTTGGTGCGCTTACGCACACCCCCTACAGACCTCTTAGGAAAGGGGAGAGGTCAATTGTAGACAGTCTAAGGTTAAAGTTTTTGGGGTTTGGGGAAGAAACCACAGAGTCAGGTAGAGTATTCCAGACATTGACCACTCTATTGCTGAAGTCGTATTTCCTGCAATCAAGTTTGGTGCAGTTAACCATGAGTTTGTATCTTTTGTGTGCTCTTGTATTGTTATGGTTGAAGCTGAAGTATTCATTGACAGGTAGGACATTGTAATGTATGATTTTATGTACTATACTTAGATCGGACCGAAGATGGCGTAGTTCTAGGTTTTCTAGGTCTAGAACCTGAAGTCTGGTTGCATAAGGTATTCTGCAATGAGCAGAGGAGTGTAGAACTCTTGTGAAATATTTCTGGACTTTCTCTACTGTGTTAATATCAATTACGTAATGTGGGTTCCAGACTGGTGAGCTGTATTCAAGTATTGATCTAGCAAATGTTTTGTATGCTCTAGTTAGTAGTGTGATATTACCAGAGAAAAAGCTATGTAGGATTAGGTTAACAACTCTTAATGCCTTTTTGGCTATGTAGTTACAGTGGGCTCTAGCACTTAGATCATTTGAGATGAATACTCCAAGATCCTTGACAGAGTTTGGATCATCAACAAGATCTTGACTATTCAGCTTGTATTTTATTTTCTGATTTTTTTTCCCAATATGTAAGACAGAGCATTTATTTGTTGAGATTTGAAGTTGCCATTTGTTTGACCATTCTGATACATAGTCGAGGTCTTTTTGAAGGGTAGCAGTATTGTCAGTGGTGTTGAATAGCTTTACATCATCAGCATAGAGAATGCAGTTGCTCTTAATATGATCAAAGAGGTCATTTATGTAGAGTATGAAGAGAGTTGGTCCTAGAACACTGCCTTGAGGGACACCACTGTTGACAGATATGGAATTTGATAGGACATTTCCAATTTTGACCATTTGTTGTCTGTTTGACAAGAATGCTTCTATCCAGTTATGCAGATGTCTAGAGATACCATAAGATTTTAGTTCTAATAGTAGTTTGTCATGTACCACTGAATCAAAGGCTTTACAGAAGTCTATGTAGATTGTGTCTATTGCTTTGCCCTGATCGAGTTGTGTAGTCCATATGTTTTTGCATTGTAAGAGTTGCAGATTACAGGATAGTTTTTTTCTGAAACCAAATTGTTTATTAGAGAGTAGGTTGTTTGTCTCTAAGTGGAGGATAATGGATTGGTTAATAACTGATTCCATGACTTTACAGGTGACGCAGCATAAGGAGATTGGTCTGTAATTTTCAACTAAGCTGGGGTCTCCCTTTTTGAAAATGTGGATGACCATGGCTAGTGACCATAGGTTTGGCAAGGAGCTGGTCCTGAAAGATTTTTCAAAGATTATGCTTAGAGGTTCGGCTATGGCAGCGGATAGCTTTTTTAAGAAGTAGGCACATATTCCGTCCGGTCCAATAGATAGAGACGGTTTTAGATTGCATAGTGCTTTTTCAACATTGTCTTCTGTAAAATCTATATTTATTAGATCATTCTAATTGTCTGTGGTTCGACTAGGAAATACTGGGCATGAGCCATTGATGTTTACAAATATTGAGCCAAAGAATGTGTTAAAGAGGCTTGCTTTAATGGTGTCATTGTTACAGTCTTTACCATTAGGTCCTTTCAGGGGTGGGATGGACCTTGAGTCTCTTAGTTTGTTGTTTACAAAATTGTAGAAAGCACATGTGGAATTGGTGCGTAGCAGGTTTTCCTCTTGTTTAATGTGATAATTGGTGCATTCAGTCTTTATCTGGTGGCATAAATTTTTGTATCGGCTTTTGAAGTTGGCAACATGACCAGATTTGTTTTTTCACCAAAGTGACCTCTTTTTGGATTGAAGCTTACTTATTGTTATGGGTAATCTGTTTTTTTCTGTTTTGGGGAGTTGTTATTGGTACATATAGTTTGATGACTCTTTGGACTTCAAATAAAAATATGTTGTAATGGTATTATTATTATTATTATTATTATTATTATTATTATTATTATTTATTCGACTTGTATGCCACCCTACTCCCTAAGGACTCAGGACAGCGAATATTAAAACAGAGCAAATTTACAATAAAAAACAATTAGATAAAATAAGTCAAATATATTAAAACATTAAGAAAAGATTAAAAACCCTAACCCCCCCCCCCAGGTCATTCCAGGCCAGCCTGTTGAAGCAACCAGGTCCTCAGGTAGAAGGAGCGGAGGTCAGGGGCCAAACGGAGATCCACGGGAAGCTGATTTCAGAGGGCAGGCGCTCACACAAAGAAGGCCCTAGCCCTGGGAACCGCCAGCCAACAATGCCTGACTCAAGGAGGCCCCTTCTATGGGAGCGAACAGGGCAATCGGAATGTGATGCTGGCAGGAGGCATTCCTGCAAGTACCCTGGACCCAAGCCATTTAGGGCTTTGTAAGTTGTTACTAACACCTTGAAGGTAACCCGGGAGACAACTGGCAACCAATGCAAGCCGCGCAGGAGGGGGGTAACATGGGAGTATCGGGATACTCCCATCACAGCCCGTGCGGCCACATTCTGCACCAGCTGTAACCTCCGGGTCATCCACAAGGGCAGCCCCATGTAAAGAGCGTTGCAGTAGTCGATTCTGGAGGTGACGAGCACATGAGTGACCGTTTGAAGGGCATCTCAGTCCAAATAAGGGCGGAGCTGGCGAACCAGCCGAACCTGGGCAAAAGCCCCCCTGGCCACAGCTCCCACATGCTCCTCCAAGCTGAGCTGTGAATCCAGAAGGATGCCCAGATTCCTCGCCCTATCCACGGGGGGCAACACCTCTCCCCCCATGACCAAAGATGGTACACCCAGTGAAGACCAAGATGCCGGTAAGAACAACCACTCAGTCTTGGTCGGGTTGAGCTGGAGCCTATTACTCCCCATCCAGACCCATACCACCTCCAGGCACCGGGACATCACAGAGAGAGCATCACTGATCTGGTCTGGGGTGGAGATATAGAGCTGGGTATCATCAGCATATTGATGATACCTCACTCCAAAACCTCGGATGATCTTGCCCAGCGGTTTCATGTAGATATTAAACAGGACAGGCAAGAGAACGGACCCCTGAGGCATCCCACAAGTGAGGGGCCTTGGGGCCAACCTCTGCCCCCCTGCCAACACCAACTGCGAATGGCCCAAGAGGAAGGAGGAGAACCACCGCAAAATGGTGCCCCCGCCCCTAATCCTTGGAGCCGCTGCAGAAGGATACCATGGTCGATGGTATTGAAAGCCACTGAGAGATCTAACAGGACTAGGACAGAGGAAAAACTCCTGTCCCGAGCCTTCCAGAGATCATCCATCAGTGCGACCAATGCTGTCTCCATGCTGTGTCCGGCCCTATTGATACGGGTCTAAATAATCAGCTTCCTCCAGGAACAAGGGGAGCTGCTGCACCACCACGCTCTCAACAACCTTCGCTAAGAAGCGAAGGTTGGAGACTGCACAATAGTTATTCAAAATGGTCAGGTCCAAGGCAGGCTTCTTGAGGAGGGGCCTCACCACTGCCTCTTTCAAGGCGGCAGGAAAGACTCCCTCACTCAAGGAGGCGTTGACAGTTGCCTGGAGCCAGCCGCGTGTAACCTCCCTGGAGGCATACACCAACCAGGAAGGACATGGGTCCAATAAACACGTGGTGGAAGACAGCCTCCGCATGATCCTGTCCACCTCATCAAGGGAGACCAGGTCAAACTCAACCCAGATAGAATCAACCAGATCCGTTGCCACCCCATCATCAGATCCCTGCCAATCAGAATCCAAGCCGGCACGAATTCAAGCGACCTTATCCACCAGATGTGAACTAAATTCCTCTTCTCTGCCCTGCAAAGGGTCATCCCCATCCCTTAATTGGAGAAGGGAGCAGGTCACCCAAAACAGGGCCGCAGGGCAGTCATCGGCAGACGCAATCAGAGCGGAGAAGTAAGCACGCCTCGCCACCCTAATCGCTTCCAGATAGGTCCTAATATAGGCTCGCAACTGGACACGGTCGAATTCAGAGCGGCTAGTCCTCCACCTGCTCTCCAAGCGTCTTCTCCACCATTTCATCCCCCAGAGCTCCTCAGAAAACCAGGAAGCCAACTGGGGTCTACGGCGGGGAAGAGGCCGCAAGGGGACAACCCGGCCGAGCACCGCCGCGGCTGCCTGTTGCCAGGAGGCCGCCAGCGTCTCGGCCGGGCTGTGGCCAAGGGAGGCGGGCAAGGACCCCAGTGCTGTCTAAAACCTCTCAGGGTCCATCAGGCGCCTGGGGTGGAACCATCAAGTTGGCTCCTCATCCCAGCAGCGAGGGATAGCCAATTGAAAGACCAACCGCAGGAGATAGTGATCTGTCCATGATAGGGGTAGGGTAGATGGAAAACCCTCCCCCAGATCACTACACCACTGTCCCGAGACAAAAACAAGGTCGAGCATGTTCCCCCCCTCGTGAGTGGGCCCATGAATCACCTGGGTCAGGTTCATGGCTGCCATGGATGCCATGAACTCCTGAGCCAAGCCCGACACCCCACCCAGAGATGGCAAGTTAAAGTCCCCCAGAACTATAAGCCTGGGGAACTCCACCACCAGAGAGGGAAAAGGCCCCCAGAACTATAAGCCTGGGGAACTCCACCACCACCTCTGAGAGGACATCGAGAAGCTCAGGCAGGGCCGCCACCACGCAGCTGGGGGACAGGTACGTTAGCAGTAAACCCAACTGACCTCCTGGGCCCATTCTCACGAGGAGGACCTCACACCCACCTATCTGTCTTGAACAGTATTGCATCCACTGAATAGAGATTGCCAATCAAGGGATGAGAGATCATTGTCTATAAGATCATAGTTACCTTTTTTGAAGTTATAACTGGGGATCACGTTGTTGTGATGATTTTTGTGCAGATGTATGTTGAGACAAAAGTCAATCATGTTGTGGTCACTGTTGGAAAAGGGTTCTATAATTTGTATTCTGTAAATTGAATTCAAACTATTGCAGAAGTTGAGATCGAGGCAGTTGTTAAGTCTAGTATTGTTAGTTACTAGTTGTTCCAGTCCCAGATTTGTTACAGCACTGTAGAAGACTGCATGTATGGGTTCAGTGTTACATTTGTTTAGGGTCCAATTAATATGAGGTCGATTGAAGTCACAAAGAAAGATAAAAGACGGATTTTGGAATCCCATGAGGTGGCATGCTGCAAAATGGGGTTTTAAGGCGATAAGGGGTGTGTTACACAAATTTTTAATCAAATTTTTATATGGGTTAGGGTGGGTTGGAGAGAGTGGGTTTGAGTGGGAATGTGGGGGAGTTCTCCCAGTGCACTCTTGATTGTCGTCCAGGCCTTATGGGGGTTGTGGTGGGGGAGGGGTGGAAGGGAGGCTTGGGCTTCAGGGAGAGAGCTGGTTTTAAGATCTCCACAGCGATTGGGTATGGCAGAGGATGACAAAACAAAGGGCTGGATCAGTATCAGGGAGTGCGCCCCCACTATTTATGAGCAGTTGCGTGCTCCGACCCTCTGGCTTCTGCCTGCTCCCCTGCAGGTACGGGAGGCCAGGTTCCTGTGCTCGGGTTGGTTTATGTCAACACCAGGTCCATGGTGAATAAAGCCCCCCTCATCAAGGAATTGATTGAGGAGGAGGCTGCAGACCTGGCTTGAATCATGGAGACCTGGTTGGGGCCAGAGGGAGGGGTCTCTCTGTGTGATTTATGCCCCCCAGGTTTCCGGGTGCTACACCAACCTCGAGCCCAGGTTAGGGCAGGGGAGTGGCGGTGGTTGTTAGGGAGTCCTTTTGTCTGAGGGAGGTCATTGTCCCACAGATAGGCGGGTGTGAGTCTCTCCTCATAAGGCTGGGCCCTGGGGGTCAATTGGGCCTGTTGCTCACGTACCTTTCTCCCAGCTGCGTGACAACGGCTCTGCTGGAGCTACTTGACATCCTCTCAGGGGTTGCGGTGGAGTTCCCTAAGCTTATGGTCTTGGGGGACTTCAATCTTCCCTCTCTGGGTGGGGCATCGGGGTTGGAGTGGGAGTTCATGGCTTCCATGACAGCTATGGACCTGACCCAAATAATTCAGGGTCCAACCCATGAGGGTGGACACACACTCAACTTGGTTATCTTCGGACAGTGGTATAATGATCTGGGGGGGGATTATTAACTTCACGACCCCTGTCATGGACCGATCATTTCCTCCTTCAGCTAGGCTTCCATTACATCACTCCACACTGCTGGGACATGGAACCAACCAGGTGGTTCCATCCAGGTGCCTGATGGACCCAGAGGGGTTCCAGTCAGCGCTTGGGTTGTTTCCTGCCTCCCTTACTCACAACTTGGCCGAGACCCTGGTGAATGCCTGGCAACAGGCTGCCTCAGAGGCTCTTGACCGAGTTGCCCCTTTGCAGCCCCTGACCCATCACAGATCCCGGTTAGCTCCTTGGTTTTCCATGGAGCTCCGGGAGATGAAGCGATGGAGGAGGGGCCTAGAGAGCAGTTGGAGATCCAGCTGTTCTGAATCTGACCGGTCCTAGTTGAGGTTCTTTACAAGGACCTACCTGGTGGTGATGAGAGCAGCGTGGTCCTCTTACTTCGCTATTCTCATTGCATCTGCAGAGAATCGCCTGGCCGCCCTGTTTGGGGTCACCCGCTCCCTCTTGAATCGGGGGGAGGGGGGTGACCCTTTGCAGGGATGTGCTGAGGAATTTAGTCATCACCTGCAGGACAATATCACTCAGATTCGGGCCGGCTTGGACTCTGACTGGCTAGAGTCTGACGAGGGAGTAGCGTCGGGTCTGGTTGTTACTATCTGGGATCAGTTTGACCCTGTGACTCCAGATAATGTGGACAGGGCCATGCGGAGGCTGAGTTCCACCACGTGTTTTTTGGACCTGTGTCCTTCCTGGCTGGTGTATGCCGCCCGGGAGGTTACACGAGGCTGGCTCCAGGCAGTTGTCACCACTTCATTGAGTGAGGGGTTCTTCCCGGCTGCCTTGAAGGAGGCGGTGGTGAAGTCCCTCCTCAAGAAGCTTGCCTTGGACCCAGCTGTTTTGAACAACTTTCGTCCAGTCTCCAACCTTCGCTTTATAGCGAAGGTTGCTGAGACCGTGGTGGCATCCCAGTTTCCGACATTCCTGGAGGAAGCTGATTACCTAGATCTGTACCAATCGGGTTTCAGGCCTGGGTACAGCATGGAGACGGCATTGGTTGTGCTGATGGATGATCTCTGGAGGGCTCGGGACAGAGGATATTCCTCTGTCCTAGTCCTGTTATATCTCTCAGCGGCTTTTATACCATCGATCATGGTATCCTGTTGCAGCGCCTCGGGGGGTTGGGGGTGGGAGGCACCGTTCTTCAGTGGTTCTCCTACCTTCGGGCATTTGCAATCGGTGTTAGCAGGAGGGCAGAGGTCGGCTCCGCAGCCCCTCGCTTGTGGGGTGCCCCAGGGGTCGGTTCTCTCTCCCCTCCTGTTCAACATCTATATGAAGCCGCTGGGCAAGATCATCCGTGGTTTTGGGGAGAGGTATCATCAGTATGCTGATGATACCCAGCTCTACATCTCCACCCCAAACCAACACAGTGATGCCCTCCCCGTGATGTCTCATTGCCTGGAAGCGGTGCAGATCTGGATGGGGAGGAACAGGTTCCAGCTCAACCCTGCCAAGACCGATTGGCTATGCATACCGGCATCTCAGGTGGTCCAGGATGTTCCACCTTTGGTTATGGGGGGAGAGGTGTTGCCCCCCAATAGATAAGGCTCACAACTTGGGTGTCTTCCTGGATTCATGGCTCAGTTTGGAGGAGCAGGTGGGAGCCGTGGCCAAGGGGGCATTCGCCCAGGTGTGCCTGGTGCGCCAGTTGTGCCCCTATCTGGACTGAGATGCACTATTCATGGTCACTCATGCGCTCGTTACGTTCCGGATCGACTACTGCAATGCGCTCTACATGGGGCTGCCCTTGCGGACCACTCGGAGGCTTCAGCTGGTGCAGAATGCAGCCACGCGGGTTGTGATGGGGGTATCCTGATACTCCCATATTACACCCCTCCTGCGCGAGTTGCATTGGTTGCCGGCTGCCCTCCACATGAGATTCGAGGTGCTGGTGCTTACCTATAAAGCCATCCATGGCTTAGGGCCAGGGTACTTGTGGGAACATCTCCTGCCAGCATCGAACACCAATCGCCCAGTGCGCGCCCACAGACAGGGCCTCCTTGGAGTATGTCGGCCAGACAGTGTCGGCTGGTGGTCCCTAGGGAGAGGGCCTTCTCTGTGGGGGTGCCCACTTTGTGGAACCAGCTTCCCCTGAAGCTATGATTGGCCCCTGACCTCTGCTCCTTTTGCCGCGGCCTAAAGACTTGGCTATTTGAACAAGCCGGCCTGGACTGAGGGGGCGTTGTTTTAAATGTTTTGTGGTAGGGTTTTAAATATTTATTTGGTCCAATTGATTTTAATTCCTTTTAACTTTTGTATTCTTTTTTTTTTATGTGAGCCACCCTGAGTCCTTCGGGAGATAGGGCGGCATATAAGACCAAATAATAAATAAATAAAAAATAAATGAATGAATATATAAATAAATAAATAAAAGTATGTGGGCAGGATGTTGCCCATGTTAGTGGTGAATTTAGCTTGTTTACATGATCGATGTCATAATCAGGGTCTTTGTAACATAGTAAGAATCGAAATGTGATATTTAAGGACAGTTCACAGACGATGGTCTCAGGAAGAGCAAGCTCCTGGGTAATTGACAATCCCCAACTTGTAACTTTCAAGTGTATATGCAACCATCAGCCTTACAACTCTTGAACCCAAGACCCTTTAGTGATGTATCTAAACAGATATTCCAATTCCTGGCTGACTGCTTCAGCCCATAATGGCCTTGTTCAATTTATACACAAAGTTAGGCTGTTTACTTTCATACCCTGGTGCTTGAACTGTGTAAATTTCTTCTTCTAATTCTGCATTGCGGAATGCTGTGGTTATATCAAAATGCCGAATTTTATAGCCATGTGCCACTGCCAATGCTAGTGCCAACCTTAGGCTTTCACTCATTACCATAGGCATAAATATCTCATCATTGTGCATGTTTTTCCTCTTTGAAAAACTTTGTGCCACTAATGTTGCCTTGTATTGAACCTCATTGTTGGGTAGTACTTTCTTTTTGTATATCCATTTACATCCTATGGATTTGCAACCCTGTGGCAAAGTCATAGATGTGAATACCTTGTGTTCACCCATGGATTTCATTTCTTTGTCCATGGCTTCTTTCCACTTTACTTGTTCAATTTTGGGTAATGTCAGGGGTGGGATTGTACTGGTTCTATCCAGTTCTATAGAACCCCTTGTTAACTTTCTAAGCAGTTCAAAGAATCAATAATTAGAAGCAATCTCCTTTTGTTTTTTTCCACCCTTATTACATTCTTGTCAGAACGCCTAGACTTCCTGTCCCTGGAGCTTCTGAGGCTTGCCTTTCTTAAAGGGGAAGGGATTTTTACACTGCTGTTGGGAGGAAATACTTCCCTGTACAATCAGCACTTTGAAGAAATAATTGAATAATGAAGCAGAGCTTTTAGTGACAGGGAACCAAGATGAGTGACATTCAGCAAGGCTTCTTGGCTAGCTAGAAAAATTGACATTCAAACGTGATTTTACATTCCCTTTCTGAGTTTTGGTCTAAAACTGTTTTTTGGTGAAGGTTAATTCTGTGCTTGGTGACATTTAACCCTGTGTTTATTGATGGGATAATTTTCCCTATTCAGCTTCAACAAGTAACAGCTACTGTTGTGATTTAATTATTTGTATTGTGTTTGAATTTTTTCCTGCCTCATGGTTTCTTTTTCTATCTGGGCAGGGGGGTCTTCCTCACTGCTTTAGTACTATCTGGCACTGTCCTTTTGGGGTATACTTCCAAGAGGCAGGATACAAGCTTAGCACTGATTTTTTTACTGCCTTTCTGGAGGGCATGTGACCTTCCCTTAAATCTGAATGATTTCCTTAGGATATCTTGTGAGGTGAGTGAGACCAGCTGGTATCTTTAAGTGGTGCAAATGGATGTAAGGATTACTTCTCTTGGGTGTGATTTTTCTGGAGAGCTTAAATGACGTCTCTGCTAAAGGGTTTCACTTTATGAGCAAGAGATGGCTGCTTGATCATTATCACTGAATTTTAACTATTTTCGTTCCTCAAGTTGCTCTGGCACCCCGCCTGATTCATAACTCCAGCTTGCAGGTATTTTTAATCTAATGTTTGGTATTTAGGGCAGCTTTTTGCAAGCAAAGAAGCTTTTTGTATTTTTGTACAGGTAATCCTTGATTTACAACAGTTCATTTAGTGACCATTCAAAGTTACAATGGCACTGAAAAAAGTGACTTATGACCATTTTTCACACTTATGACCATTGCAGCGTCCCCACTGTCATGAGAGAGGCCAGCAGGAGAAGTGCCCCTGAGTGAGTTGAGTTGGCCATGCCCACCCAGTCACATGACCACCAAGTCACACCCACTAACTAAGCCACACCCACAGAACCAGTTGTTAAAAACACTGAATCCCACCCCTGGGTAATGCTAATACTTCCTTATAGTTTTATGGCTCAGACCACACATTACACACCTTTACTTCATTAGCAGAATATCTGTCAGTTGGAATGCCCTTGTTCCATTCCACCGACCTGCATGGCATTGACTGCTCCTGTGTTTCAACCCTCTGTGGCTTCATATCTGAGTCATCATCTTCTCCTGATTCCTTTTCTTATTCTTTTTCAGCTTCTCCTCCCTGAACACTGACACCATCATTGAGTTACTGTCACTAAGTGGATCACTTCATTAAGTGAATCATTCCAAAAATTGGCATTAATTCTGTTCCAATTTTGCTCTGAAAAGTTAGCAGACCTGGAAATCACTATTCTTTTGCTCCCATTGCTAAAGCGAAAGCCCTTTGAGCCAGGCTCATAGCCCATAAACCTGAGCTATCTAGCCTTTGGTTGATGACCTTTTTTTCTGATTGCCTTTGGAATATGCACCCATGCATTGCTTCCAAACACTCTTAAATATGCCAGAGATGGCTTTCTCCCATATACTGCATATAGAGTATTATTAATAGATGAATTCCACAGCCTATTGATTAAATAATTAGCAGTCAGCATGGCTTCACCCCATATGACCTGCTCACACCAGAATCCTCCAGCAGTGAATCCTTCATTGTTTGTAAGATTCCATTCTGCCTCTCAGCTACACCATTCTCAGTTGCTGTGTATGGATTAGCGAATCTGTGTTTTATTCCTAACTGTCCCAACCACTGTTGAAAACTTGCTGACATGAATTCTGAACTTCTGTCAGTTTGCAGCTGACATACCTGTTGTTTATATCTCCATTCTATGAAGCTTACCATTGCTTAAATTTCTGTAGCACCTCTATTTTACTCATTAGTAAATAGCAAAAATCAAATCTGCTGTAGTCATCTATAGTGACGAGTGCATACTTTGCTCCTCTCAAAGCAGCTTGCATTGGCCCCACCAAATTTATTTGTACCAGCTCTTGAGCTCTTGATGTCTGCCTTGTGCTACTTTTGTTTACTGGGAATGCCTTGGACTTTGATGATTTACATACAGTACAGAATTATTAACAATTGTTTGACTTGCCCCACTGTCTATTAACTATTTGTCTCTGCTATTACAATAGCTAACTTTTGCAACAGCAGCTTGTCCATCTGTTGTTTTTGTTCCTTGCAAAAAGTCTTTCTTTCAATGAGTCGTCACCACAGATGAAACACTGCCATCCTTTTTTTTTCTTCATAGAAATTTTTTTCTGGGCTGTAATCTGGTCTCTTCTGTTACTTTGGTCTTTGCAGACATCCTGTCTGTTGCTTTTCTCTCTCTGCTTCTTGGGCTCCCACCTCAGGAATTTCTCCCCATGGCTTCTTCTAAAATGGCATTTGTTTTCTTCAGAAAGTAAACAGACTTTCAGGGCTTCCATTCATAAGTCCTGTTCTGGTTTGCACTCAAAAATGTCTGAAACAATGTCCCACATGTCATCAAGAGTATTTAACGCCAACAGAGATTCAGGAATCTGCATTCCATTTTGTTCCAACTCAATAAATAGAGTCTGCATGTGCACATCTCCACACTCTCTTGTGGCAGCAGCCGGTCTCTGTACAATTGTCTCAATAATTGCACAATATTGCATGCTTATGCATTCACATGTACACTTCTCAATTTTAACCAAACCCCATTTGCAGTCTTTAAATCAATTACATTCAAGAATTGTTCATCTTCTAAAGTTAAGTTGATGTAGGCCAGTGCCTTATCAATCTGCCCTTGATCTGCAGGTGCTAATGGCCCCTGGGTTGGATTAATAACAATATCCCAGAGCTCCTTAGCCTTTAGGAAGCCTTCCATTTTTGCAGCCCAATAATATAATTCTTCTGTCCCAATCGAGGCAGAGAGCTCTCCTTGAACTTAACGGCCATCCTGCAAGCCTTCTCAGCCTTGTTCTCTTTTCCTTATAACACAGGCTGTCCCTCAGCTTGATTATAGTTCAGTCTTAATGTGTGCTTGGACTGGCTGGGTGTGCTCTGGGCCATAACCTGTTGCAGTTTGTAGCAATCCAGCCAGCACACAAACAAATAATTCAGCAGGATTCATTATATAGAAGAAACTTCTTTATATACAATAATATAAAACTTTTTATATAATATAAAAATAATATATGATGCAAATATACAATACCCATGCAGCTCTTGCAACCTGGTAGAGAGAGGAAGAAGTAGCAAGTACAAGAAGAAGTACTAGAACTCTCAAGCAAAGACAAAACAAATTCTCTTATACACAGAACAGTTAAGCTAAGCCATGCTCAGGCTCCAAACTGTCTCAATCACCAAACATTTGCTGACTTGTTGCCATGTCTATTCCAGTTCATGAACACTGACAATAATGAAACATGCTTGCTCAATTTGCTGTCCAGATATTAATCATGGAAAGGCAACTTCCCTCTTCTTTCTCTCTTTATGGATGCCCATGACTTACATAAATCATAATCACTCAGATTGCTACATATTATTAAGATTAAAAGACTTGTTACTATGACAAAAATAAACACCAAGTCACATGAAGGTTTCATATGATCAGATGTTCAACGATGGTAACATATATCTCTTTCAAAAGAGAGAGAAATAGATACCATAGTATGTTGATGACAAGAATAGGAATAGGAATAGGAATAGGAATAGGAATAGGAATAGGAATAGGAATAGGAATAGGAACAGAATAGAATAGAATAGGCTGGAAGGGACCTTGGAAATCTTCTAATCCAGGCCCCAGCTCAAACAGGAGAACCTAAACTATTTCAGATAAGTGACTATCTAGACTCTTTTTAAAAACATCCAGTGATGGAGCACCCACAAGTTCTGGAGGAAAGCTGTTCCACTGATTAATTGTCCTCACTGTTGGGAAGTGTCTCCTTTATTCCAGGTTGTTTCTCTCTTTGGTTAGTTTCCAACCACTGTTTTTTTGTCCTGCCCCTGGTGCTTTGAAGAATAATTTGACCCCCTTTTCTTTGTGGCAGCCCCTCAAGTACTAGAACACTGACATTATGTCACCCCAATTCTTCTTTATACTAGCCAAACCCAAATACTGCAGTGATTCTTTATATGTTTTAGTCTCCAGGTCTTTGATCATCTTAGTTGCTCTTCTCTGAATGTTTCCAGTTTCAACATCTTTTTTGTAATATGATTATCAATATTGGTTCCAATATTCCAGGTGAGCTCTTACTAGGGTTTTATAAAGCAGTACTTACTAAGGTTTTATAAAGCAGTATTTTACGTGATATTGATTCTGTTATGTATTCACATACTCACTTGCAATTGGGTGTCCCGGCGATGGGAAATTCAACAAGCCATCATTGGACACCAGCCGTGAGCAGCCGGCTATAAAGGCTGCTGCGGTTTCTTCCGCATGTGTTCTTTTGCCTGTATTCCTATGAGACAAATAAAGAGAGCCATTCAGAACAGATGTCCTGAGTACTCTGCTCAATCCAACACCGGCGATGAAGGTGGGATTCTGAGACAAAGAAAACCACAAGTGCACGGAAAGTAAGAAGACCAAAACAATCAAACAAAATGGCCGGAATCAACAAGCCTCCCACACTGTTCGATCCCACAAGTGAAGACTGGGATTCATACGTCGACCGGTTCCAAATGTTCCTCAAAGCAAATGAACTCGCATCAATCTCGGAACAGAGAAAGAGGGCTGTATTCCTAACGCACTGTGGACCCGCCATTTTTTAAATGGCAAAGGCATTGGCCGCACCGATTGATGTGAAAACGATGGTATGGCCTGACTGAGAGTGACTCTTAAGGGCTAACTACACGCCTCATGTCTCCTGCCTCATCAGACAGCACGAGTTCTACCGGCGAGACCAAAAAGAAGGTGAGAACATAGGTGATTTTGTAGCAAGCCTGAGAGACATTGCTGGGGCGTGTGAATTCCTGAACATGGAGGAGGCCATGAGGGACCGGGTCGTGTTGGGGTTGAGAAACTTAACGCTCCAAAGCAGGCTATTGACGAAGCCAAAAATCACACTAAGGGAAGCAATTGAAGAGGCGACCGCAGTGGAAGCAACAAAGAAATCAGCAGCCACCATGCGGAAAATGAATAAAACACCCCAGGATCCCGCAAATGAGAAAACCACCACTACACACCACAAGGACATCGAGTCAGAGTCGGAAGACGAAGGGAGTGAAAAAGGGGTTAACCAACTCTGATCAGAATGAGGCAGAGAAGAGAGCCGAGACGAAGGAGAAGAGAGTTCCGTTGTGCCGGATGCAAAGGAAACCATCTGCGTTCTGAATGCCGGTTCTTAGAGGCTATCTGCCTCCATTGCGAGAGACAGGGATACATCGCATGAGCGTGCAGAGCAACAAAGAACCATTCACCAAGAAGGAAATGAAGCCCTAATCCCAGGGACAGAGAAAACAGAACCGGAAGCAAATGGAACCAAACCACAAGGAATAGGCGAGGAAGAGAGACAATTGGCAGGAGGGATGAGATGCACCAAACGGTGACTGTCAGACACTCAAATACCACAAACGCCTGAAAAGTATACATACAAGTCAAAATAGAGGGTCAACCATGCCGGATGGAAGTCGATTCTGGATCATATTTATCGATGGTATCCTGGGACACAATAAAGAGACTACTTCCAGAAATAAACAGGAACCATCTCAAAAGACAACCATTAACCTTGAAAGATTACCAAGGAAATCAAATTCCCATATTAGGAACTGGCAAGTTCAGAATAAACTTCAAATACTACTCAAAAATCCTGCCACTGACAATTGTAGACCAGGACTGGCCCAACCTGCTGGGACTCGAATGGTTTGAGCCATTGGGAATCAAAGTCACCAGGATACACAATATCAGTGAGACAGACTGGGAGGAAACCCTGATGGCCGAATTCCAGGAAGTCTTCAACCGGAAACTAGGCAAGTACTTGGGGTCCAATATCTTTTAACATAGACTCAACCATAACTCCTATCCGACTAAAAGCAAGGTGAGTCCCCTTTGCACTCAAACCAAAAATAGACGAACAATCAGATAAGCTCATCGCACAAGGGATTTTGGAACCAGTTGACCATGTGAAATGGGAAACCCCTATTGTCATGCCAATAAAACCAGACGGATCTGTGAGAATCTGTGGGGACTACAAGGGAACCCTGAACCATGCACTGCAACAAGGTGCATACCCCGCCCCCATAGTACACCACCTATTGCACTCCCTAGAGGGGGGAAGTTTTTGCCAAACTAGATCTCGCACAGGCCTATCAACAACTACCTGTGGACGCAGAGACAGCAGAAGCTCAGACAATTGTGACATACAGAGGGGCATTCAAATGCAATAGATTACAGTTCAGGGTCAACATGGCCCCTGGGGTATTCCAGAGCTTGATGGAGCAATTGTTACAAGGAATTAAAGGGGTGGTGCCATATTTTGACGATGTCCTGGTATCCACCAAGGATAAAAGCCAATTGCGTGACCACCTGAGGGAAGTCCTACAGAAATTCAAAGAAGCGGGACTCAAAGTGAAAAAAGAGAAGTGCCAATTAGCAGCCAGCAAAGTCGAGTTCCTAGGATACCTAATAGACAACAAAGGGATCCACCCCACTGAAGCCAAAATAAAAGCAATCAAGGAAGCCCCCAGACCCACAAATAAAACAGATTTACAAGCATTCCTGGGACTTATTAACTTTTATAATATGTTCTTACTGCAGAAAGTGACTATTACGGAACCACTACACAGGCTGCTTGACAAAAAAGCAACCTGGGCCTGGGGGAAATGGGAAGAAATGGCATTCCAAGAAATAAAAAACCAAATTACATCCGATTGCGTATTAATACAGAATAATGAAACACTGCCATTAATCCTCACTTGTGATGCATCCCCGTTCAGCATAGGAGCTATACTTAGCTACAAATTACCTAACAGAAAAGAAGCCCCAATAGCGTTCTATTCAAAAACCCTATCCAAACCCGAACGAAACTACAGCCAGCTAGACAAGGAGGTCCTGGCAGCGGTCACCGCAATTAAAAAATTCCATGAATACATTTACAGAAGAACCTTCACACTAGTAATGGACCACAATCCCCTCCTGGCAATCATCACAGGGGACAAAGCCACACCGAACTTACTATCCCCCCGAATGACAAGATGGTCCGAATTCCTAGCTGCCTACAATTACAAACTGATTCACTGGCCAAGGAAAGACATAAGCCACACAGACGCCCTAAGCCGCTGTCCCCTACCTGACACAGAAGAGGACCCAGCACCCACCACGTACATGCTCCTAATAGAAACATTAGAAAAACTACTGGCAACAGCAGCAGACATTGTGAGAGAAACAACGCGAGACAGACTCCTGGTGCGAATTTTGAACTGGGTAAGGAAAGGGAGGCTGGAGACTGAAATGAATGAAGCCGCCAAACCCTTCAACAATAGACAAACAGAACTTTTGATCCTTAAAGGATGCATACTATGGGGGGACCGGGTAGTTCTACCTGAAAGACTATGGGAAAGGGTATTGGAAATGTTGCATGCTGGGCACCCAGGGATTGTGAAAATGAAATCCTTAGCTAGAAGTTATGTGTGGTGGCCAGGGATGGATAAAGAAATAGGAGACTGGGTGGCAACTTGCAGGAGCTGTCAAGAATCTAGGCCAACACCTCCCACAGCACCTAAACAGGAGTGGGAAACACCGAGGGGACCCTGGTCGAGATTACATATAGATTTTTCAGTGCCAACTAAGGGACACACATTCCTGATAGTCGTAGATGCTTACTCAAAATGGCTAGAGGTAAGCATCATGATATCCACCACTACAGAAGCAGTCATTGGACAGCTTAGGAGATTATTTACAACACACGGATTGCCAGACTTAATAGTATCAGACAACGGTCCCCAATTCACAGCTAACCAATTAGAGGGATATTTAGCCCAAAACAGCATAAGACACACACTCACACCTGGGCGCCCATCGATGAATGGACAGGCTGAACGAATGGTAAGATACACAAAAGAGAAGCTACAACAACTAGGGCCAGGGGACACACAAGAAAAGGTAGATAAAATACTAAGCATACAACACATAACTCCCAGTACCACAACAAACAAGAGCCCAACTGAATTACTCATGCGGCGGAAACTAAGGTCACACCTAGACAGGTTGCACCCCACATACAACCCAGAAAAACCCATAGACTCATCGAGCAAAATCTGGACATTCAAAATAGGGGACCTAGTATATGCAAAAAACCTCATAGGGGACCCTGTATGGATACCGGCAAAAATAACACAGATAACTGGGCCCCGATCATATACAGTAGAAACAACTGACAGTCTAAACTGGAAGAGACATATAGACCAACTCAGAGCCAGAACAATAAGGGAAAACAGAGTGGGAGAGCAGGGGGGAGACCCCGCACACAAGAATAGCATAGCCAAGGAAGCAGGGGAAGACCCCACAAATAACCAAACCCAAACCAGAGAGGAAGGGGGAGACCCTTCAAACAAACAAACATTAAATGAAAGGATAGGGGAAGACTGTCCAAGCGGAGACAACACAATCTGGGAAGAGGGGGAAGACCCCTTGCAACAACAAAACAAAAACCAAGGGTGAGGGGGGGACCCTCTGCACACAGAAATACAAACAGAACAGACCCTAACAACTAAAAACACACAAAAGCCACTAAGAAGCCTAGCCCCGGTCAGAAAGTGCGGACACGTACCTGAAATCGAAGAACAAAGCAGCAGGAACAGGCCGGAAAGAAACCGGGTAGCAGGGCCTGGCAGGAGCGGCATGGCCAGCTCGACTTTCCAGGAGGTTCCAAGAGGAGAGCCTCGAGCAATGATAGATCCATCCAAACAGCTCAAAGCACGACCCTCGACTGAGCTGCACAGGTCCAGTCGCGCCCATAAAAGCCCCATCTACTTGCATGATTATGTACAGTAGGCAGGACCTGATTGGGTGGACCAGACCAAGTGGGGAGGGGTGTTATGTATTCACATACTCACTTGCAATTGGGTGTCCCGGCAGTGGGAAATTCAACGAGCCGTCATTGGATACCAGCCGAGAGCAGCCAGCTAAAAAGGCTGTCGCGGTTTCTTCCGCACGTGTCCTTTTGCCTGTACTCCTATGAGACAAATAAAGAGAGCCATTCAGAACAGATGTCCTGAGTACTCCGCTCAATCCAACAGATTCTATGCCTGTGTTTATACAACTCAGGACTGTATTAGCTTTTTTGATGGCTGCTCACATTGCTGGCTCATATTCAAGTGATCATCCACTAAGATTCCAAGCTCCTTCTCCCAGTTATTGTTTTTCAGCCAGGTCTCATCTAATCTGTACTTATACATTTGATTTTTCCTGCCTAAATATAAAACTTTGATTTTCTCTGCATTGAAATTCATTTTGTTGGATCAGAGCCCATTGTTCAACTTTGTCAAGATCTTTTTGGACCCTGAGCTTGTCTTCTGTGGTGTTGGCTGCAGTCAGCATCATCTGCAAATTTGATGACTTCCCCATCTATTCCCTCATCTAGGTCATTTATTAAGATATTGAAGAGTACTGGGCCTAAGACAGAACCTTGTAGTACCCCACTACTTACTTCTCTCTATGTAGTACCAATAAGGCTACTTGTTAAATATGGTTTGTTAGCCAACTACAAATCCATCTGGTGGTAATGTTGTCTCTCCCACATTTTTCTAGCTTGCCAAGTAGTAGGTTGTAGTCTACTTTGTTAAATGCTTTACTGAGATCTAAGTATACTATGTCCACAACATTTTGCTGGTCTACTAATTTAGTGACTTTATCAAAGAATAAGATAAGATTGGTTTGGCATGATCTGTTTTTTATAAACCCATGCTGCTACTTTATTTGTTTCTAGTGGTTTGCAGATCTGTTTTTTTTTATTATCTTTTCCAGAATCTTCCCAGGTATTGATGTCAGACTGATTGGTCTGTAGTTTCCTGGGTCTCTTTTTCCTTTCTTGAACCTGGGAATTACATAAAACCTTTTCCATTCATCAGGTACTTCCCCAGTCCTCCAGGATTTTTGAAAGATGTGGTACAATGATTCTGAGATAACATTTACCAGCTTCTCCAGAACTCTGGGATATAATCTGTTAGGTCCTGGTGATTTATATTCATCAAGATCAGATGTGTGTTTTTTCCTATCATTTTCTTGCTTATTTTAATTTTTATTTCTAGTTTGTCTTTTACAATAGGTTTTTTTTTGTGGGGGGGGGTTTACATTGGGCTATAATTTCTTTTTTCATGAAGACTGATGCAAAGAATGAGTTAAGCAGCTATACTTTCTCCCTACTGCCTGTTACTCCCTTGCCATCTTTTCTCTTTAGATAGAACTCTAATCTGTAATGCAGATGATTAAAAGCTAGTGGTAAATGGACTATATGTAATTAACTCACAGATAACTTTTTACAGTGCCTAAATTAATCTCACAGGTGGACTGGGTTAATATGTATGAACCCAACTGCAAAAGCACTGTCAGATCACATACAATGATATTAAGAATTCTGTCTAATATCCATCTGAAACCTAATAGGCTGTATTTTTGCTGTAGTCACTATTCTTATAATAACAGATATATTGTTTATTAATTCTTGGACTCAATGCAAGTTGCAATATTTTTTTGCTATTTTACTTGTATTCATTGCTATGCTCACACAGTTCCAAAATACGCTGAATAATCCCTATTTTGTATTAATATTCCTTAAGTATGAATTAGCATGCAGTCAAAGATGATGTGCAATACTTTGTTATATGGTAGTTGAAAGACTTGTCTGTATTGATCTCTGGAGATAAACACTATGCTAGTAGTACCAGTAGGTGCAATAAAAAAGTACAAGTAACTGAATTCTACATTTATTCTTCCCATATGAAATCAATAGGTCATACTGTTTGGAAAGCATTATATGGACTTAATCTGCAATCATCCCTGTCAGACTTAAGACTTAAACCTATTTTCATAATTAGGTTTGCCAAAGTAAAATTTCACATATGAGTGTGAGGTGTGAGCCAGGAAGTGCCTCATTTAAATTTTGTCACTGCTAAGTACCTAGCAGACAAGATAACTCTTTTTTTTTCAGACAAGCTTAAGGTGGTCTGATAAAAGTATCATTGCTTTCTATCATATCTTTAATAGGGTTGTTCTTACAGTATCTTATTTTAAATAAATTGTTCTTCCAGTACTTCATTTGTGGGATGTAGGGGGTACAAACCTATGCTATTCCACACCTTCATAGAAGGTGACTGGTCCTCAACTATGGAAACCAAAAGCCTGTCTTGTTAGCAGATTAGGCATCAGTATTAAAGGACCCATAGCTCAACAATAATAAAGGTGGCATTTCTTAGCATTTCTACCCTTCCTCAAGTTCAGAGCTGCCAATCTAACATATCCTGCATAACTCAGTGAGCAATGGCAGGAGAAAGAAAGAGAAGAGGCAACTGATTTTCTTTTCATCTTCTGACTTGGAACACTATCTGGACTGGACTTAGAAGTTATACTGAAAGGGATCTGTAATGGTACTCACAGAAAAGAAACACAGCATCTTGCCCAATAACTATTCAAAACCTGGATCCTTCACTGCGGCAATATTTTCCAGCCATCAGGAGTATAATAGCAATAAACTTTCTATTCATATATTTGACAAACTTGTTTACAGTTCAGAGAGGCAAGGAAAATGGTCATGCTCTGTGTTGAAGTGATAATGTTATGACTGCTGGCCATAAAAAGAAAATCTGTGTACACTTTTAACATTCACATACATTGCCAAAGCATGAAGCAAGAACAGAAATGGCTCTTGGCCTTTTAACATTTTTTGTGACTAAAGTCATATACTGAAATTCATTGAACTCCTTTTATTCATTATTTTATTTTAAGCTACACCCAGATTTTTCTTCCAGGAATGCAAAATAGCTAATATGGCTCATCCACATTTTGATGTAGAAGAGCCTTAGCAGATTGAACTGAGAAATAATAACTGGCTCAGGACTCCCTAGTAATTTAGGACTAGGTGAAGATGTGAACCCAAATAGAACAGCACTAGGACTCTAACTCCTACATTGTTCTTATTACAGATACAAGGTACCAGAGAATTAAGTTCATTTAACTCCACTGTATCAATTTATGAAATATAACTAGTTACAAATCTCAACTGGGTAGTGTAACACATCTTAGAAACAATAAGCTGAACCCTGTGATTTTAACCAAACCCAGTTTCATAAATGCAAGCAATTCATTAACAGGAAAAGGAAGCATCAGAGGTGGGCTGCTGCAGGTTCGGATGGGTTCACCTGAACCCCTTGTTCCAATTCTGCACAGTTTAGAGAACCGGCAAATTGGCTGGCCCCGTCCCTGCCCGTTTTTCAGGCTGTTTTTGGCCATTTTTGGGGTGAAAAACAGCCTGAAAAAGACCCCAAAACAACCTGAAAATGGCCCCCAAACAGGCCAAAAAATGGGTGGGGCCAGCCAGTGATGGCATTAGCCCCAACCAGCTGAATCCTACCTGTTCCTTTGAGGCAAGTGGCTGGGAGGCAGGGTTGGGTGTGATGAGTCACATCACCTACCCAGTCACATGACCAACCGGCCATGCCTATCCAGCCAGAGAACTGGTTGTTAAAAAATTTTCAGCCCACCACTGGGAACCATCCATTCTAATAGAAAGTGACTTGAGGACTGTTTGATGCAAATAGTCTCTTGCAGCTGCCACCCCTGAGGAAGTTTGTGAAGCAATGCACTGACAGATGGAAAATCAAACTATATATTAATTTGATAGTCATTGATAGCCCAGCAGCTTTGTTGGATAGTATTTCTTGCTGTGTCATGTGCATTCTGATCTGCTGCCGATAAATATAACACTACATGATAATTACAGAAGCACACATATTCCAATTAAACAAAGCTGCCAATTATATTACAGCAGTATTGTTAAGTATCTGAGCCCAAATATAAGTTATTTAAATCTGAATCTAAAACAGTGATCTAAAACTCAGAGTTAGGATCAGAAATAAGCCAATGAATATTAATTCATTTTCACATATTATAAAGACAATAAGGCATTGTTTGTTTAATGGCCACAACTGAATCCTGCAATTTAGTTACTAAGTGAAGTAGTTGCTAAGTAAAATTGTGACTATGTTTAGGATCAGATTTCATTTATTTTCCTATAATCATAAAAGTGAGTATTAATTGTAGAGTTATTATTTTCATCACCATTGAAATACCATTGATAATCATCACTAAGTTAAAGCAAACTCTAAACAAGATTAAAGCAGTAACATAGCTATTTTCCCGTGCTTCCAGAGCTTTCCAAAATTATTACATCTGTTTATCAAATTTAAAATCAGACCATAAATCTATGCTATGTGGACTGGTGTCATGCCTAAGATTGTTTTTGCTTTTTTTTTTTTTGAATGGCTAAGGAGCATATAACAAGGATAGTCACTCCAAGCCAGCAGATCATAAAACAAGCCTCGGGGAGTTTTGAGTCAGGACAGGTAAAATCGTCCTCTCTGTCGTGGATACACTGGTTTCATCCAGAACAGAAACACTGACTCTAAATCACAAGTTCTGTTTTTTTGCAGCAAAAGTGAGGAGTATGATATTTTCTCCTTTACCAAAACCTGTGATTTAGGATAATTGTTTCTGTTCTGGATGAAACCAGTGCAGAGGTGGTATTCAAGCAGTTCACACCAGTTCAGGTGAACTGGTAGCAGTGATTTGGCATGGGTCGCCAAACTGGTGGTGACCCATTGCTGGCCACACCTCCAACCCGGTTGCCTGGTCACCCAGTCGCTCACTTGCTCCTGTCACTCTCCTAGATTTCTCTACCATGTGGTGTCGGGCTTCAACTATGCCACCGATATCACCCGACACATTACCCTGGTTGGTCCTGATGATCCAGGTCCTGACGCTCCGGCCGCAATGCCTTGTGTCGTGTTGGTGTGACCAGCTGGGAATCATCAGCTGTTTGGTGGTGTGCACACTGACTCGTCAGCTGTTTGGTGGCATGCCACCTGCTTTCAAATGGACATTGTCAGCTGCTTGGCGGTGGGCAATCCTCCCTCTTTTCGGCATGACCAGGCAGGAGGCATTTTGAACTGGTGTGGCAGCATACATGGAGGCTTCTGGTTTTACACCAGGACTGGCAGCATGAGTGGTGGGGTGGGATGGAGCTTGGCACGGGTCCTTAGCTTGGAGAAGGTTTTGCGGGGTGGGGGTGCGCAGGATCACTAGGGGCAGATGTTAGATAATTAAGTGTTTCCAGGGACAGATGTTAGATGATTAAGAGAAAAGAACTATAAAAAGTGCTGAGAGGCAGATGCTCTCAGCACTGGCTTTGCTCAGGAATTAATATTTTTTGCTGATTATTGGAGGAAACAGACCACAATAAATAAGTCTTGTCACAAACAGAATGTGAGTAAAGTAGTTTATTAGTGAAGTGTCATCATATTCCAATGGAAGCTGACATGTGGCAGCCACGGCGCAGCTCAGGCAGATGTCCTGGGGCTGTTGCACATGTGCACTGTGTGTGCAGCTGCTAACATGCAGTGCGCATGTGCAGCAGCCCTGGGACATCCGCCCACCTGCCCACCCTCCTGGAGCATGCTTTCTTCCTTCTCCCGGTGGACGTGCCTCTTCCAGCCTGGCCCGGCTCGACCAGCCAGCAGGTGAGTGGGCAGATGTCCCAGGGCTTCTCGCCGCCCTTGTCATGAGATGCCTGCAGCTGTTGTGTGCTTTTTTCAGTGCAGCTGAAGTCCACACCAAAAAAGCACACCCTGTTCTATGTGTTGGGCCTGGCAAGTCCGAGGAGCCGGCGCATAGAACAGGGTGACACAAGACCATTGGAGAAGTGGAATGAAGCCAGAGATCAGTAATTTTTGCCGCAAGAAGCCTGCGACTGCCATGTGTTCTCCAGCCCCATTGAAAAAAGGACAACATGCGCTGGCCCATTGGAGAAGCGGAGCAGCAGCTACAAGGTTCTTGCGCTGAAAAAGGGGCAGCTGGAGGCTACTGTTTTTTGGTCTCCAGCCACCTCTTTCATAGCATAAGAAGCCTCCCCCAACTGGCTGGCTGCTCTCCTCCTCCTCCTCCTCCTCCACCTCCTCAGCCCAACAGAACAAACAGAGGCAGAGAAGGAGGAGAGCAGCCAGCTGGTTGGAGGAGGCTTCTTGCGTTGAAAAAGGGATGGGGCATGTTGTGCTTTTTTCGGTGGGGCTAGAGAACACGTGGCAGTCACAGGCTTCTTGCAGTGAAAATTACTGATCTCTGGCTTTGCTCCACTTCTCCAATGGTCCAGTGCTGCCTTGTTCTATGCGCCAGCTGCTCAGACTTGCCAGGCCTGGCACATAGAACAGGGCATGCTTTTTCAGTGCAGCTTCTGGACTCCAGCCACACCAAAAAAAGCACATAACAGCTGCAGGCATCTCATGACAATGGGGGCGAGAAGCCCCAGGACATGTGGCTACCTGCTGGCTGGCCAGGCCAGGCCAGGCTGGAAGTAGTGTGTCCACTGGGAGAAGGAAGAAAGCATGCTCCAGGAGGGCAGGCATGGGGGACACAGGCGGATGTCCCAGGACCACTTAAAGGTTGACTTTAAGAGTGTCTGTTAGTATATCTAACCTTTGGGTTTTTAATATATAAACCAGGATTGAAAAGTGTATGTGACTTTAAGAGCAGCTGGAATGTGATTGGCTGTGGTTACAGCAACCGGCCATAAGATGGAGCCAGAAACCTGGTTCTCTCTCTCTGTTTTGATTCTCATTGTTAGCTTGCTTACTGTTTTGGTTCTCCGTGCTTCAACTTCGACTATTGAATGTGAGCTTTGCTACTGTTTGGCAAACTACAAACTGTGACTGATAATTGGTAAGGACAAGGACATTGATATTTGGAATAGCATTTAAATACTGACTGACTTGCTTCGTGTATGACTCGGATTGTTTTTGGACTTTGATAAACCATTCACTGATAGTAAAACCAATGTTTTCTGTATTCAGTATACTCCTCGTGTCAAGTGTATTATTCATTGTCTCTCTACTCATGCTTTCCTGGATGCACTCGTTTCTCCTCACGGAGATATATACTAAGACTGGTTATGGGCCCATTGTAGACCAGAGAGCAAAGAAGTGGGAGCTGGTCTGAATACACAACATGAACAGCTGTTTACTGATTGATTGTGGTTTACTATCCTGTGGTTTTTGAAGATGGCTAACGATCCAGCAACCAGTCTATCACTGATAACCAGGTTGGATGGAGCAAACTATGTTTCCTGGTCTATGAAGTGCAGACTACTTCTGCGTAGAGAAGGGTTATGGTATGCAGTCAATGATCCACCAGACGTGAATGCATTGAATCCTGAAAATGAGGACGATGCCAAGAAGATTGCTGAATTTAAATGTGATAACGAACAAGCTCTCTGTATAATTGGACTAACACTGAATGACCAGCAGCTTGTCCATATTCGTGGGGAAGAGTCTGCTGCTAGGTGTTGGGAGAATTTAAAGAAGATTTATGTTCATGATAGTATTGGTGCACAGATACATCTTACACACAAACTGTTTAGAACACGTCTTCTGAGAGGTGGAGATATGCTGCAGCATTTAAACTTGTTGAAGAAAATTTTCCAGGAGCTACATGAAAAAGAATTAATTTTTTCAGAACTACATCAGGTTTACATCATACTGTCATCATTGGATGAAAGTTACGATACCTATGTTTCTTCTCTGGAAGTTTTAACAAGAAATGAACTAACATTGACTGACATAACTGGAAGATTGCTAGAAGAAGCAAGAAGGAGAAATGACAGAGACCAATTGAGGGAGAAACAACCACAGGAAGATAATTTGTCTTCAAATGCCTATACTGTGGGAAAAATGTTTTTCTTGTGGGGCTAGGGGGCACATAGCAAGATTCTGTAAAAAGGCTAAAAATACTGGGAATTTGCAGAAGCCTAAGCAGAAGATTAATTTGGCTGTGTCTAACAAATCCACTAGTAACCATGATTTGTGGGTTGTTGATAGCGGAGCCTCACAGTGTATTACAACTAACAAAAAGCATTTTGTAAAAATGTTTAAAAGTACACAACATGTTTCATTAGCAAACAGTTGGAAGATGAAAGCAGAGGGTGAAGGTAATGCATATTGTCCATGGTTAAATGAGCATTTACCTATGTTATACGTCCCTAAACTGAAGTGCAACCTGTTATCAATTAGAGCTTTAGTTAAACTTGGTTACAAAGTAAAGTTCAGGGGAGATAAATGTATGATAGAAAAAGAGGGTAAATGTGTTACCGCTCAGCTGGAAAATGAGCTATATGTTATACGTAATGACCAGTTGCAGACAGCTAACTGGCTTTGTAGTAACGATACGCCACATGATGAATGTATTCATTTACTACATAGACGTCTGGGGCATGTTAATTTTGAAAAGATAAAACAAACCATGAAGTTAGCGGAAGGAGTAAAATTGAAGCCTTGCAACAGGTATTTAAACTGCAATGCTTGCAACCAAGAAAAGAGCAAGGTTACTCCCGCAAACAGGGTAAATGGTTTTAAAATGAAGGAACCTTTAGAGGTGGTGTTTGTTGATTTAATTGGTCCTATGAAACCCAGTCTGGGTGGTGCCTGTTATATACTGAGTATTGTAGATCACTACTCTAGATATGGTTTCTGTTATTTGATGAAAACCAAAACTGAAACATGCCAGAACTTCTTCAATTGGTTAAAGTTTGCTGAGAAGAAGAGTAAGCACAAATTAATAACTGTTGTCACTGATAATGGGACAGAATTTGTTAACAAGGAATTTCAAACAAAGTTAGCAAATCTAGGTGTGGAACATAAACGTTCTGCTCCTTTTCGAGCTCAACATAACTCGTACGTTGAAAGAAGAGGACAAACTTTGCAAGCCATGGCTTGTACTATGCTAAATTATGCTAATTTGCTTAGATCGTTATGGGGAATGGCTATTATGTGTGCCAATAGTTTGTTAAATAATGTAGTGCACTCAACTACAGGTAAAATACCATTTACACTTTGGCATGGTAAAAAGCCAAATTTAAATTATCTCCATACGTTTGGTACCTCTGCATGGGTGCATGTTCCATCTCAGATGAGAACAAAAGGGCAATCCAGAGCCAGGAAGCTGATCTTTGTTGGATATAATTCCAATCACAAATCATATAGATTTTGGGCACCAGGCACAACAAATATACACAGCACTGCTAGTGCCAAGTTCCTGGAACATATAGGGTGGAATAGACTAGAATCTACTGATGATGTGATTATTGAAACTAAAATTGTCCCTGAGGAGGATCCAGTAATTGATGTAAAAGTAGAGGAACTGGCACAGGATGATGTAGTATCTCAAGAGGAGATAAAACAAGAGGATCAACCTGTAAGTCCTGTGTTACCTAGAAGAACAACGTGTATATCTAGGCCACCGGATAGGTATCAAGCCAGCATAGCATGCCAGGTTAATGTAGTTCCATCAACTTATGGTGAGTTGAAAATGTATCCAGCCAAGGATCAGGCTGATTGGCAGGAAGCTATGAATAGAGAGCTGAAATCATTAAAAAGGTTAGAAGTTTATGAGGATGTAAAACTACCTTCTGGTGAACATGCAGTGGGATGCAAGTGGATATATAAAATAAAAACCAGCATAGATGGGACTGTAACCCATAAGGCTAGGTTGGTTGCTCAAGGTTTTAGTCAAACTGCAAACGATTATGATGAGGTGTTTGCTCCTAGCCTGAAAGCTACCACTTTGCATGCAGCTTTACTATGGGCAGCAAAACAAAAATATTTCATAAATCACTTAGATGTTGAAACAGCATACTTGCATGCACCATTGCAACATAATATATATATGAAGAAGCCTCTTGGAATAAAAGAGGATAACAAAACTGATTGTTGGAGGCTGAAAAAGAGTTTATATGGATTAAAGCAGTCAGGTTATGAGTGGAACCAATGCATAATTAAAGAGTTAGAAAGGATAGGGTTCGTAGCTGGCATTGCAGACCCGTGTTTATTTAAAAGGGAAACTGATAGTTCCATATCATTATTGCTATTATTTACAGATGATATAGCTTTAATCACAAAAACTGAAAAGGAAGCAGCAGATATAATTTCATTGTTGGATAAGAAGTTCAGAATAAAAAATCTAGGTGAAATTAAGCAATATCTTGGGTTAAAAATAGACAAAACTGATAGAGGCTATAAAATTTCCCAGATAGTGAAAATTGATAGATTGTTAAAGTTGTTTAAAATGGAGCTGTGTAAACCAGTAAAAACACCCATGAGCCAAGAGTTTTGAAACACTGATGGTAAAAGCCCAATGTTTGATAAGAACATCTATCAATCTTTAATTGGTAGTTTGTCTTATTTAAGCAATTGGTCCTGTCCGGATATTGCTTATAGTGTAAACCAGTTAGCTAGATTTAATTCTGAACCAACTGAAAGACACTGGCAAGCCGCAAAATGTATACTGAGATATCTGA
The DNA here is from genome assembly GCA_009733165.1 of Naja naja. Lineage (NCBI taxonomy): Eukaryota > Metazoa > Chordata > Lepidosauria > Squamata > Elapidae > Naja > Naja naja. The sequence goes on from CM019155.1 coordinate 71,925,581, forward strand.
AGCATACAATGCATTATGCATTGTATTTAGAGCCTAGTAATGATCTGCAATTGACTGCATATGCTGATGCCAGCTTTGCAACTGATATATCTACACGTAGATCAACATCAGGTACAGCAGTGTTATTAAGTAATATATTGATAGGATGGTGGTCTATAAGGCAAAAACATGTCAGTTTGTTGACGATGGAAGCTGAATTTTCCTGTTTATCTCTGTTATGTACAGATCTAGTATTTTACAAACAACTGATGTGTGATATAGGTATCAAGGTATGGGAACCACTGACTGTGTATGAAGACAATCAATACAAATGGCGTCTAGTCTTGCTGTAAAGACTAGGTCTAAACACACTGATATACGTTATCTAAATATAAGGCAATGTGTGCAAAGTAAAATGATTGTTTTGGAATATTGTACATCTGAAGACAATATTGCTGATAATTTTACAAAAGCACAAAGCATTGTTAAACATAACATGTGTTGCAAAAGGTATTGGACTAGAATGTAAGGTTTTATATATTATTCAACCCAAAGGGGAGAATGTTAGTATATCTAACATTTGGGTTTTTAATATATAAACCAGGATTGAAAAGTGTATGTGACTTTAAGAGCAGCTGGAATGTGATTGGCTGTGGTTACAGCAACTGGCCATAAGATGGAGCCAGAAACTTGGTTATCTCTCTCTGTTTTGATTCTCATTGTTAGCTTGCTTACTGTTTTGGTTCTCCGTGCTTCGACTTTGACTATTGGATGTGAGTTTTGCTACTGTTTGGCAAATTACGAACTATGATTGATAATTGGTAAGGACAAGGACATTGATATTTGGAATAGCATTTAAATACTGACTGACTTGCTTCGTGTATGACTTGGATTGTATTTGGACTTTGATAAACCATCCACTGATAGTAAAACCAACGTTTTCTGTATTCAGTATACTCCTTGTGTCAAGCATATTATTCATTGTCTCTCTACTCATGCTTTCCTGGCTGCACTTGTTTCTCCTCACGGAGATATATACTAACAGTGTCCACATGGAAGAAGCCTAGAACTGAGAGCAAAAGTAGTGGCGATGGGGTTGATGGGGGCATGTGTGTCCCTCCACAAGGAGTGTGAAGGGAGGCAGACACTGCACCTCTGAGGAAAAGAGGAGGTGCCAAAGCCCTGGCTGTCATCCAGGAGGGGACCACAGAAGGACACATCACATGCTCCTATCGCCCCTGCTGCTGCTATTTTTGCTCTTGTTCTTGGCTTCTTTCATGGGGGCACTCTTAAAGTCAATCTTGGTGGCCTTGGTGGCTCAGGCTGTTAAATGTCTAGCACTTAAGTCCAGCTGCCTACAATTACTGTAGGCTCGAATCCCACCAGGCTCAAGGTTGACTCAGCCTTCCATCCTCTTGGAGTAGGTAAACTGAGGGCCCAAGATTGTTGGGGGCAATAAGCTGACTTTGTAAAAAAAATGCCGCTTAGTAATAAGCAGGCATATACAATGGAATGAAGGCTATTGCTGAGCACACTGGGTTGTATCCCAAAAATTGTAAGCCGCCCTGAGTCTTCGGAGAAGGGCAGCATATAAATGTAATTTAAAAAAAAAAGAGCTGGAAGATGTTTCACCAACTCATCATTGGGAGAGGTGTAGCCACTGAATACACAAGAAGTCTTGGGCAAAGTTCTGTGACTTTTAAAATGCATCTGTGCAGTGTCTGCCTCCCTTCACACTCCTTGTGCATGCCATGTGTGCCTAACCAGAACAAGAGAGAGCAAAGTTGGCTGCTATGGGGCGAGCACCTTGGCTTCCCCTCTTGCTCCTCACAGTCGCCCTGAGCCAGTGCAGTTCTTTACTTGGGCAGCCAGATGCCCACAACAGCAGCCACAGCATCAGATCCGCAACAATGAGGTATAGTAAGATTTGACAGTGCAAATTTATTTCCAAAGGGCTTCTGGCAAAAAAACAAAACAAAAACCACCCCAAAACAAAAACCATTTGGCAGGCAGACTCAGCAGGCAGTCGCAGTCTTTAGTTGGGCTTTTTTTTTGTCAGCCCAAGGGTGGAGGAGGGGGGGAGGTACGTAGGAAATCACCCTGTCTCTGCAGCACTGGTCATGTGACTGAGTGGGTGTGGCCAGCTTGGCATCACTTGCAGCAAGATGCCACACCACCTTGCCAAGTTGGCCACACCCACCCAGTCACATGACCATCAAGCCACACCCACAAAACAAGCCATGCCCACAGAACCGGTAGTAAAAATATTTGAATCCCACCACTGAACCAGTATACCTGAGACAGAGAGGATGATGGGGAACCTAGGATGTTGTGCTTCCATTCCACCACTGAGAAGCACAGAGAAACATCCTTAAAGTATGAGATAGATTAAGTCTTATGGAAAATGGTAACTCTTTATATTTCTTGACATTAATTACACATTTAGTGCTTGCTAACTCTGTTAGGGCTTTTGTTCCACTTTGGAATGTAGTGCCCTCTTCAATCAAGAAACATCCTGCTGAAACAACAACATTCAACATTAGTTTTATTGCACTTTCTGTCACAATTCATAAGCAATACTTAATACCAGTGCTATTCTGGACTCTATCAGTGATACCTGAATAAAAGCTAAGCAAAGGCAAACTACACATTGAACTAAATGTTTTTCAAATGGATTTTTATTTTCAGCATTAGATACATATAACAAATACTTTTTAGGCATCCTCACTATATCTGCATGAAAAAAATATGTGTTAGTGTTGATAACAGCCATATATGTGGAACCACAAATATATCAAAAGAGAAAAGAATATCCACATAGCCTATTTATTTCATTGTGCATTAGTTATGCAAGAAGAATAAATTAAAAAGCAGTACAATATACTACCAATGGCACAGTAATGCATCTCAAGTTTCAGTCATGTTTTGTGATAATAAAAAGTGAAAAACTCAAAAGACGAAACTTAAGGAGGGAAAAAAAACTTCTAATACATGTGTTAGGATGCTTTTTAGTTTCAGACTTTACAGTTAAAATGTTTTCTTAAGCTATGCACACTATTTGGAAATTGAAAAAAGTGAATATATTGGATTATCTGCTTGCAAGATTTCAATTGTGGTTGGCCACTTTTTCTGTCCTCATCCAATGCTTTTGTGCATTGGATGAGGCACCAAAGCAAATGGACTACTACTACACATCTGATATTATCGAATTGTCATGAGAAGCTTCAGAATCTGACAAGTGTTATCTGACAAGTTACAACCCCTGCCTTAAATCTAAATTACTCAGCAAATTAATTTATGGCCCATCTGAACACTTAGAAAAGTATTCTGCTTTGAGATTTCATGATGCATGTGTTTGGCTATGGCTTATTTATATCATTAGAGCAAAGCATTAGAAACTATGTTACACTCTTACATTGCTGAGCCATTTAAGACCAAAAATTGAAGCAAGAACCATGTAAAGTGCTGATATTACTTTTCCTTTGTCACTCCCTACTTTTTTTAAAATTACATTTATATGCCACCCTTCTCCGAAAACTCAGGGTGGCTTACAATTTTTGGGATACAACCCAGTGTGCTCAGCAATAGCCTTCATTCCATTGTATATGCCTGCTTATTACTAAGCGGCATTTTTACAAAGTCAGCTAATTGCCCCCAACAATCTTGGGTCCTCAATTTACCTACCCCGAGAGGATGGAAGGCTGAGTCAACCTTGAGCCTGGTGGGATTCGAGCCTACAGCAGTTGTAGGCAGCTGGAACTTAAGTGCAGGCAATTAACAGCCTGAGCCACCAAGCCCCTACTTTGTAATGTAGAGAGTAGCTTGACATGATTGCTTTCTGTTCTGTATGACAAAGCTGAATGTGAATGTACAGCTTAGTGATACTGTTACATATTGAAATAAGTAGTGGAAATTGTAGTTGAAGTTCTCACTCAGGGCCACTATTGAAGCAGGAAAATACTTTAATCTGATTGGTTAACCGGCTGACAGCTTCCTATAAAAGAAGCATTGTCAGTCAGACAATTGCTGTTGTTCATATGAACTAAATAAAAAGCGCTTTGCTGAAATCACTCTGGGTTTGTTTCCATTCTCGCCCAGATTATAACAGATACCATATTATAAACTATTTATCTTACAAGTAAGAGGTGTAGAACAAGAGATCTGCATTTCATATACTTTTAAACACATTTGGGGATACAACATTCAATTTAAGCTTCTGGAATAAATAGAGTAGCAGGAATTTCAGTATAGTGTGCTATAGTGGGCTACTTCACAATGAGTATTGTCATCACACATTGATGGCAAATCAAGTAATGGACTTATATGTGCTGAGGTACAATTGGTACAAAAGGATATCACCCCTTTTGAAGCCAACTCAAACCCAATATCTTATATCAATTGATTTTTCACAGATTCATGAGGTGTGGGTGGTGTAATCAGATCATACAATACCAAATTATGCTCGTGTTTGTGCAAACTATCTCTTTATGAAAGTATGAAGTCTTCTGAATTGTAGAATAGTTTCTTTTGGGAAGAAAGTATAGTATTTAAATAATCTTAATTACTATCAAGTTTCTAAAATGGGATGGTTTAATTAAAAGAAAAAAGAGAAAACTGAGCAAAGAAATGGCAAAAAAGTCAATTTGCATTGAAATTAAAGACCCATGAGAAAAGAGCTCTATTTTTTATATTTATTATTTCTCCAATTTATTCAGACATTTCTCTAATTTTTTTTTGTCTGTCCAAGAGTTACCTTGCAATCTTATTTATTTGGAAATATATGGCATTAAGACCCACTGGGTATACTTCCAAATACATATGAGTAATTGAAATGGAAATGGGCTGGTGTCAGGCTCTGGGTGATATTTGACCCGTTCCAGAGCCTGACACATTGGAGGGTTGCGCGAGGAGGTGCTGCCGGTGGGCTGCTGCGAAGCTCGGGACTGGAATCCACATACCTAATGATATGGCAATCCTTGATGCAAAGCCTCACTGGTGGGGCTGCTGAGCAGCAGCAGGACGGCTATGGAGCGCACAATGGCGCAGCTGCTGATAAATGGCTGATGGGAAATGGCGAAGCTCCCTGGAGAAAGCAAATGGATTGTATGGGGATTGCGAGTGACATTGGCTGTGGAGGTTGCTGGATTTGGAAGGTGCAAGGGAAGAAGGCGCGGGGGAGCACAGGAGGGTAGAATTGAGAGGTAGGATAGGAGGGTTTGCATAGGATGCTATAGGAAAGTGTAGGTGTTGTATGTGGTAATAATATATGTATTGCAAGTTACACCTGAGAAAATATAGAACAGAAGGGACTCCATCTTTGTTCCAGATGTGACCTTCTAGAATGATTACTGGACACTTATATAACAGTATTTAACCAGCATATCATGTTTTGTAACTTGTTAGTCTCTAAAGTGAAAATATTATGTCCTTGGCTGGAGTGGGGATTTGTACTTTGGCTTGAGAATTAATGTAAGAGATGCTGGGTCACCCTGACATTAACAGAAGCCTGTTAATGACTTATTGTGTTAGATGAACATAACAGGAAATATGGTGATGGGAACAAGGTGGTTTCCAGAGATGATGGTTTGGGAGGAGTTTGGGAGGAGTTAAAGATGGAAAATTACCCAGGCCTACCCAGGGAAGTCCCTAAAACTCCTATGTGAGAAAAACAGGAAGGATTAAGTAATCTTTTCAATATGATGCCCTATAAATGATTGCAACCACTTTAAGGGCGGTGTCTCCTTTCCTACTCGTTTGGGAGATGGGGTCCTATTCACCTATTTGCAAATATCCTGAATAAACATAGCTTACAGTTTCTTGGTTGTCAAGTCTGCTTTTTTATGGTGAATCTTTCAGTAGAATAGTGTAGCACTATCATCGTGTCCACAGATAATCACCCAGTTCAGGGTCACTCGCTCCCTCCTTAATTGGAGGGAGGGAGGGGACCCTCTTCAGGGACATGCTGAGGAGTTTAGTCAACATCTGTCGGATAAGATCACTCGGATCCAGGCTGGGCTGGACTCCGCCTGGCTAGAGTCGGAGACAGAGGTGGCGTCAAATCTTGTTCATGTTATCTGGGAGGAGTTTGAGCCTGTATCCTTGGATACGGTGGACAGGACCATGCGGCGGCTGAGTGCCACTATGTGTTTGTTGGACCCGTGTCCCTCCTGGCTGGTCTATGGCACCTGGGAGGGTACACTTGGCTGGCTCCAGGCAGTTACCAATGCTTCTTTATGAGAGGGATCCTTTCCTGCCGCCTTGAAGGAGGCGGTGGTGAGGCCCCTCCTCAAGAAGTCTGCCATGCACCCAGCCAATTTAGACAACTTTTGTCCAGTCTCCAACCTTCGCTTTTTGGCGAAGGTTGTTGAGAGCTTAGTGGCGCAGCAACTGCCAAGGTTCCTGGAGGAAGCTGAGTAACTGTACCCATACCAATCGGGATTCAGGCCCGGTTACAGCATGGAGATGGCATTGGTTGCACTGATGGATGACCCCTGGAGGGCTCCGGACAGGTGTTGTTCCTCTGTCCTGGTCCTGTTAGACCTCTCGGCAGCTTTTGATACCATTGACCATGGTATCCTACTGCTCCGGCTCAGGGGGCTGGGAATGGGGGCACCATATTGTGGTGGTTTTCCTCCTACCTCTCGGGTAGGATGCAGTTGGTGTTGGCAGGGGGGAGTGGTCGTCCCCTAGGCCCCTCACTTGTGGGGTGCCACAGGGGTTGGTCCTTTCTCCCCTCCTGTCCAACATCTACATGAAGCCACTGGGTGAGATCATCCGTGGTTTTGGGGTGAGGTATCATCAATATGCTGATGATACCCAGCTTTTCATCTCCACCCTGGACCACCTCAGTGATGCCCTCTCTGTGATGTCCCATTGCCTGGAGGTGGTGCGGGACTGGATGGGGAGGAACAGGCTCCAGCTCAACCCGAACAAGACTGAGTGGCTGTGTGTACCGTCATCTCGGATAATCCAAGAGATTCCTCCATTGGTCATGGGGGGAGAGGTGTTGCCCCCTGTGGATAGGGCATGCAACTTGGGTGTCCTCCTGGATGTGCAGCTCAGTTTGGAGGAACAGGTGGGAGCCGTCACCAGGGGGGCATTTGCACAGGTTAGCCTTGTCGCCAGTTATCCCTATCTGGACTGGGATGCACTACGGTCACTCATCTTTCGTTACCTCTAGACTTCGACTACTGCAATGCTCTCTATATGGGGCTGCCCTTGCATGTCATACAGAGACTTCAGCTGGTACTTGCAAGAACGTCTCCTGCCATTGATGAACACCAATCACCCAGTGAGCTCCCACAGACGGGGCCTCCTGGGGGTACCATCAGCTAAATATTGTAGGCTGGCAGCCCCTAAGGGGAGGGCCTTCTCTGTGGGAGCACTCACCCTCTGGAACCAGTTACCCCTGGAAACATGGTTATTTTCACAATCAGGCCTGGACTGACAGGGGATCGGGGTTTTAACTTGGAATGTTTATTTGGCTGTAATTTAATATTTTTTATAATTGTTTTAATTTTTGTATTGTTCGTTTTTATGTACGCCACCCTGAGTCCTTTGGGAGAGAGGGCAGCCTATAAGTGCAAATAAACTAGAACTAAACTAGAAACATGCCTCATTTGATGAGGACCCTGATAGTGTAGCAGTATTCCTAGCCCAGGTCATTAACCATATAGATTTGTATGGGCGGTATTACCCCTCTCAGTGGGCTATGGTGGTAGCTGTTACAGGGGTATTGGATGGAGTGGTCAGAGAGTGGGTGGCAGATTTACACCAATAATGGTCCCCTGAACTGACTGACATTGGTCTCTTCTTGTTGGCCTTATGGACTTGGGTCAAGGATAACTCCAATGGACAACAGGCTGAGGAAGATTTACTAGTTTTAAGGCAATGGGGATGGCTGGCAAGAGACTATGTTAGTGAGTTTCATCGAGCGGCTGGTCGATTTCATGCTTGGCCAGAAAAATTGTTGATCCATTTGTTTAAAGGTGGCCTGGACCGTGAGTTGAACCAGGCCTGTTTATACAGGGCCTACACAAAGACTGCAAGACTGGTACCAGACAGCTATTGAGCTGGATTCCAGGCTAAGGCAATTACGGGCGTGATGAGACGTTGGGCCTGGGGTTAGACGGGGGTGTTCCAACCAGGTTATTCCTATGAGTAACACTCCATCAAGGGGTTAACAGGGTCATGGCCTATTCAGGTGCTTTCAATGCAATAGACAGGGACACAGGGCAATGGAATGTCCTATACTGCCATTGGGAACGCGACTTGCAGCATCCACCCCAGGACTTACTCACAGACCTAGTCATGGACTTGCACTATGCCCCCTTTCTCCAGGGCCTGGCTGTTCCCCATTGCAGTGAGAGGGCAATGGATGGACTCAACCCCCTTGCAGTGAGAGGGCAGGGGGCTGTTCAGGACTTTTGCCACAAGTCACTGTGGTGGGAGAGCAGTGACTGGGCCATTTTGATCCTGGCCCTCGGCAGCTGTGAGGGAGCTGCTGATTGTGGACCATTCTGGTTACCATCACCCGGCCCTTTGTACTGCATATGTTTCATCTTTGCAATTGTTACCATCTTGCCAATCACCTTGCTGTACCGATTTGCCCTGAAACAGGATATTTTATGCTTGCCTACTCCCTGCTGGAGTTACGGGCCCTCCAGATGGTCCCTGTGTCTTTGGAGTGGCCCTCTGGGTTACCAAGAGCTTACCTTAATGACGGATCTTGGGATCCCGAGAGGTGGCATGCTGCGACCAAGGGTTTAAATTTTAAATCTGGCACTAAGGGGAAACTTTTAAATTTATTAATTTGTTGTCTTAAGGGGTTAGGGAGGAGGGAGGGTAATTATGGTTCGGGTCAGCATTGTCCTTCCAGGCCAGCAATCGGTCCCAATAAGGGGGGGCTGGGGGGAGCCTTGGGGTCCACGGGACCCAGGGTGGGGTTGGCAATTCCGAGGGTGATCGGTTATGGCAGGGGGGGAACGAGACCGGGGGCCAAATTTTGTTAAGAGAGCGTGCCCCCGCTGTTTACGAGCAGTGATGCACTCCAACCCCCAGGTCTCTGCCCGCTCCCCTGGGATCTCGGGAGGTGTGGTCCCTGGGCTTAGGCTGATCTACATGAATGCCAGGTCCATAGCTAATAAGTCATCTATCCTCCGTGAGCTTATTGAGGAGGAGGCTGTGGACCTGGCGTGCATCATGGAAACCTGGTTGGGGCTGGAGGGGGGTGTCCCTCTGTGTGATCTTTGCCCCACTGGTTTCCGTGTGCTACATCGGTCTCGAACCCAGGGAAGGGGCAGAGGGGTAGCCATAATTGTTAGAGAGACCCTGTTTCCAAGGGAGGCCTATGTTCTGGAGATAGGCGGGTGTGAGACTCTCCTCATCAGGTTGGGCCCGGGAGGTCAGTTGGGTCTGTTGCTGACATACCTGTCCCCCAGCTGCATGGCGCCCTTCCTGGGCTGCTCAACGTCCTCTCGGGGGTGGCGGTGGAGCTCCCCAGGCTTATGGTCCTGGGGGACTTTAACCTGCCTTCTCTTGGGGGGGGCGTTGGTGTCGAGTTTGGCTCAGGAGTTCATGGCATCCATGGCAGCCATGGACCTGACTCAGGTGATTCAAGGACCCACTCACGAGGGGGGGAACATGCTCAACCTTGTTTTTATCTCGGGACACTGGTGTAGTGATCTAGGGGTGGCTTCTCTGTCTACTCTACCCTTGTCATGGACAGATCACTATCTCCTGTGGCTAGTCTTTCAGGGGGCTATCCCTCGTTGCTGGGATGAGGAGCCAACTCGCTGGTTCCGCCCCAGACGCCTGATGGACCCTGAGAGGTTTCAGATGGCTCTGGGTTTCTTGCCCACCTCCCTTGATCACAACCCAGCCGAGGTGCTAGCAGCCGCCTGGCAACAGGCGGCTTTGAGGGCACTCGACCAGGTTGTCCCCTTACGGCCTCTTCCCCACCTCAGACCCCGGTCAGCTCCCTGGTTTTCGGAGGAGCTCTGGGGGATGAAACGGTGGAGAAGATGCCTAGAGAGCAGGTGGAGGATGAGCCGTTCCGAATTCGACCAAGGCCAGTTAAGAGCCTATATTAGGATCTATCCGGAAGTGATCAGGGCGGCGAGGCGTGTTTACTTCTCAGCCCTGATTGCGTCCAATGATCACCCTGCAGCCCTGTTCAGGATCATCCTTTCCCTCCTCCAAGTGAGGGAGGGGGCGGACCCTTTGTGGGGCAGAGCAGTTTACATACAATTTAGTTTACATCTGGCGGATAAGGTCACTCGGATTCGGGCTGGCTTGGACTCAGACTGGCAGTGGTCCGATGATGAGGTGATGGCAGATCTGGTTGATTCTATCTGGGTTGAGTTTGATCTGGTCTCCCTTGATGAACTGGACAGGATCATGCAGAGGTTGGCCTCCACCACATGTTTATTGGACCCGTGTCCCTTCTGGTTGGTGTGTGCCTCCAGTGAGGTGACACGCGGCTGGCTCCAGGCAGTTGTCAATGCATCTTTGAGTGAGGGAGTCTTCCCCACCACCTTGAAGGAGGCAGTGGTGAGACCCCTCCTCAAGAAGCCTGCTCTGGACCCAGCTGTTTTGGATAACTATCGTCCAGTCTCCAACCTTCGCTTTTTAGTGAAGGTTGTTGAGAATGTGGTGGTGCAGCAACTTCCCTTGTTCCTGGAGGAGACTGATTATCTAGACCCGTATCAATCAGGCTTCAGGTCTGGACACAGCACGGAGACAGCATTGGTCGCGGTGATGGATGATCTCTGGAGGGCTCGGGACAGGGGTTTTTCCTCTGTCCTAGTCCTATTAGACCTCTCAGCTGCTTTCGATACCATCGACCATGGTATCCTTCTGCGGCGGCTCCGGGGATTGGGGGTGGGGGGCACCATTCTGCGGTGGTTCTCCTCCTACCTCTCGGACCACTCGCAGTCGGTGTTGACAGGAGAGCAGAGATCGGCTCCAAGGCCCCTCACTTGTGGGGTGCCACAGGGGTCGGTTCTCTCGCCTCTCCTGTTTAATATCTACATGAAACCGCTGGGTGAGATCATCCGAGGTTTTGGGGTGAGGTATCATCAATATGCAGATGATACCCAGCTTTATATCTCCACCCAGGCCAGATCAGTGATGCTCTCTGTGATGTCCCGTGCCTGGAGGCGGTACGGGTCTGGATGGGGAGAAATAGGCTCCAACTCAACCCAACCAAGACGGAGTGGCTGTTCTTACTGACATCTCGGTTTTCCAGTGATGTTCCATCTTTGGCCATGGGGGAGGTGTTGCCCCTGTGGATAGGGCAAGAATCTGGGCATCCTCCTGGATCCACAGCTCAGTTTGGAGGAGCAGGTGGGGGCTGTGGCCAGGGGGGCTTTTGCCCAGGTTCAGCTGGTTCGCCAGCTTCAGCCCTTACCTGAGCCGAGATGCCCTTGAACGGTCACTCATGCCTCGTCACTTCTAGAATTGACTACTGTAATGCTCTCTACATGGGCTGCCCTTGCGAACTACCTGGAGGTTACAACTGGTGCAGAATGTGGCTGGCGGGCTGTGATGGGATCCCGATACTCCCATGTTACACCCTCCTCGTGACCTGCATTGGTTGCGGTTGCCTTCGGGTTAGTTTCAAGGTGCTAGTAACAACTTATAAAGCCCTAAATGGCTTGGGTCCAGGGTACTTGCGGGAACGCCTCCTGCCAGCATCACATTCCGATCGCCCTGTTCGATCCCACAGGAGGGGCCTCCTTGGGATACCGTTAGTTAGGCATTGTCAGCTGGTGGTTCCCAGGGCTAGGGCCTTCTCCGTGGGAGTGCCCACCCTTTGGAATCAGCTCCCCATGGATCTCCGTCTGACCCTGATCTCCGCTCCTTCCGCCGGGACCTGAAGACTTGGTTGTTTCAACAGGCTGGCCTGGAATGACCTGGGTGGGGGGTTTTAATTGTTTTAATTTTAAGGTTTTAAGGTTTTATTGTATATTTCGGCTTGTTTAGATTTAATTTGTTTTTAGGTAAATTCTATGTAAATATTTGCTGTTTTATTGTTAGCCGCCCTGAGTCCTTAGGGAGAAGGGTGGCATACAAGTCAAATAAATTATTATTATTATTATTATTATTATTATTATTATTATTATTATTATTATTACGGTCAATCAAGCAGAAGCACCTGGCAGGCCTCAGAAGGAGCTAGTGGTGCAAGCCAGTAAGACACTAGCACCAAAACAGATAGATCAACAGACAAAGATCCAACATCACCCAGGTATTCCAAGCGACCTGAGGGCAACGTTTGGGAAGAGGGATCTGATGACAACACGATGATAAGTATGCCCATCTGCCCATTCATCATACCAGTCATACTTCACAATAGATGGACGAATCAGGTGGTGGATTTGGGGGCATTGATTGATTTGGGATATATGAGGTGTTTGCTGGCATAGGCAGTGGTGAATAAGTTAGGGTTCTGGGTTATACCATTAAACACACACATTAGATTTGAACAAGTGGATCGGTCCATTTTGGGTGGTAGTCCAGTGACACACAGAACTGAACCTGTGAAACGGGAAATGGGAGAGCACTGAGAGTGGCTTTTGTTTGTAGTGATTCAACATTTGATGGAGGTCATGATACATGGTTTGGCCATGATACTTGGTTTGGCCTGGTTAGATAAATGGAAACCTACCATATGGTGGGAAGGAGGGTTTAGGAAGCTAAGAATCGCCATGGGGACCCATCCAACAGAAAACCCTCAATGGAAGAACTAACTGATAAAGCTACTTATCCGTTGGAATACATGGAACTGGCTGAAGTCTTTAATGAGAAGGGAATCGATGTTTTACCCCCACATAGGCCAATTGATTGCACCATTGAACTGCTTCTGGGAGTGAAGTTACCTAAGCCATGTATGTATTCCATGACCCCGAAAGAATTAGAGCAGTGGTTCCCAAACTTTTTCAGTCCACCACCCCCTTGCTGCTACAAACTCATCCTCAGTGCCCCTACCCAAGGGTGGGATTCAAATTTCTTTTTTTTTTTGAATTTTTTTTATTATTTTTAAACAGACATACATAGAAAAAACATTGTTGCTATAAAATCATTAATTGCCTTTGTATCAGCCATTATGCAGGCTTCTGTGGGAGTTGAGCCAAGTTAGCAGCAAAGAACAAAGCCGCACTGTTTGTTTTTCCAACCATGTAGCCGCAAAATGTAACATCTTTGCTCACACACATATTGTAACAACTTTGTTTGATGCTCGCACCTGCATTTCACCAGTAGCTAGATAGCGCTTGCACCCACCACTGATAAGGTGGCTAACATGATAGGTACATATCAGCAAAAGTTACATGCCTGTTACAGCCGCTTTTCTTCCCTTCATTATATCACAATAACCAAATATGGTATTAAGTGTAATATGTAACCAATAAGAATGAGCTTCTTGTACTGTAACTGCTTGCTTTAGAGAAAACCTAATAAAAGGGGCTGAGTCCACCTTTCGGGGCTCTCTCACCCCATGACAGAACTGGAGAGGTTTTGTGTGGAATTGGCTCACCGTGAGTAGCCCACCGGGCAAGGGGGAGAGCAATCCCTCAAAACATATGGCGTGCTGGTAGGTTAAAGCTCTTTTTGTACATCTTCTCCATTCTCAGCTATTAATTGTTTTTGTGTACTCTCATATGCAAAATATTCCATATTTTTAAATTAATTTATCTTACAACACTTCATGTTATCATCCCAAAACCATTCCCGGCAAACAAATACATACAAACAAAGAAAAACAAAAAACATAAAAAATTCTTTTTTTGAGAACAGTATGCTACCGGACCTTCCCTTCTCCATACAAATATAATTTCAATTATACACTCATTTTGTATTTTCTATTCCATTTGTCATAACAAATTCCACTATTTTCCATAATTTCCCCCCCTTTCTCTAGCTTCTATAACCTTATTTCAATTGTTTCATCATTCCATCATTTCATTAATTACATTTCTTTTTCCAATTTTCAATATCTTGCCAATCAATATTATTACACTTTTATCTGTCTTGTTTAGAATTTTATACTATCTTATAAAACATATTTTACCCTGTAATTACTACCCTGAAGGATAACACCTCTGACTCATCTAACCAATTATTATTTAACTTTTATATTTCACCTTTACCATTATTACCTCTATTACTCTCTATTTTATATCATCTAACCATTATTAATCAGATTCTGCTTGGTACATTTCTACAAATATCCATTAAATTCTTTACAAGGGAGAAGAAAAATATGCATATATATAACAATAGTAACTAAGGTAATCATTTCTTTTCAGATTCAACTCAGCCATTAATGTTAATATCCATCGTATTCATTCATTTCTATTTAAAATATTTCCGTTTTGTTACCATTTAACATCCATATCACTATATTTCATCATCTAAAAGACAATATTAAAACATTCCATGCTTTTTATAATTTTCATACTTTCTCTTTAAATTATTAAAGGCTTTGTTCTCTTTTCCTCTTTACCTCGTTTTCTTATTGAAAGAAAAATACACATCACTTTGATCCTCTAAAACATTTCTAACTTCTTTCTATTTCTAACTTAGCCATATTTATCTCATGTACCCTTGCAAAATCCTCTCAATAAATTAAATTAACCAAATTAACTGTCGAATTAGGTAAATAAACCTTTTAAATTTTGTATATTTTTCTTGCTGTTGCTCATCTTGATTCAACTTTTTGCAACTCCCCCCTCTTCTTCTCCCTTCCCTTTTTATTCCCTTTTGTGTCCAATTCCCCCTTTTGGAATCCTACCTTTTGACTCCTTATAATATTATAAATATTTCCCGATTATATATTCTTTTTGGTTGTTGCCTCCAATCTTAAATTTTTAACTCTCTTTCCTCTTTTCCCCTTTTCCTTCCCCTTTCTCTTTTCCACGTTTGAAGTTATTTGATCATTGAAAATGGCTTCTTCTTCTTTGTCCCGCCCTTCTTGTTCAGCCAGTGCTTCCTGTAGTTTTCTGTATTTCAGGATCTCCATTTCTATCGATTTTGTCTCTTCTTTAAAATCTTTAAATAGCATTTTTAATTCTTCAAAAGGTGATGACATTCTGGAGATAATTTTTTTTTCTTTTAAAGCAACCAATTGACTTTAATCCACTTTGCTAAAGTCCTCTGCCGAGGAATCCTGCAAAAGCCCAAAGCTGTTTCTTGATTCTTTTTTCACTTTTGCTTTTCTGGGGCTTTAACAAGCTTTCAACGAAGTTTCAATTACAATGTGTTCTTTTCAAGTCTTGTTACAAATCCACTCTCAATACAATTTAGCTCCAGGTGGTATCCTTTGTTTCCAGACTCCACCCTACTCACTCTTTTTTTTCCTCTATTTTCTTTGTCTCTTTTTTTTAAAAGAATTCTTTGAAGTTATTCAAAAGTCTTTATTACTTGACGCTTTATTTTCAGCTGAAAGCAGCCTATTAATGTCAAAGTGAGTTAATGTCCACTTCTTATATCAGTCTTTTCTTAATATTCCAGACCATTTAAAACTATCAGTATTAGAGGAAAAGAAAAGAAACCAATTTTTTCTCTTCACACTTTCATTCGCTGCTGTAAAAGTCTTTTTAGAGATAATATTATTTTTGGCTATTCAAATTCCAGGTACCTTTAATAGCTGTTTTCAATAGCAAGCCCGGTATGTCACACTTTCTCTTTCAAACTTCCTCCTGCACATTCTTGTCCATTCGAGTTCTTCTTTGAGGTGGCCATTTCTGGCCACCACTGCAACCGCCTTCGGGAAAGGGAAAAAACCAGCTGGGGAGAAGAGATGCAGCTCTCCTCGACCCTGCTGGCGGCTCCCCCGTCTTCACCACCTCTATGGGGTGGTTTTAACCCCAAAGCCAGCCAGCTCGGGGTCTCCAGCGGTGAGCATGGATCAAAACTGCGCAGAGTCGCAGTTTTCAGTCTGTTCACAAAGAGGCTCAAACAGGAACTCCCTCCGGGATTCAAATTTCTTAACAACTGGTTCTGTGAGCATGGCCTAATTTGTGGGTATGGCTTGGTGGTCATATGACTGGCAAACCAAAATCAAGTGGTCCTTGCTTAATGGCCGGTTGCTTAGCAAGTATTCTAATTTATGACTGACCTCCCCTGAGCTACTTGACCTGATTTTGGAGTTTTGATAGCCATGCGCGCACACACACACACACCCTTCTAAGCCTGCTGGAGCAGGTGGTTGGATTAGATATCTCATTCACTTTCTCCTCCCTCCCTCCCTTTCTTTCTTTCTTTTTTCTTTCTTTCTGTTTCTTTCTGTCCCTTCCTTCCATCCCCCCTCTTTCTTTCTCTATCCTTTTTCTTCCTTTCTCTTCCTTTCTTTCTCCTATTTTCTTTCTTTCCCTTTTCTTTCTTTACTTTCTTGTCTCTTCCTCTCTCTTTCTCTCTCTCTCTTTCTTTCTCTTTTTCTCTCTCTTTCTCTCTATCCCTTCCTTTCCTCCTTCACTCTCTCTTCCTAAGCTAGGAGACCCACCTGAAACACACTTTCTCTCTCACTCTCTTCTAACAAGATAGTCACCCGGCAGCATCACTTGTGATGAGTCTCCCAGAGTCCCAGGGACTGGGAGCGATTGTCCTTTCATGCCCGATCCTGTGTTGCCTGGAAAAGCCAGCAGGCAAGGCTTCTGGGTCCAACAAAGGGGCCGCAGGAAGGACTTTCACCCCTCCCTCTTTTGGGGAAAGGGCTGGGAACTCACCCACTGCAGGAGCTGTGGGAGAAGTGAGCTGCAGGAAAGGTGAACCAACCCACCCTGGCTGGCTCACCTTTCCCTCTGCCACCAGCTGCAGGAGGAAGGTAAGTTTGTAGGCAGTCAGGAAAGCCCAAACTGCAGCAGTTTGGGCTTTCATAACTGCCTACAAACTTACCTTCCTCCCATGGCTGGTGGCAATAGGAAAGGTGAACCAGCTAGGGCAGACTCATCACTACTTGACTCCCCACCAGTCTGCATCTTGTCAGCTGCTGGGGCTCGTGGGTTGCGGCTGTTGAGGGGGAGTGCGGGAGGCAACTAGGAAGCACGAAGTTTATGCCACCTGCATTGCCCCTCTGCCAACCACCCCTTCAAGCATTTTAGCCAAGTGTGGGCTGCCACTATGCAAGCTCCATGGGTGGAAGATCTGCTCTTGCAAGGCTTGACTCACATCATTCTCACAGCAGCAGCCCACATTTAGCCAAAGCACGCAGGCTGGTGAGCGGCAGAGGGAACGGATAGCAGGCAAGGGGTGATGTGGGAGGCATAACATCGTGCTCCCTGGTCACTCCCCCCACCCCTAGCAGGCAGACCCAGCAGCTGCAGAGAATCCAGGTGGGACCCAAGCGTCAAAGGGTCAGCCCTGCTCACCTTCCTCTCAGCCACCAGCAAGCCAGGCAAGTAGGGGGGGGGAGAAGCTGAGTTGTGCCCTGTGAGGGGCCCACCTCCAGCACTTCTCTGCCACCCCTTTGCCTCTTAGTGTCCCCCTGCCACCCCCCTTGCCTCATATTGCCCCCCTAAGTCATCCCACCACCACCCAGGCCCACTTTGGGAACCACTGAATTAGGGGAAATGCGAAAATACATTGACAAGAACTTATCTCAAGGGTTTATTCAGTCAGGTCGTTCTCACATAGCAGCTCCTGTATTGTTTCATGAGAAGAAAGATGGGGGCTTGAGACTATGTGTTGATTTCCAAGGCCTTAATGCTGTCTGCTTAGAACCCTTGTACCCACTATCACTTATGAAGGATCTCCTAGCCACTTTGGCTAAAGGACATATTTTTACAAAGTTAGATCTGCATGAAGCATATTATCGGGTATGTATAAGATCGGGAAATGAATGGAAGACAACCTTCAATTGCTCACTTGGTAGTTACCAATTTAAGGTCATGTCTTTTGGACTGCAAGGGGCCCCAGCAGTCTTCATGCAGCTTATCAACAACATGTTGCATGAGCATTTGTATCGAGGCATTTTAGTCTATCTGTACAACATATTAATATATTCTAATACTATGGAAGAGCATATGGAATTAGTGAAAACTGTACTTTGAAAATTACTGGGTGCTAAATTATATGTAAAATTGTCAAAGTGCAAATTTTATCACACTAGACTGGACTATTTGGGTTACAGGATTTCAGGTGAGGGTGTTGATATGGATCCACACAAGGTGCAGGCTATAGTAGAAGGGAAGTCACCTACAATGCGAAAACAACTACAGAGTTTCCTGGACTTTGCCAATTTTTATAAGCAATTCATTCCCTCATTTGCCTCCATTGCATTACCTTTGACTAATTTGTTATGGATGAAACATCTCAGGATAACCAAACCAAAATCGAACCAAAACCTGGAGTGGACAGAGTCATGTCAAAAAGCATTCAATAATTTAAAGCAGTTGTTCACCAACGAATCAATCTTGAAACAACCTGACCCTGAGCATCCATTTGTAATCCAGGCAGACACAAGTGATGTGGCTATGGGTGCGGTGTTATTGCAGCAGAATGTCCAAGGGATATTACAACCTTGCGCCTACATGTCCAGAAAGTTAAGCCTGACAGAACGAGATTGAGTGATTTGGGAGAAAGAGGCTTTTGCGGTATACTGGGCATTAGTAACCTGGTGACACCTATTAGAGGGTACACAATCTCCCTTTGAAATATGAACAGACCATAAGAACTTGGAGGTGTTACAATCACGCAGGAGATTGTCACCCAAACAAATCCAGTGGGCATTATATTTTCAATGATTTAATTTCAAATTGAAATATGTTCTATCAGGTAAGAATTTTCTAGGAGATGCATTGTCACACCTGCTGCAATACAAAAATCAACAAGAAGACCTAGTGCAGCTGATAATGCCACAACCAGGAGCTGTGCAGTCCCTAAGGACCGATATTATGACAACTGATTTACCAGAAGTGATAGCTCAAGACCAATGGTTACTACAACATAAAACTCAGTGTGACATATGAGATGGAATAGTCTGGAGAGGGGATAAAATGTATATACCAGCATCAGTCAGACACCTAGTACTAAAACGGTGTCACAATGCCAAACAAGCTGGACATTATGGGTTCTTAAAGTCATTGCATTTAGTAAAACAGCAGTTCTGGTGGAGACATGATGTACAAACCTATGTAAAACAATGTCCAGTGTGTGCTGTTACCAAAATACATCCTGGAAAACCATTAGGATTACTACAATCTGTCACTGATCCCAAACAAACATGGCAGGATATTGCCATGGACTTCATAGTAGACTTACCACTTAGCCATGGGTATACTGTTATTTGGACTGTGATAGATTTATTTTCAAAACAGGCACAGTTCATACCATGTAAGAGGTTACTGTCAGCCTGGAAGCTATCAAATATGTTTCCCAAACATACACACCAACCGAGTTCCACGTAATATTATTTCTGATAGAGGGGTACAGTTTACTGCTTGATTCTGGCATGAATTCTTACAATCGATTGGGTCTGCACAAGGATTGAGGATAGCATACCATCCCAGTACAAACAGTGCAGTAGAATGAGTAAACACAGCCATTGAGCAGTATTTACATTGTTACATAATGTATCAGCAAACAGACTGGGCAGAACTTTTACCATTCGCTGAAGTGGCCTACAATAATACGGTGCACAGGATATACCCCCTTCCAAGTGGTACATGGACTAGACTTTGTGCCCATCCCAGAATGGTCCCAAATACCCCAGGATCCTACCATGACCGCCACATGGGCTGCAAGCATACAAAGTACATGGAAGGGTGTACATGTGGCATTGAACAAAACAGCCAAAGTGTACAAAAAACAGGCTGATAAAAAACGAGCAGATCATACACTGTTCAACATATGGGATCATGTATATCTATCCACTAAGTATTTAAACATGGAGTTGCACTGTAAAAAATTGGGCCCTAAATACATCGGACCTTTCCCTGTAGTGTGGGTGATCAAACCAGTAACTGTTCAATTAAGACTACCCGCACAGTTTAAATGGGTACACCCGGTATTCCATAGTAGCTTGCTAAAACCAGCTATGAGAATGGGTCCAGCAGCAGACATCCCAGGGCCTGTGAGGGATGACCATTATGAGGTAGAAAGTATCCTTGATACCTGCCGTAGGAGGGGTAGGTTTCAACACCTGGTTAAATGGAAGGGTATCCCATTGATGAGGCATGCTGGGTGGATCAAGACCAAATGGCAGCTGCATGGTCACAATGATGATTCCACAAAACAAATCCCTCTAAGGCAGGTGGGAATGAGGAATGTATCGATGTGTATCTCATTCTGCTCCATTTTGTCTTCCAGACCAATCCATGGTAGAGGGGGCCACGTGTCAGGTGATATTCGACCCATTCTGGAGCCAGACACATTGGAGGGTTGTGTGAGGTGGTGCTGCCGGCAGGCTGCTGTGAAGCTTGGGACTGGAATCCACATACCTAACGATATGGCAATCCTTGATGTGAAGCCTCACTGGTGGGGCTGCTGAGCAGTGGCAGGGTGGCTACAGAGCACACAAGAGCAGGGCTGCTGATAAACAGCTGATGGGAAATGGTGGAGTTCCCTGGAGAAGGTGAACTGACTGTATGGGGATTGCAAGTGATGTTAGCTGAGAAGGTTACTTGATTTAGAAGGCGTGAGGGAAGAAGGCGCGGGGAGCACAGAGATGTAGAATTGAGGGGTAGGATAGGAGGGTTTGCATAGGATAGTTTAGGAAAGCATAGGATAGCATAACACAGGGGGTAGGATGGAGGAAGCAGGATGGTGGGCAGATGTTAGAAGGGTGCGGTAATTAACTATTCTAAACGGATGTTGGGCAACTCAGGGCTGGATTATGGGAGAGGATATTTAAAGTGCTGAGAAGCATTAGCTCTCAGCACTGGCTTTTCACAGGTTTCCCGTTCTTGATGCTGTTAATCCTGATTCCTTGTAATAAAGCTGAGATGTGACTGCATCAGAATGTGAGTACTGTCTACTTTGTGTGAGAACTGATCAGGGGTTCAGAGGCAGCTGAGAGCTGGTCACATAGCATGAAGAACTGATGACAGGTGGACCAAGGCAGTCATAGAATGAATCTCACTTGATAAAATTCATCTATGAAAGAGATCTAAAATAAGATGGATCGATGATATCAGCAAGTATTATGGGCCCAATTGGCAAAGGAAAGTTCAGGACCATACTGGTTGGAAACATGCAGAAGAGGCCTTTATCCTGCAATGGATAGACAGTGGCTAAAATGACATGTGTGTAAACATAGACCAAATAGTTTTGCCTAAATTGTGCAAGCAAACATGGTGGTATTCAGCAGGTTCTGACCAGAGGTGCTTTTCAGCCGGTTTGCACCAGTTCAGGAGAACCGGTAGCAAGAATTTGGCATGGGTTGCCAAACAGGTAGCGACTTCTGGCTGGCCATGCCCCTGAACTGGTCACCTGGCTGCCCGGTCACCTGATGGTCATGACTCTCTTGCTTGCCCTGCCCAGCTGCCCTCTCACCGTTCGCTTGCCTCACCTGAATGCTCGCTGCTTGCTCCGCCTATCCCAAACCCATCCCTATAAAAATGCTTCACCATGTGGCCCGATCACTTGTGCATGCTAGTCTGCTCTGTGGCTTGCCTGCCTAAGCTGACTTGAGTCTACTCTTTTTCAGTTGTGTAGTTATGATAACATGCCCTAGCATTTTGTGAGGTTGATGCTTGAAGCAGGCAGGGAACAGTTTACATGAAATCCAGCTGCTTTTATGAGACAAGCAACTTTACTTTCTGAGAAAATTAGTAACTTGTTTTGGGGTATAAAACTATGCAATTAGTAAAACTGCTGTTAACATGTTGAGATTTCTGTAGCTGAGCCTGCTTGATGGGATTAGAGTATTCATGATTGCCCTGCTTTTGTTCTTGCCTGGGTCTTTTGTCTTTCCTATCATGGTGGTTAATCCTGCGGGAAAGACAGGGGACTTCCAGGTGAGTTATCTTAATAATGGCTGTATTTGCTTTTTGTTGTGGTGCTTTTTTGCCTGGGGGTTTCTTAAAGGCAGAAGGGCTGAGATTTCTGGTGTGAGGTTTTTGGTCCTTGGGGGAACAATCATGCATCCAGGGGTTTTATTGCAGTGGCTTTGTCTGGGGATTAAGTAAAAAACTGTTTTTTTAACCTGCAGTATTTTTTTTGAGGGGGGGGGTATGCTCCCGAAGTTATCTACGCATGAACAATGATCAAATACTAATAATATTTGCTTATCCTTTTTACTGAACTTTCCTTATATAATTGGTGTTTTCTTTTATACTTTTACATTTCTAACTTCTGTTTCTGTTAGTTAGCCATTGATAAAAGAAATCCCACATTAAAAAGTATTCTAAGCCTTCTCCTTGATTGTAAATTTGTAATTGTTAATTTATTCATTTGTGTACATTCTAACATTTTTAAATTCATTTTCATATATTTGTTTTTCCACCTTTGTGCAAACACAATTCTAGCAGCTGTAACATGTGTAAAACTAAATATATGTTCTATCCAACAAAATATTTATGGTTTTAAATCCATGTTGCTTTAACCATTGTTTCTAACTATGATACCACTAACAGGCTACTTGCCTTGTACTGATCTAAGTACTGAACCTAATTCAGTGATTTGACTGAGGAATAAATTTCAGAAAAAGAAATCAGTATTGCTCTGTGAATATACCTATGAAATTCATTCTTATTGATCTAACTTCTTAGATGATGATGGAAGAATTATTCTTCTGGGTTCAATTCCAAGTGGAGAAGAAAGACACTGGAAACATGGTGACTGCTTGGAAAGATGGTTTAATGGTGGACAGGATCACATGCCTTGGAGCTCTTGGGCTGAGAGATGCTGAGCGTCCCTTAGATTTATGCCCTCTGTGGGGATTTAAATTTGAGCTTGTATTCTGACTGGTTGTCAGACTCCCATGGAGCCATGCAGGGACAACTCTGTAGGCTGTCCTGAGTCCCAGACTTGGTTGAGCCTTGCTGGATGATAATGTAATGAAAGGGCTTTGGGCAATTCCTATTATAGCTCTACCTGGATCAGATCTTTGTTATGTGAAATAGACTGGCCTAGACCAGAGTAATGGCAAAGGTGTGGGGACTGAGTTTTTGCCTCTCTGAGTTTCTTCTTTTCTTTTTAGGGGAAATATTCTGCCTTTTTAGTATATCCTAAAATATTTCATTTTCCTAGGAGAGGGGTAGGTTTTAACTTCCAAAAATGAAAAACTGCATCTTTCTTATTTGTTGGATCCCCATCCTGATAAAAGTCTACATTGTTGGGTGAAAACAGAGGTCCTTTCTGTTACCTTAGTCCTCAGCTTACAGCCACAATCAAGTCCAATCAAAGCACAATATTGTTTTATGTCTTTTGCAGAAGTAGATGGGCAAGGATGAAAGGACAACAGAGTTTGACCACTTTTTTGCCAAGAAACTGTTGGAAGAAATATTCTTCTGGGTTCAGTTCCAAGTGGGGAAAAAGACACTGGAAACATGGAGGCTGTTTGGAAGGTTTAATGGTGGGCAGGACCACATGGCCTGGAGCTCCAGAGTGAAAAGGAAGGATGATCACATGCTTCAAGCTGAAGGTAGAGATAAAAAAAAAGAAGGGCTGAGGTTCTGAGAGTGCCTGGGTTTTATAACCTTTGTTGGGATTTGAATTGGAGCTTGTTTCTAATTGGTTGACAACCAATTGTCCCATGGGGGCATGCAGGGGCAACTTTTAGGTTGTCCTGAGTTGCAGGCTTGGTTAAGCCTTGCTGGATGATGATGCACTGAAAAGGGCTTTTGGCAATTGCTATAGCTTTACCTGGAAATCTTTGTTATGTAAAGTATTCACCCATTAACAAAGGTGGGGGTGAGATTAACAAAGGTGGGGGTGAGCTTCTGCTTCTGGGGTGAGTTTCTGCTTCTGAGTTTCTACTCTTTTTAGGGGCAATATTCTGCCTTTTTAATATTTCCCAGGATATTTCAATTTTCTGGGAGAGGTGTGGGTGCTAACTTCCTACAACACCAAGAAAGGAACAATAGAATCAGACACAACAGATCCACAATGGTCAGAGTCACAAGCACCTCTGCCACCACTTGAAAGTGGAGAAAGCAGCAAGTCAATCTCCAAAACTGAAAGTCTTCCTGATCTTCCAGACTGCTGGATATTGCAGCAATATAGAAGTTTTCAAGAGAAATATGAGGGACTGGAAGTTTCAAAGAAAAAATTAGGTTGCAAATACTACACAAAACATGACTTTGCAGTAGAGAAAGGTGTTCATGTGTCCAAGGAATGGAAACACTTCAAGACTGAGGTGGCAGGGACAACTAAAGAAGTTCAGCAAGCTTCTCTTAGGAAAAAAATGAAAGAACATTTCACATCTAAAGCTCACACCATTTACAGTGATAACTTAAAATAAGGGGAGCAGGATGCTATAACAAAATCAATAGATAAGATGTCTGACAAATATTTATCTACTACTTGTAGAGTATTTTTGACAGCATACAGTCTGGCACAAAGATGTAAACTATTTTCAGACAGAAGGACAGATAGAATTGCAAACTGTAATGGGTGTAGAACTTGGAGTAGGATTGCAGTCATGGTCAACTGCAGTGAAAATAGCTGATTTCATTGCAAAAGAAATTAAAACCAAAATGTTTACTAGCATTATTGAACATAACCTGAAAATATGTTTAATTATTGACAAAGCCTCAATGCTATCATGCAAAGCAGTTGTGATAGTTTTTGTAAAAGTTGAGGATCAACTATTTTTGTTGAGCTTGTTGAATTGGAAAAACAAGATGCAGAGACAATATGTTCTTCAGGTTTGGAAAGTTTACATAATGTTGGGTTTACTATAGACTATCTGCAAAAAAAATTAATAGCATTTTGCTCTGATGGTGCAGTGTTATGCTTGAAAGAAAATCTGGAGTGAGCACTAGAATAGCAAAAGACTTCCCTAACATAATATGGCACTGCTTAAACCATCACCTCCAACTTGTTTTAGTAAACAAGTAAAGGACAATAAGCAACTGAATCATTTCAAAATATTTCTTGACAAGATACACAGTATTTTCCATAAATCCTGTAAGAGCCAAACTGAACTGTTTGAAATATCTGAACAACTTGGAACTGAAATTGTAAAGATTGGTAGAGTTTTGGGACCAAAATGGACTGCCTATAGTTTAAGGTTAACTCTAGCTGTGTGACGTGCTTATCCAGTGCTACATCAGTACTTTCATGCAAATGAAAAATACTTCGGTATGGCTGCCTGTCTTGAAAACATAAATTTTTAAAATGATTTGGCATTGATGATCGATATTCTCAACGAAATATCTCTTCTGTCAAATGCACTGCAAGGAAGAAATACCAACACCATAAAGGCTGAAAAACTTGTGCTGAGATCAATTAAAGCATTTGAAATGCTCCAACAGGGAAAGGGTCCCTATGAAAAAAAAGGTTGATGGATTAATTACTTCAGAAACCTTCAAAAATATAAAATTCGAATTTGTTGGACTTCCTTGGGAAAGTTTTTTTATATTTTATTTTTTACACATCTCTTCAAGTGGGCAACATGATTTCAGGTTACAACATTTATACATAGTCATAATTACATTTCCAACTTTCTTATCCAATTTCATATCAAATCATTATCTATTCCACTGATCTTTAAATAAGTTCTTGCTTCATATTTCAATTCAATATCAAAAACATTTCATCCTCACATATATTTTCCAGTCTTTATCCCCTATTATTTCCATTTTCAGCTTACCACCTATTTTATTTTACATTATTCATTATTATCTTCATTAACTTTCTCAAAGCCGATATATAATAAACAAACAAAGGGTAAAAATAAAACAATATACAATAAATCTTATATTTATTCCAGATATATTCATATAACCATTTCATAATATAATACTCATTACAAATACTTTACTTTCACTGTAATCCTTTCTGGTTTACTATATTCTCTATTTTCTCATATCCTTTTATAATCAATTACATTTTCTATTTCATGTCTAATATAAATGTATACAATAAAGAAAAAAAATTAAGTTTTGTTTCCATTTAACGAAGTTTAATCTATAAAGTTTTATTTAATTTTCATCACACTTTTTGGTCATAATAGCATTATTTTTTCTAGTTTACCATATTCTCTGTTTTCTAATATCATTTGAATAATCAATTACATTTTTAATGTATATGTATATAAAAGAAGGTTTGATAACAACCATCTTAATTTCTTTACTCTATCATTTTTCTCATGTATAATTTATAATAATCTTAAGGTAATTCCCAATAAGTTTTAAACTTCAAATCTCCCCAATCTATATTTCTAAAAAACAATAATATAAAATATTTCTGGCATCCCCTTTATATTATCATTATTACCCTTATCTCTAAATCTCTCGGCCTTATAGTTTCTTATAATTCTAACCAGCTTTCCCTTTCTAAGTTTTTCTGGTCTTCCTCTTGACTCTTCTTTTCCCTCTAGTATTGTTTTTATTTTCATCTGCCAATCCCTTATTTTTCCCACCCTTTCCTTCTCTCTTTTGAAGTTTCTTCTTATACTGCTTCTTCTTCTTCTTTTTAAGTCTTGGGTGTGTTTTCCTTTTATTTATTACATCTATCATCAATGTCTTGGTTTTGATTCCTTTCATGTCTTTTTAATGTCCTTGTTCTTTTGTGCTCTTCTAAGCTGCTTTCCTCTTCTTTTAACTCCTCCTTAATTTTCTTTGTTCTTCTGTGAACTGCATCGCCATTAATTTTTCTGCCAGTATGTCCAATAATTCCATTCTTTCTTTTTAACATTCCTCTCACAGTTTGCAGTTCCAACTTGAATTTTTGCTTATTTCTTCATTTTTTAATCAGTTGAGTTATTCTTTATTTTATTAAAAGTCAGAGTCTTTTATTTTACAGTCAGTTCCAACTTGAATTTTTGCTTATTTCTTCCATTTTTTAATCAGTTGAGTTATTTTATTTTATTAAAAGTCAGAGTTTTATTTTAGTCGTTGCCAAAGATATCCATTTATCTCAATTCCTCTTGTTAGTCCTTCTGTCTCCTTGTCACAATCAACACCAATATGCTGTCCAGCCAGTTTAGAGTTAATGGGATAGGTAGTTAGGAATTGAGAGCTGTCCCCTTAAGGGAATGCATCATGGTAAATGTAGTTAAGGTATCTTGGGAAATATAGTCCATGTCATGTGGTCACATCTGTAATCCTGATTGGTCACTGAATTGACCCTTGGTGGGTTGAGGGAGGTTTCTCTCCTTCTTGCCTGAACACACAGCCTCGTGTAACAGCTATATTTGCTACCTCTGTAATTATGGAATGAAATATAGGTATGAGAGTTTAATGTCTTTCTACCCACGATTCGGATATGCAAAGGATTGGACATTAAGAAGAACCTCGTCATAACTGTGAGTTGACAGGATGCCTGATGAACCAATAAAAAGAACTTTGTATAGATGCTTTGTGGAGTTGCTCTGTCTGCTTTATACCCATCCAGGGCATAGAGCAGAACAACCAAACAGTTCCAAGATATCCTTTCTTGTCCCTTTGCTACAATCTTTTTTTTTTAGTACTTCCAGGTTTATTGTTGTAATATAATCTTTTATTTTATTTCATTTCTCATTCACACATTTTTAAGACCAGTAATTTTCCATAAAATCATATGAGAAAAAGTGCCTTTAACCATTAGAGGCACTCTATAGGGAGAGAGGGAGGGAGGGAAAGAGAGAGAGACACCAGAGAGAGGTGGGAGGGAAAGAGAGAAAAAGACAAGAGACAGAGAGGGGGGATGGGGAGAGAGAGAGTGAGAGAGAGAGAGAGAGAAGACACACACAGAGAGGGGGGAGGGAGAGACTTGTTGATTGTAAAGTCCTTGGACTGAGAATTGCTGCAAAACTGAGTTTCCTGAAGTGGACCTCTGGACTCCTAAACAATTTAAAAAATGATCTAGTCAAAAAAAAATTAACCAAAAGAGCAATATGCAGACAAAAGCAAATAATACACCCCCAGGAGAAAAACAAATTAAAGTTTAATTTGTGTGTATTATTTAAGGGACTGTTAAATTGGCAAAATGGATTGCCAAATTGGCCAGGTCCACCCAGTTACATGACCACCTAGCCATGCCCACCCATCTGGTCTGGCCCCCCAACAGTCTGAGGGATTGTGAATCAGCCTCCTATTTAAAAAGTTTAAGGGCCCCTGACTTGAGGGTAGGACAAGAATTAATGAGTGGAAGATTATTAAAGAGAGATGCAATCTACAATTAAGGACATTCCTGATAGTGAAAACAATCAGTAGAATGGCTTGCCATCGGAATGGTGGATGCTCTATCATTTTCAAAAATGTGAAATGAAATGAAATGTGAAATGGTATAGGGTGCAAGCAGGAGCTTGGACTACAAAATCTTTAAGGTTCCTTCTAACCTATTATACTATGTTCCATGTTCTAATATCTGTATAGCCAAAACTAGAACGTAAAGTGATGCAAATTTCTATATTTCCTAAAATTCCTAAATTTCACTCCACTTCATTAGTTGATATTTGTAGAAGAAAGGAAGTGGAATGCATAGAGCAATCACATTCCATTTTAGAGGCAGAAAAAGGGGGATAGTTTGTAGAAGCAACTATGTATTTTTCATCTACCAGTAGCTCTAAACTAAAGTTGAATAAAATATGCATTTACCTGGATATTTTTACAAATGCATTATCTGCAGAAGAGAAGGACATATGCTTGTATTTATGTGGATTTGCAGCAACACAATATGAGCATTTAGCATCTTCAAGGGACCAAATTATTTTCTATCCCTAATACGAATGGCAGAGAGGGCAAGCTTTTAATTTTCTTTAAGATTAAACAAGTTGTTTTCTTTGTATACTTTAATATATTTGTATTTTGAGATGTTAACCTTTTTTGTAACTTAGAGAAATTTTTAAAAAGGTATTATTTCTTCAAAAATGGCAAGGGAATTGTGTTGACGATTTTCCAGTTGCTGAGGCTACAGAAGCTTCAGAAAAATAGGGATTAGAGCCCCAAATTACTTACTTTTGTGATGTGCAAAGTTATACTTAACATCATTCCTAATATGGCCCCAGTATAACTTTGATTGGTTATCCCATCCCCAACATGAAACTATAATAAGCCAGGATTGCCAAATCTAAAGGCATAATTTTCCATCCGAAGAACAGATTTTTTAAAGTTCTTAATAATTCACGGCATAAGTACCTGTTTGGAACAGCTATTTTTCTTTTTAAAAAAATAAGGAGAGCAGAACAAAAACCAGCCCGCATGGCAAGCAAAAAATGGGGAACCCCTGTGAACATGCACCTGAGCAATTCATCCAGTGAAAGTTTGTCTTCCTCCTTCCTCAGTATATGTCATCTGAGAAGCCTCCTAGATTAAGGTGACCAGACGTCCCGCTTTTGGCGGGACAGTCCTGAGTTTTCACAATTTGTCCCGCATCCCGCAGGGTTTTTAAAAAGTCCCGATTTTTCAGAAAGAATGCACGAAAGTTCCAACTTCAGGGTGGGGCTTGTCATTGCAGGCTCTGGGCTGACCCTGCCTGAGAGCACCTGCAGCTGCAAGCCAAGAGAGGGAATGTGCACGTTGCGCGTGTTAGTGTCAGGGAGGGATGCATGTCGTTGTCTTCTCTGACCCAGGGTGGGCTTTCTTCTGCAAAAGCGCCGCGCTCTCCAGAGGGGCAAGGGGGAGGAGTGGGTGTTTGCTGTGTAGTGAAGGCGGCGGCGGCGGAAGAAGCCTAGCGAACACTCCTCGCTGCATGCTCCCTCGCTCGTGGCCGGGCTTTGGTCCTGCCTTTCCCGCTCCAGCAAAACAGTGCCGTGGGCCGGCCCCCTTGCTGGGCTGGCAAGCGCAAAACGGCCGCACTCAGCCCAGGTGAATTGTGCTTTGCTTGGCCAGGTGCTTCCCAGGAATTGCAGCAGGCGGAGAGAGAAAGAGAGGGAGAGGGAGAGGGAGAGAGGGAGGGAGGGAGGGAGGGAGAGAGAGAGAGAGAGAGAGAGAGAGAGAGAGGCAAGAGCAGAGCAGGCCTGGCCTTGCGGCCTGAGCAGGCTTTCTTTCCTGCTGCTTGGGTGACTTCGCCGGGACTGGCTGCTGCTCCCTTCTGAGGCTGTGGAGGTAAAACTGTGCTGGGTGGGAGTCTCCTGGGAATGAGGGGAAGAGGCCGCCGCCGAATCTTTACCTAAATCTATCTGTCTGTGTGTGTGTATGTCTGAGAGAGGGAGAGAGAGAGAGAAAGAGAGTTCATAAAATCCCTCCCCCCCTTCAGCCATTCTTCCCCTTTCCTTCAACCTGGCATTTCTGCCACTGCATGTTTTTTTTAATTTGTGCCGGAGGCTCTTTTTTTCAAGGTGGCTTGCCTGCATCTTTTTTTTAAGGGGAGGGGGAAGGAGGGAGGTTCTGCCTTAAGCAAGAACTGTTTCATATAGACCGAAATTTTAATCAAGAACCCACCCCCCCATCAATGGTGTCCTGCTTTACCAATGTTAAAATCTGGTCACCTCACCCTAGATAGGATTAGGGTCACTCTGAGATACTTTTAGAGAGTTAGGAGACTGGGAAGATGGAAGGGAAGTTGGGAAGCAGGTGGGGAGAGATGGAGGTAATTCTTACAGTTTTTCACAACATACCAGAACCAACTGCCGGTAATATGAGAGTGCTACATCAGGCGCCAAATGGATAAAACTGTAGACAGCAGAGCCAAAATGTTGATCCTTGCCAGCACCTGCAGATAGGAGACAAATAATTGGCATATGTTAAAAAGAAAGACTGAAAGAGAGTTGTTAGATGTCTCTCTTTTCTAACTGTGTCTGGCAGGGGTCCTTGCAAGGAATTTAATCAGCCAGAGTTGTTTAAAATGGGCTTTGAACAACAAGTCCTGCACTGCTAGTAATGAACTTCATATCATCTGCAACTCCTGTTTGTTGACGACATTCAATTTGTTAATTCTGCAGCTGGTGATAGGGGTCAGATAGGAAAGTGACGATTGTTTCTTGACGTTCCAACCCCTGCTCACATCTTTCTCATTAATCCTTTTAGAAGCAAGCAGCGACAGAGAGGTGTGGAGCTGAGGGAGGAGAATGTGAGGGCAAAGAGAAAAGCAGACAGAATTGCTAATGCTGTTCTCTGCTTATCTGAGTGTCTGAAATGCAGAAGGAAAGGGAAGTTGTGTAGTGTAACTTGGAGTACTCAGCAAAACAACAGTTATTTAGGTTTTAAAACTTGATGGACATTATTACATTAAATGAGTTAGGAACAATGAGATGATGTATAGGTATTATATGCCAACCATCCTACACTAGAGCACGGGAACAAATCTGATCTCCAATATGGTAACTCAAATGTTAAGGGCCCAATAAGTCATTTTCTGAGAAAGTGGGATTAATAATCAAGGATGAAAATGAGAGTAGGACATTTCCCAGTGGCTCCTATCTCTTGCTATTTTCATCACATTTTTATATGTTACTTCCAGGCATTGTTGCATGCTTTTGTGTGATTAGTTATGAATGTGCTTTGATTATGTTTTTTCATAGTTTATGCTATCTTTGCATTAGTCTTTATTCATCATAATTTTTTCCAATCTTAATTTACCTGAACAATGAGGTTTTAAATAAAACCTCATTAAACATGACTAACAGAAGAATTGTAACAATATCTTCTGTGATCCCAGCTAATTATCTGCAACTGGATGGCTCACCTAACTTGACTATGTCTTCTGGCCCACATTCTTTTCTTTTTTTAATAAGTTTTAGTCAATTTTTCCAAAACAACATTAAAAAAAAGCTCTTTTCAGTGTACAACATAATTCCGAGTCACTCTTTTTACATGCAAATATGACAGTAATTATATATTCACTTTTAACATTCAACATCCTATCTTATCCGTTAAGTAATGTTATTTTCCATCTAGATATCTTCTCAATTCGTTTCAATTTATTTCAAATATATTTCTTAAACCTTGACATTACTTTTTAACACCTTTTTCCAAAATGTTCTTTTCTCATTTTACCTCTCCACTTTTACATAAGAAAGAATTAACAAGTTAATTCTAATCATTAATATTATTTTCATTCTACACATCTTCTCAATTCATTTTAATTTATTTCAAATATATTTCTTAAGTATTAATATTTCTTTTGAATATAACCTTTTCCAGATTTTAACTACTATTACTTTCCATCTAAGCATCTTTTCAATTCCTCACTTTATTTCAAGTATATTTCTTAAACATTAACATCTCTTTTAAACACATCCTTTTCCAAAATGTTCTTTTCTCATTTTACCTCCACTTTTTCAAGAAAAAAGAATTAACAAATTACTCCTAATCATTAATATTACTTTTATGCTAAACATCTTCTCAATTCATCTCAATTTATTTCAATTCCTTTTCCAGAATACTGTTTTCTCATTTAAATCACTAAATATTTCCCATATCTTCATACTTATTCCCTTTTAATTCTTTTGTCTGTCAAATTGGCAACTCCATCGCACATTCTTTCCATAAGGTCCAAATCAATACAAGTTTATAATCACAAAGCAAAACATAGATTGCCCCCAGCTCTTTCTAATTTTGGGGTGTCCCTCAGTGGTTTATATATATCTTCATTCCCTCATCTATAATCCCTAATTAAATGTCCATTTTACTTAATTGTAGTAATAATCATTTCCTAGAAAAAATAAACTAGTCTATATTGTACTTTTAAATCAGATTCCACAATATATTTTCTCCCTTTACTTCCATAAGGTTTAATTATAATATTTAAAAAAAGATAGAAAAAAAAGAAACAATCCATTTAACTATCCTGGTCACTGATATTACTCCCATTTTAAACCTTCTCACAATTCATTTCAATCATTTTAATATATACTAAACATTAACCTTTCTTCTAACAATAACAAAACAAAACAATACATACATTCATCTTCTAAGAAAATATCAGTGCCCCTCCTTTCTCTCTATAGCCTATATTCTATAATTTATAATCACAAAATACATTATTACTACTTCTCATACCCATGCAAAGTCCCCTTTCTTAATTCATTAACCACTATTCTCATCTATAGATCCTAATTAAATATCTATTTTATTTGATTAGTATATTTTCTCCTACTTCCATAAGACTTCGTTTAAAATGTTAAAAAAAGTAGAAAGAGAAACAATCCATTTAGTTAATCCTGGTCACTGATATTAATCTCATTTTAAACTTCCTCACAATTCATTTCAATCATTTTAATATATACTAAACATTAACCTTTCTTCTAACAATTAAAAAAAGAGAAAGAAAAAAACATACATTCATCTTCTGAGAAAATATCAGCCACCCTCCTTCCTCTCTATAACCTATATTCTATAATTTATAATCACAAAATACCTTATTACTACTTCTCATACCCTTGTGGAATCCCCTTTTTAAAATTCATTAACCAGTATCTCTATGTATTCTAGGCAAAATAAATTCTCTTTTATTCCACAGTCCCTATATTTCTTTCTTTTCTGTTCCTGTTCCTCAATACTCTCTTCCCTTTTATTCTCCCAATCCTTTTCTTCCTCTGGGTTATATCTCTCTCTATATATATGTTTTCCTTCCCCCTTTTATTTTTCTGCTGTTTCTTTCTATCTTTCAATTTTAGGTATTCCCCGTTTTAGTTACTTTCTTAAATCTCCTATTTTTAGTCCTCCTTCCTTTTCCTCTTCTTCATGAAATTCTTGGTGTTGATTGTCTATTTAAGATGGCTTCTTCTTGAACTAACTCCTCCTTCTCTGAGGTTTCTTTTTCATAACTTTCAATCACCATTTCCAAATCTCTTAGTTCAGAGACAAGTGATTCACCTCTCGCATGTAGTAGTTCTTTAAAGTTTTTAAGTTCCATTTTTAAGTCCCACAAAGATACCATCATTGCACACTCTTATGTTTTATAGTCATTAAAGTCCACAAATCAGGTTCTCTTTTTCTTTTTTCTTCTTGAAATTTTCTATATTCACAATTATTCCAAAACTGGGTTTATAGCAAAATCACCAATCAGTTCAGCATTCCATGCCTTTTCTTTTATTATGATTCAATTTTCACTTTCTGGGGTAGTTATTATGTTATTTCAATATTTCCTTTTCAGAATATCAAATCAGGTTAGTAGAAAGATAGGAACTTCTCTTTTTCAACTTAAAGTTTTGTCCACAGGATGACACCCTCCGTTATACAATGTCCTCACCTTTCCCCCCCCCAATTTTATTATTCAGGGCTTTCCAAGCCTCGATGTTCCAAACCAATCAAATCTTTTAATGTTCTTAAATCCAGCTTTAAGTTGTATCTGTTTATTTCCACTGTGTTTTAATGCAATTTATTTAACTATTTTGTTCCAGCTTCTTCCTATTCTGGTTCGAGGCCCCACTCAGCTGTAAAAAGTATTTTCACTTTTTTCCTTCTATTTCTAATTCCGCCGCTTTCTTTCTTTAAAAAAAAATCTTTAAACATCAGTCCCTAGGTACCTTTTAAATTAGTTGTTGCGCCAAATTGTCCTGGTTCTTATGTTGTCCACCTCTTTCTTTCCTCCTGCACAAGCTTAGTCCAGCTGGGTCCTCCTCTTCAGGGTGGCCATTTTGGACCACCGCTTGGTCGTCTTCGGGGGAAAAAATGCCAAGCCCAGGGAGGAGAGATGCAGCTCTCCTTGACCTGGCTTGCGGTTTCCCCTTACTCTGCTGCCCCTCCGAGGAAGCTTCAGCCCCTAATCCGATGGATTGAGGCTCTCCAACGAGAGAGCATGAACCGAGGCCACACACAGTTGCAGTCCCCGGTCCGTCGACGAGGAGGGTGGATCCAGAAGTCCCCCCTGGCCCACATTCTATAACGTGGCTCACAGTTTCCATATAAAATTTGCTAGAATCTCAGACTGATTTCATGTTGCATGCTTGAGGGAATTGTGTGAATTAAAATAGTACTGAGAATGGTATTAAGCAATATATAGAAATGAATGACTCGGGATATGCTACAATACTTACATGTATGTATATGTGTCATTTCCTATATTTCTCTCATGGATTGCCAGATCATGTAAGAAGGCCTGATGGTAACAAGGAGTCACATGGTAATTCTAAGAACTTGATATTGCAAACTATTGCAAACTGTCAATTAAACTTAACTTGGCAGGCAGTCAAATTGCAATGATTATACAATAAGCAATACACTAATATTTCCAATGGAAGTGGGCTGGTGCAGACATAATCTAGATGCAAAGACTAGTTTAATTATTTCAGGACAATTCAGTTTAAGAGCACTCTGATTTTCTTGTAGTATGAGTCCAATCATCAGGGCAATTGTTTCTTACTTTTCTGCATTTAAATCAAATTGGGGAATATATAGTCTTCCAAATATTGATGGACTAAAACTCACATCTTTTCTGGATTGCAAGTTAAAATCCAACAATAACTGAAGTTTACAGTTACCTAGTTCTGAGCTGAAATGAGTTTGTTCATAGGAATAGTAACAAAACAACTTACACTTCAGACCAAACCTAAAAAGAGAGGAGTAGATATAAAAGACTGGATGTACAGAGGTTTGCAGAACCCCAGAGAACTAGGAGTACTACATTATATAGTAACATCCTGATCTTCTGGTAAACCTGTCTTAGCCAAGCTTTTTCATATCCCTAAACATTGTCCAAAATTGTAAACCAAGAGTTTTAAATTGCTCCCAAACTATACAGCAAGCAATATACTACCGCATCTAAATCTGGAATAGCAACTTTACAGTTTCTGGTTGCAAGTCTAAGTCCTAGGAGATAGACAGAGTCCTGTGACTACAGCAAACAAGAATCAATATTTTAGCACCCTAAAGTGGGTACAGTGGAGGATAGAACTTGAAAAGATGAAAAAGGAATGAATAGTTTAAAACTTCAAAGTGGAAAAGTTCATAAGGGAATCACCGAATTACTGACTGCATTCAGAGTCAATGTTGGAAAACTGACCTTCACACTTCAAATATACCAATCCCCACTTAAAGAAATAAAATCTCATAGGAGCACAAACCAACTCTTTATGCTGCTAGAATGAATCTCTGGAGATCTGAAATAAATATATCTATGTCAGGGGTGGGCAACTATGGCAATTTTATAACCTTTGGATTTCAACTCCCAGAATTCCTGAGCCAGTCATGCCAGCTTGGGAATTTTGGAAGATGAAGTTCACAGGTCACAAAGTTACCATGGTTGTCTACCCCTGATCAGATCCTAGTTCCATCCACAAAACTTTGCAACCTTGCACTATTAATAGCAATAGCACTTAGACAGCCCTACAGCAGTTTTACAGAGTCAGCATATTGCCCTAACAATGTGGATCCTCATTTTACCCACCTCAGAAGGATGGAAGGCTGAGTCAACCTTGAGCCTGGTGAGATTCAAACTGCCAAATTGCAGGCAACCAACAGTAAGCAGAAATAGCTTGTAGTACTGCATTCTAATCACTGCACCGCCACTGCTAATACTGCAATCTATATATATTTAGCTGGGATTAAGCACTTATCAGATTTCCTTTTGAGCAAGCATGTACAATATAAACTTTATCTTTTTTTATTGCAACAATGAAAATTGTGTATCTTAAAAATGAACAATTGATTATAATAGCATAGAATATTCTTTCCTTCCAATGCAATAAAGTGTGGGGGGGAATCAAGTAAACAATCAATCGACTAAAGAAGACCGCAAGGAAGTAAAAGGCAGCAGAGAGAAACCAGAGCTGCTTAACTCATTCTTTGCATTAGTCTTCATGCAAAAAGAAACTATAGCCCAACCCACCAAAAACATAACTGTAAAAGGCAGACTAGAAATAAAAGTTAAAATAAGAAAAAAAATTGGTAAGAGAACACCTGTCTGATCTTGATGAATATAAATCACCGGGACCTGATGGATTACATCCCAGAGTTATTTATTTATTTATTTATTTATTTATTTATTTATTTATTTATTTATTTATTTATTTATTTATTTATACTGCCCTTCTCCCGAGGGACTCAGGGCGGTTTACAGGGCAATAAAAACATGCAGTACAAAAGTTAAAATAAAGATTAAACTAGAATTTAAGCCCAACCAACAATAAATTTAAAAAAAATTAAAATGATTGTTCCAATAAAAAATTAAAATATACTTTTCATGGGGATAGATCGGCTTGCTCAAATAACCATGTTTTAAGGGCGCAGCAAAAGGCTCTCAGGTTGGGGACAGTCTGGATCTCTAATGGTAGCTTGTTCCAGAGGGCAGGGGCCACCACAGAGAAGGCACTCCCCCTGGGGGTCACCAGCCAACATTGTTTGACCGACGGTACCCTGAGGAGGCCAACCCTGTGGGCTGCACTGGTCGGTGGGAGGCTGTCATTGGCAGTAGGTAGTCTTGCAAACACCCTGGCCCTAAGCCATGGAGCACTTTGAAGATCATAACCATAACCTTGAATCGCACCCGGAAGACCACTGGCAACCAGTGCAAGTTGCGCAGGAGAGGTGTTACATGGGCATGCCGAGGCATCCCATAAATAACTCACGCAGCTGCATTCTGCACCAGTTGGAGCCTCCAGGTGCTTTTCAAGGGGAGCCCCATGTAGAGAGCATTACAGTAGTCCAACCGGGAGTCAACGAGGGCATGAGTGACTGTGCGTAGGGCGTCCTGATCCAGAAAGGGACGCAACTGGTAAATCAGGCACAGCTGATAGAAAGCCCCCCTGGTGATGGACAAGAGATGGTCCTGTAAAGACAGCCGCATGTCCAGGAGGACACCCAAGTTGTGAGCCCTCTCCGAGAGGGTCAAAGTCTCACCCCCAATCGTCTGTGATGGAATAACTTGACCAAACCGGGGCGCCGGAAACCACAGCCACTCAGTCTTGGAAGGGTTGAGTCTGAGCCTGTTCATCCCTATCCAGATCTGAACAGCCACCAGGCACTGGGACATCACATCAAGGACATCGTTGGGCTGGTTCGGGATGGAGATGTATAATTTGGTATCATCAGCATACTGATGATTCTGCACCCTGAAACCACAGGTGATTTCGCCCAGCGGCTTCATATAAATGTTGAACAGGAGGGGCGAGAGAACCGACGCCTGGGGCACCCCACAAGTGAGTGGCCTCAGGGTCAATCTCTGCCCTCCTGCCAACACAAACTGCGAGTGACCTGAGAGATAGGAGGAGAACCACCATAAAATGGTGCCTCCCACCCCCAACCCCCCAAGTCGCCGCAGTAAGATACTATGGTCGATAGTATCAAAAGCTGCTGAGAGATCTAATAGGACCAGGACAGAGGAACAACCCCTGTCCCGAGCCCTCCAGAGATCATCCACCAATGCGACCAATGCCATTTCTGGGCTGTGACTGGGCCTGAAGCCTGATTGAAATGGATCTAGATACATAGCTTCATCCAGGAACTGTGGGAGCTGACAGGCCACCACACTCTACAACCTTCGCCACAAAGCGAAGGTTGGAGACAGGACAATAGTTATTCAATACAGCTGGGTCCAGGCTCGGCTTCTTGAGTAGGGGTCTCACCACCGCCTCTTTTAAGGTGGAGGGAAAGAACCCCTCACCCAAAGAAGCATTAACAGTCACCTGGAGCCAGCCTCGTGTAACCTCCCGGGAGGCCAAGACCAACCAGGAGGGACACAGCTCCAATAAACATGTGGCAGCACTGAGCTTCCCAACAATCCTGTCCACATCATCAGGAGTTACAGGATCAAACTCCTCCCAGATCACATCCTCAAGACTAGGCCTCGCCAACCCCTCAGGGACCACCCAGTCGGAGTCCAAGCCTATCCGAATCTGAGCGATTTTGTCCTGCAGATGTTGGACAAATTTCTCCGCCCTGCCCTGCAGAGGATCCTCCCTTGCTCCAGGATTTAGTAATGAGCAGGTCACTCTAAACAGGATGGCAGAGGAGTTATCTGCGGATGTGATAAGGGCAGCATAGTGCACACACTTTGCCGCCTTTATCGCCACCAGGTAAGACTTAATACAAGTTCTTACCAGTGTCCGATCAGATTCAGATCTGCTGGTCCTCCAACTGCTCTCTAGGCATCTTCTCTGGCATTTCATCTCCCTCAGCTCCTCAGTAAACCAAGGGGCAGCCCAGGATCAACACTGGGTCAGAGGCTGCAAAGGTGTGACTCAATCCAAGGCCCCCGTGGCCACCCTCTCCCAGGCATCCACGAGGGACTCGGCAGAGCCACGTGCCAGAGCCTCAGGAATAGTCCCAAGCTCCGTCTGGAACCTTTCAGGGTCCATCAGGCGCCTGGGGTGGAACCACCTGGTCAGTCCCACCTCCCTGTGGTGGGGAGTAGCGGACCGGAAGTCAAGCCTGAGGAGGAAGTGATCAGACCATGACAGGGGTTGAATATCTAAATCACCTACACCTAGATCACTTATCCACTGTCCAGAGATGAAAACCAGATCGAGTGTATGTCCTCCACTGTGAGTGGGGTCACAAATTAACTGTGTCAGGTCCATAGCTGTCATGGAAACCATGAACTCCCAAGCCAACTCAGACATTTCCCTGATAGAAGGCAGGTTAAAGTCCCCCAGAACCATAAGCCTGGGGAACTCAATCACCAGCCCGGTTATCATGTCGAGTAGCTCAGGCAGGGCTGATGATATGCAGCAGGGAGACAGGTCAAGAGGCCCACCTGCACATCTTGACCCCACTTCATAAAGAGAGACTCATACCCGTCCGTCTGAGGAACAGTGGCCTCTCAAGGACATAGACTATCCCTAATCACAACCGCCACTCCACCACCCCTGCCCTGGACTCTCGGCTGGTGAAACACCCAAAAACCTGGCAGGCATAGTTCAATGAGGAGGGCACCCCCTCCAAGCCCAGCCAGGTCCGCTCTCCCCTCTAAAATAAGGTTGTACACAAGGGGAGCCTTAGTTACTATAGACCTGGCATTAAAGAACACCAGCTGGAGACCAGGGTCCTGAGGGTCTGTGCCACCAGGGGAGCGAGTAGAGCACTGAGGACCAGAACGCGCCACCGCTTGAAGACAGCGGGCATGCATTCCCCGAGTATGATATAGCCCCCTGCTCCCACCATATCTGCCTCTCCCACCAACAGTGATAATGGTACAGCCCCCAATGGACTGGCCACCCAGAGACCTTCCTGCCCCCACCCAAGCCCTCCAGCTCACACCCATCCACCGATCCAATCCCCCAGCCTGACAGACCGGGGGGTCTGTCAAAGCCGACTTAATTGAACTCACCCTCCCACCCCTCCCACCCTTTCAAATATGAGTTAAAAATCCCTGTAAAAAAAACCCCAAGTCTCTTCTTCACATGCCACCTCTCAGGATCCCAAGATCCGTCATTAAGGAAGCATCTTGCAAGATAAGAAGGCCACACCCGAGAGAGGGGGCATCTCTCAGTGACCAGAGTTCCGCAACTGTATAAGTCCAGGAACAGGCAGGATGAAAAGCCATCATAAAAATTGGTGATGAAAAGTGGCAGATGTAATAGTGGTGATGGACATACCACACTTGCTGGGCAAGCGGTTGCATGGCGCTGTCGCCCTCTCACGGTGGCAGTTGAAGTTACCATTGAGCTGTAAAGGCCACGCTGCAGCGGAATAGGCACAACCGCCCTCTCACAGCAACGGCATAGTCCACAATCACAGCAGCCAAACAGCTCGAGCCACCATGTGATCCGAGGTCCAGCCACCGAGGAAAGAATTTCACAGACCAGGAAAGATAGTCAAGGGGACAACAATGTTAAGTCCTCTTCACACACCCCCTCCACGGCCTCCAACCCACCCGCCACAATTCGCAAAGTACCCGCAATCTTCAGGGCCCAAAGGTCCTCATGGCCATGATTGCAAAGCTGGCAGCGGTAAGGGGGAGAGCAACAGCAGTGGGGGAAGGCACAGTCACAGGGGAGAAGGTGCAAACTGAGGGTCCACAATGGGGGCATGTTGTCAAAAACCACGGGCATTCCAGTGACGGGGTAGTTCTATGGGCAATGGCAACTGCCTTGGACTAAATGGCATAAAGTCCAGGGTCCCAGGTTCGCATATCAAATGAGCCCTGCCCCTCCAAGTATCACCAAACTAAAGGAACTGGCAGATGTCATCTTAGAACCACTGTATCACATCTTTCAAAAAAATCCTGGAGCACTGGGGAACTACCAGAGAACTGGGAAAAAGCTGATGTGGTTTCCATCTTCAAAAAAAAACCAAAAAAAAAACAAACCCAGGAAGCTACAGATCAATCAGCCTAACATCAATACCCAGGAAGATATTGGAAAAGATATTTAAAAAACAGACCTTTAAACATTTAGAAACAAAGTAATAATTACAAGTCAACATGGACTTGTTAAAAACAGATCATGCTAAACCAATCTTATTTCATTCTTTGACAAAGTGACTAAATTAGTAGATCAGTGAAGTACTGTGGACATACTACACTTAGACTAGATGTAAAACATTCAACAAAGTAGACCATAACCTACTTCTTGGTAAGCTAGAAAAAACTGGCTAACAAACTGTACTTAAAGGTTCTACATCTACATGGAGGGAAGTAAACAGTGGGATTCCACAAGGTTCTGTCTTAGGCCCACTACTCTTCAATATCTTGATAAATGAGTTAGTTGAGGGAATAGAAAGAGAACTCATCAAATTTGCAGATGATACTAAGCTGGCAGGATTAGCCAACACCCCAGAAGACAAACTCAGGATCCAAAAAGATCTTGACAAACTTGAACAATGGGTTCTATCCAACAAAATGAATTTCAATATAGAGAAAAGCAAAGTTTTACATTAGACAGGAAAAATCAAATGTATAAGTACAGATTAGGCAAGACCTGGCTGAAACCTTATTTGTGAGAGGAATCTTGGAGTCTTAGTGGATGATCACTAGAATATGAGCAGCAGCATTCAGCAGCCGCCCAAAAAGCTAATACAATCTTGAGTTATATAAACAAAAGCATAGATCACATGAAGTACTACTTTATAAAAACCTAGTAAGCACTGCTTTATAAAATCCTAGTAAGAGGGAATAAAAAGGGAACTCATCAAATTTGCTGGCAGGAATAGTCAAAACCCCAAAAAACAAACTCAGGATCCAAAGAGATCTTGACAAACTTGAACAATGGTCCCTATCCAACAAAATGAATTTCCATGTAGAGAAAAGTAAAGTCTTATACTCAGACGTGAGCTGCACTTTCGTTGACAAAGAGTTCACTCATTTCGCTCACATGCACCACTTTGGGGCTGAAATGCTGCTTCAAACAGGCAGCTAATCGACTCAGGCAGCTCCAGTGAGTACAGCAGAGCAGCGCGGAATTCACCTGGGGAGCCTGGATGGGGAAAAAGTTAGTTATTTAGGGAAATCGTAGCACAAGGTTGGGTGGGCAGGTCCAGTCAGAGATCACAGTTAGAGGTTCACCCAAACCTTGCCGACCACCCAGCAGTCC
The DNA here is from genome assembly GCA_009733165.1 of Naja naja. Lineage (NCBI taxonomy): Eukaryota > Metazoa > Chordata > Lepidosauria > Squamata > Elapidae > Naja > Naja naja. Next base: position 71,967,999 of record CM019155.1, read on the forward strand.
ACCACTGCTTACACTTAGACAAACAAAAAACAAAAAACAAAAAACAACCAAAAGTACACATGGGTGATACCAGGCTTTAAAAAGTACAAACATATACAGGGTGTTGGTTATCTTTTGTGCTATCCTTTCATAGTCCTTACTTAAAGTTGTATAGATTCTCAAATTGTCAATCTAGCATATGCTTATATATTTGTCAGTTACTAATCATTCATTTGCCTAAACTATTATTCCATCATTTTATATGAGATACTGTGGGGATGGGGGGGATGGGGGGAATTATCCCCACAGTGATTGGGAAAGGCAGCAGAGGTAAGGATGGCAGGCCATATTGGTCTCTGGGAGTACACCCCCGCTATTTACGAAAGGTGACATGCTCCGACCCACCAGTTCATTCCTGCATTCCCGCGGGCTCAGAGGATTGGACCCCTGGGCTCAAGGTGGTGTATGTGAATGCCAGGTCCGTAGTGAACAAAGCTCCCCTTGTCAAAGATTTGATCGAGGAGGAAAACGCGGACCTGGCTTGCATCACAGAGACCTGGTTGGGCCCAGAGGGGGGAGTCCCCCTAGTGGATCTGTGCCCACCAGGTTTCTGTGTGTTACACCAGCCCCGGGCCCAGGGTAGGGGCAGGGGGGTGGCAGTTGTGATCAAGGAGGCACTTTGTCTGGGGGAGATCACTGTCCCACAGATAGGTGGATGTGAGTCTCTCCTCGTGAAACTGGGCCCTGGGGATCAGTTGGGTTTGTTGCTCACGTACCTATCTCCCAGGTGCATGACTACATCCCTGCCTGCCCTCCTCGATGTCCTCTCGGGGGTGGCGGTTGAGTTCCCCAGGCTTATAGTCCTGGGGGACTTTAACTTGCCTTCCCTAGGAGAGACATCGGGGTTGGTCCAGGAGTTCATGGTCTCCATGATGGCCATGGACCTGGCCCAGATAATACAGGGTCCACCTCATGAGGGGGGACACACACTTGACCTGGTTTTTCTCTCTGGACAGTGGAAAAATGATCTGGGGTTTTTTTTCAACTATCCAACCACTATCATGGACAGATCATTATATCCTCCGACTGGCCTTCCAATATACCACCCCCTGCTGCCAGGATGCGGAACCGGTGAGATGGTTCCGCCCCAGGTGTCTAATGGACCCAGAAAGGTTCCTGACGGCACTTGGGGCAATTCCGACCTCCTTTGCCCACAGCTCGGTTGAGACCCTGGTGGACACCTGGCAGACGGCTGCCACCGGGGCGCTAGATCAAGTTGTTCCTTTGTGGCCTCTGACCTGCCACAGATCTGGTAGCTCCCTGGTTTTCCACAGAGCTCCGAGAAACGACGGAAAAAGAAGAGGCCTAGAGAGCTGTTGGAGGTCCAGCAGGTCTGAATCTGACTGATCGCAGTTAAGAACCTATATTAGGTCTTATCTTGCTGCAATGAGAGGCGGCAGTGTGCCTACTTCTCTGCTCTCGCCATCCGCAGATAATCACCCGGCTGCCCTGTTCAGGGTCTCCCGTTCCCTCCTTAACCAGAGGGAGGGGGAAGACCCTCTTCAGGGATGTGCCGAGGAGTTTAGCCAACATCTGATGGACAAGATCACTCGGATTCGGACAGGCTTGGACTCCGACTGGGCAGAGTCTGATGGGAATATGGCGACTGGTCTTAGAAATTTTATCTGGGAGGAGTTTGATTCTGTGCCTCCAAATGAAGTGGACAGAGTCATGAGGAGGCTGAGTTCTGCCACGTGTTTGTTGGACCCGTGCCCCTCCTGGCTGGTGCATGCCGCCTGAGAGGTTACACGAGGCTGGCTCCAAGCTATTATAGATGCTTCTTTGAGTGAAGGTTTCTTCCTTGCTGCCTTGAAAGAGGCAGTAGTGAGATCCCTCCTCAAAAAACCTACCTTGGACCCAGCTGATTTAAACAACTTCTGTCCAGTCTCTAACCTTCGCTTTGTGGCGAAGGTTGTTGAGAGCGTGGTGGCCTGACAGCTTCTGATGTTTCTGGATGAAACTGACTATCTAGAGCCATATCAATCAGGTTTCAGGCCTGGGCACAGCATGGAGACAGCGTTGGTTGCATTGGTGGATGATCTCTGGAGAGCTCAGGACAGGGGTTATTCCTCTGTGCTGGTCCTGTTAGATCTCTCAGTGGCTTTCAATACCATCGACCATGGTATCTTGCTGCGATGCCTTGAGGGGCTGGGAGTGGGGGACACCGTTTTATGGTGGTTCTCCTCCTACCTCTCTGGACGTATGCAGGTAGTGTTAGCAGGAGGGCAGAGATCAGCCCCGAGGCCCCTCCTTTGTGGGGTACCTCAGGGGTCGCTTCTCTCGCCCCTCTTGTTCAACATCTACATGAAGCCGCTGGGCGAGATCATCTGTGGTTTTGGGGTGAGGTATCATCAGTACGCTGATGATACCCAGCTCTATATCTCCACCCCTAACCAACCCAGTGACTCCCTCGAAGTGATGTCCCGATGCCTGGAAGCGGTACGGGACTGGATGGGGAGGAACAGACTCCAGCTCAACCCGGCTAAGACGAATGGCTGTATGTACCGGCATCTCAAATAAGCCAGGATATTCCATCTCTAGTTATGGGGAGAGGTGTTACCCCCAGATAAGGCTCGCAACTGGGTGTCCTCCTGGATGCACGCTCAGTTTAGAGGAGCAGGTGGGAGCTGTGGCCAGGGAGCATTTGCCCAGGTTCACCTAGTTGCCCAGTTGTGACCCTTCCTGGATCGAGATGCCCTGCAGTACAGTCACTCATGCCCTCGTCATTTCCGCTGGACTACTGCAAGCTCTCATGGGACTGCCCGAGGACCACCCAGAGGCTTCAACTTGTCCAGAATGCAGCAGCATGGGTTGTGATGGGAGGTTCCCGATACTCCCATGTTACACCCTCCTGCGTGAGCTGCACTGGTTACCAGTTGCCCTCCGGGTGAGATTCAAGGTGCTGGTGTTAACCTATAAAGCCCTTCATGGGATATTTGCAGGAAACCCTGCTGCTGATAACTTCCCGATGACCTGTGCGCTCCCACCATCTTGCGGCTCCGTGCCAGCCCAGTCAATGCCGGCTGGTGGCACCCAGGGGTAGGGCCTTATCTGTGGGGGCATCCACCCTTTGGAACAAGCTTCCCCTGGAGCTCCGGATGGCCCCTGACCTTCCTCCACAACCTAAAAACTTGGCTGTTCCAACTAGCCTATCCGGACTGATGGAAAGGTGGGGAGGGTCTTTAGTGGTTGTCTATATACTTTAATTCGATCTATGAAATTGGCAGCTTAATTAACTTTAATATTTATATTGTTTGTTGTTTAGTATTGTAAGCCGCCCTGAGTCCTTCGGGAGATAGGGTGGCATATAAATCTCATAAATAAATAAATAATAAATAAATAAATATTCTAAATTTTATTCTAAATTTATATTATACATTCATCCGATGGTTATATATTTTATATTATATTCTGTATCAATCTATTGATCTTCTATTACGAAACTTCCTAATCTGTTTCATTGCCATGTCTTTGTATCTAGCCATTGATAAAATAAGTCCCATATCATATAAAATGGTTTATCTTCTTGTTCTCTAATTTCAAATGTCAATTTACTCATTTCAGCACAGTCCATAATCTTCTTAATAACTTCCTCCTACATAGGTATTTTTTCATTTTTCCAATTCTTAGCAAATACAATTCTAGCCACTGTTAAAACATTTACAATCAAATATTTCAATTCTTTATTGTATATTTCCAGTATAATTCCCAATAAAAATATCTCTGGTTTAAAGTCTATGTGTTGTTTTATCATTTTTTCCAACCATGTATGGATTTTAGTCCACTATCTTTTTGCGTCCGAACATGTCCACCACATATGGTAATACGAACCAGGTATCTGATGACATTTTCAATATTTATCCAATTTGTTCTTAAACATTCTCGCAATTCTTGTCAGGAATAGATGCCACCTGTAAAACATCTTATACAGAATTTCTTTATAAGCAGTTGACATTGTCATTTTATAATTTTGAGACCACAATTTTTGCCATTTCTCTAAATCCAAAAATTTTCTCCTCAAGCAATCATTGTTTCTTTAACTTGTTCTTCCTCTAATTTAAATTCTAATAAATGTCCATAGAGTTTTTTAATTACCTTTTCATCAGTACCTATCAAAATTTTATCTAAATCAATCAACTTATCATAGAAACCTTCTGTTTTAAAATCTTTATTAAATCTAGATTGTATTTGTGCATATGAAAACCAATTCATTTTTATACCTTGTTCTTCCAACGCTTGCATAGATTTAAGTTCACCCTTTTCATTCAATATCTCACCATATCTAACTGTTTGTTCCTTTTTATATGTTATTGGATAAGAAAAAGCTTCAATAGTAGATATCCATAATGGAATTTTTAAATAATATTGCTTTTTTATCTTCTCCCAGTTTAAAAACAATGCCTCTTGAATATAATGTCTTCTAAAATACCCCTGTGTTTTAGTTCCCTTATACCAGAGGAAAGCATGCCATCCCAACAGCAAGTCATGTCCTTCTAAAGTCAATAATCTACTGTTCCTTAATGTTATCCATTCCTTTACCCACATCAAGTTTGTCACCTGATAATATAATTCCCAATTGGGCAAAGCGAATCCTCCTCTTATTCTTGCATCTTGTAACAGTTTAAGTTTTATTCTCGCTTTCTTTCCCTGCCAGATGTATTTTAACACTATTTTATTTAAATCTTCAAAAAACTCTTTCCCTAATCTGATTGGAATTGTCTGGAATAGATATAAAATTCTAGGCAATACATTCATCTTAATTGTAGATATTCTCCCAATCAATGATAATTGTAAGTTTTCCCATTTTATCAAATCTGTTGCAATCTGTTGTTTGAGTTTGAGATAGTTATCCTCCTTCAGTGTACTGCATCTTGCTGTTATATATATCCCTAAATACTTAACCTTATTTGTGACCTGGATTCCCAAGATTTCCTCTAACTCTTTCTTTCATCTTGCTAATATGTTCTTTGTTAATATCTTTGTTTTATCTTTATTTATTTTCAAACCTGCTACTTTTCCATATTCTTCTATCCTTTCTATTAATTTAGGTGCTGTTTCCAATGGGTCCTCTAATATAAATACCAGGTCATCTGCAAAGGCTTGCAATTTATACTCTTCCTTTTAATTTTCATTCCTTTTATTTCTTTTCTTCTCTAATGTTCCTATTCAGCACTTCCAATGTCAACACAAACAACAGAGGCGACAGTGGACAACCTTGTCTAGTCCCTTTTCTTATATCTATAGAATCTGTTAACTCTCCATTTATCATAACCTTTGCAGTTTGCTTATAATATATCGTTTCTATGGCTTGAATAAATTTTTTACCAAAGCCCATTTGTTCCAGTTGTAATAACATAAATTGCCAACTCACATTGTCAAAGGCTTTCTGTGCATCTAAAAACATCAGAGCCATTTGCTTTTCAGGATGTGCCTCATAATATTCCAAAGTATCCAGAATTATTCTCATATTATCTTTAATTTGTCTCTTTGGCAGAAATCCATTTTGATCAGGGTGAATAAAATTATTTAAATATCTTTTCAGTCTTTCTGCCAAGATTGAAGCAAAGATTTTATAGTCTGAATTTAATAGGGATACAGGTCTATAGTTTTTAATGCTGTGGGTCTGTGTCTTCCTTCAGTATAAGTGTAATGTATGCTTCTGACCATGTTTTGGGTATTCTCTTCTTTGACATAACTTCATTCATAACTTCTAGTAATTGAAGATTCAATGTTTCCTAAAATGTCTTATAAAATTCCGCTGGCAAACCATCTGGACCTGGTGCTTTTCCAATGTTTTGTTTTTTTAAAGCTTCTGTTAGTTCCATCATCGTTATGTTCCCTTCTAACATTATTTCAATGTCTTTGGGGTAAGTTCGCTTTCTATAGATATTGCTTAATTCTTTCTTCTTGAATATTCTCTTGATGATACAATTTTCCATAATAATCTTGTATAATTTTTTTCTTCTCCGCATTTCCATAGCAGACATGTCCTTGTTCATCTGTTAGTTGATTTATCCTTCTTGATTCTCTTTCCTTTCTCAATTTATAAGCTAACCATCTGCCTGGTTTGTTTGCATCTTCAAAGTAATTCTGTTTAGCATTTTTAATTTTTTGTGCTAATTCCTCTTTTTCCATTAATCCCATTTTATGTTTAGTTATGTCCATTTTAATTTTAATGTCTTTTTTTGTGGAAACTTCTGTAACTCTTTTTCCAGTCTCTTATATTCATCTTCCAGTGTTTTAAAAGTTTTTTTCTGTTTTATATTTCTTTTTCTTGTATATTCTATTATCAAACCTCTTGTGTAGGCCTTCATCATGTCCCAGAGATTCTGTAAAGATGTATCCTCTTTTTTATTTTCTTTAAAAAAGAAAACCAATTCTCTCTCAATTTTCTGTTTAAAGTCTTTCTTCTTTAATATCATATTATTTAAAGTCCATCTAGATCTCCTCTTTTGTCCTTTCCATGTAACTGTCATTGGATTATGATCTGCCCAAGTACTTGTTTCTATTTTGATTTCTTGTATGTTAGAAAATAATTCTGTTGACATCCATATCATATCTATTCTAGACCATGATGCATGCCTATTTGAATAAAAAGTATATTGTTTATTTTCCACATTCCTCTCTCTCCATGCATCTTTTAAGTTTATTTCCTCTATCATTCGAAAGAAGGACTTTGGCAATGTCTTTCTAATTTTCTTTGTTGCTTTCTGTGTTTTATAGTCCAATTTATCATTAATTATTCCATTAAAATCTCCCATTATACAAATATTAGCATAGTCCAGTTCAATTATTTCATATGTAATTTCCTGTAAAATTCTTCTTGGTTATCGTTTGGAGCATAAATTGCTATTAAAAGTGCTTTTGCATTATTGTCCATTATCTCTACCATCAAAATCCTTCCATCATCATCTGTATGAATTTGTTCCAGAGGGATTGTATCTCTAATGTATAAGGCCACACCTCTTTTTTACATTGTGTTAATGATGTGAATAGTTTCCCTAATTTTTGTTGTTTCAGTATATATTCATGTTGTTTTTTAATATGTACTTCTTGTAGGCAGATTATATCAAACTTTAATTTCTCTAGTTTATGGAATACTTTTCTTCTTTTAGTGGCTAAATTAAGTCCATTTATATTAATCGTAATCAATTTTCTCTCATCCATTTTAGACTTTATAAGAAGGATTTGTTGCTCTAGTAGATCTTGGTTCTCATTGCTCTCTGGGTACACCACCTACTGCTCCTTCTTCTTTTTCAGTTGCTGTTATACACTCCTCTTGAAATTCGATTAGCAACTCTTCTTTTCTTGTATCTTCCTCCTTTCCTCTAAGATATTCTAGATAGAATAGCTCAGCTTTTTCAACTGTGTCAATTCTGTGTCTTTGTTCCTGCCAGGTGAACATGAGACCTTCTGGTATTAACCACTCCTCTCTTGAGTAACTCTTTAGTCAAAAATAGGTATTCTCTTCTCATCTCTCTCACTCTTCTTGGTACTTGTTTCAGTACCACAATTTCTTTGTCTTTGTACTTTAACTTTTTCTCTCTTGCCACCTGCAGTATCTGTGTTTTAATAGTTTTCTTTGTAAATCTAATGTGAACTTCTCTTGGTAGTTTATTTCTCATTGCTTATCTTGTATAGACATGGAACACTTCATCCATTCCATCCATCATCTTCTCTTTAGTTATCTCTAATGCTTCTGCCAGGATTTCTGTCATTATTTCAGCAAGGTTTTCACCCTTTTCTTCTTCTATATTCTGGAATCTCAGATAAAATTCTGACCTGTTGATTTCCCATCCCAATGATCCGCTCCTGTCTCTTTCAACTTCACTCAATCGAGTATCAATATCTCCAATTTTCTTATCTCTTTGTACATCTTGTTCTTCAATTTTCTTGAATCTGTCCTCATATTTCATCATCATCTGTTGGATATTCTCAACTTTCTCATCTGTCTTTTCAGTTCTTTGCTCAATATTCTCCTTTCTTGTTTCAATATTGTCTGTTTTTGCTTGAATATTTTGGATTCCTTGCATAATCATCTGCAGTGTCACTTCCTTCTCCTTCTCCTTCTCCTGTTGCAACATCATTTGTATTGATTGTTGTCCTCCAGATTGTGAAGAGGAAGAAGCTGATATTGAAGAAGCTGAGGCTGCTATCTTTCTACTCATCCTGTAATACTTGTTTAAAAAATGAAAGTATAAGAGACAGGAGCAGACAACTGCCACCCCAATAAAAAAAATAAAAAGAGAAAAAATAAAAAAAGGGAAAAGGAAGAGTCTTCGGGCACTTGTATACCTTAGTCCAATTGGTTCCAATTACATATATAAAAAAGTAAATGTAAAAAGAAGAGAGGGTGAAAAAGTAGAAAAAAATTAATAAAAATTTAAAAAGGAAATTTAAAAAATAGAAGTCTATATATTTCCCTTAATAAAAATCTAAAGCAAAAGAAAAGGAAAGGAAGAAAAATATATTCAAATGCCTGGATCAAAAGGCTAAAATCCAAGCATAAAAATCCAGTTGGAGGGGAAGTAAAAAAAAAGGATAGCAAACAATTCTGACAGAAAGCCAACCACTGCCACTTAAATGTCCAAGGCTCTTTGGTAAATCAAATCAGAATTTCCAGTTCTATTTTCAAGGTCACTTCAATCTTTCTTTCAACTTCAACTCCAGATTCTGGCTATCAATAGTTTCACAGAGGAGCACCTGTATAAACAATCTACCATGCTCATCCCACTATCTTTTCAGGAAAAAGCTCAGAGTCCTTGAATGTAACACCAATGCATAAACAAGAAAAAGAGAAAAAACAATGTATCCAAGCCTTTAGATGGCAGTGTTACTTATTTCCCTTCACTTTCACTTCCCCTCATATATCCGAAGCCAGGAATAGATTCTTTAAAAAAGTAAAGTCTTTAGAAAAAAAGAAAAAAGTAAACCTCAAATAAAAAAGCTAAAAAAAGAGAAGAGTCCTAGTCAAGAGAGACTTTCAAAGAGATTATTTAAAAAGTTAAAAAAAATAGAGAAAAAGACCAGTCCAGTTTAAAATTGAGAAGCTTTTACCAAATTCCAAGTTCCAACAAAAAGGAGGGGAAAAAACCTTCAGTTTAAATTTAGCTTAATCTCACCTCCTAACCTCTTTTGTCTTCACTTTTAATTTCATTTTAAGTCTTTTAGGGTGTTCTGTCCAAAAAACAGTAAGTAGAAATTCATCTCACCAAACTGACACACTTTCTTTCCAGGTCTCTTACGTTCTGGATCTGTCCCAGCTTCAGCAGCTTGAAAAGCTGCCTCTTTGCCACTGGAAACAAGAGCTTCTCCTGGATCTACCAGGGACTTTGTGATGTCCCCAGGATCGACAGGATGTGCTCTTCTCTGTCACCATCTCTATGGGACAGTTTAGGTTCAAAAGGACCATCCAGCAGCAAAGATATCGGCCCGACATGTCATTGTTTTCCGCTTAGAAGGCAGCCCTGCCCCAAAATAGCAGTAACTGTGAGAGGGATCTTTGAGTCTTAGTGGACACCAATTAAATATGAGCCAGCAATGTGCAGGGGACAGCCATAAAAACCAGTAGAATCCTAAATTTATTTACAGAGGAATACAATCAAGATCATGTAAGGTACTAATACCACTCTATAAAGTCTTAGTAAGACCACACCTAGAGTACTGCATCCAGTTTTGGTCACCACACTATAAAAAAGATGTTGAGACCGGAGAGATGGGCGGAGCTGGACTCGCCCATGAGCAGGTGATCTTGACTCCTGAGATCACCTCTGATACTGCCGCTTCGGGACGGTCCTCCGGGATCTAAACTGACTCATAGGGTTGGTGAAAGTTGGGGGCGCCTCCTGTTGATCCCAGGGATGTCGCAAAGTCCCTGGTTGATCCAGGACAGCCTTACCCAGCGTGCTGAGGCAGCCATCGGGCTGAAGAAGCTGTGACAGCTCGGAGGAATGAGATGGAAGAAGTTTGTCAGTCGGTGAGATCATCTTGTTTTAACCCTTGGGAACACCCTAACTCTAATGGTGTGAAATTGAGAGTGATATGGAATAGGGCGGAAGAGATTGTGTTTGAAAGTAAAGAGTTTTGTTTCTTCTTTTTATGGCTTTAAAGACTTTACTTTTTTCCTCTTGAGTCCTTGAATACCTTTTATATTTTTGAATTTGTCTCTTTTTCCTTTTTGGCACTAGGGGCTCTAATGTAATTTGGTTATTTTGATCTGGTTATTTTTTATTTTGCATATAAGAAATGGCCACCGAGATTTTCTGTCTTTCTTGTTTTGAATAAGACAGGAAGTGATACATTTTGGAAGCCATCCGGCAAGGAAGTGAAATGTTTGTGAGATACAATATTGCTACTAGAGACCCGTTATCTTATATAAACATACACACTTGCAAGGACTGTATCCAAGGCTCTGTTGATTAGAAAGTGCTGGATAGGTGCTTTTGGAATATCTTTGAGCCTGCAGTTTGGAACTGAAGAGTAAAGTGACCTTGGAGAGTTTTTAAAATAAAAGAATGGATTTCTTCGAGAGGCAAAAACAGAGGAGCTGCTATCTTCGCTTTCACTAGTTAAGCTCTGGACTTTGCATAGTGGCAATGGAATAAAAGTGATATTGCTTCCTGCCAAGGCTTTTTATTGTTTGGAATTTAATTCCATAATTGGAGCCCCTAAAAATATATTTTGTTATTCCTAAGGGAATTTACTACTTTACTATTTTATATTCTTTTTTTATTGATACCTTCCTATTTTTCAATTTTAGCCTTTTTCTTTTTGAGAGTTGGTTTTTACTTTGCACATTGGAAACAAGACAGTTAATTATTGGACCTTTTTTTCTTATCTCTTTCCTTTTTCCTTTTAAATTCAAGTTTTTAAATTTTACCTTTTTCAAATTATTGATATATTATTGATATGTAATTGAACCCCTTTTTTCCTTCTACTATTTTTCCTTTTTCTTGTTAAAAGTTGTTCTCTCCCTTTTTATAACACTAATTTTTATTTTTACTTTTTGTTATTGGCCTTCATTTCTTTTTCCTTCCTTCTTTTGGAATTGGTTCTGACAATCTCTGCAACAATGAGTAGAAGATCTTCAATTCCACAAGTAACGGTTCCCACAACAGAAGAGGCAATACAGAAGATTTTACAAGCAGTAGGTGAGATTGGAAAAAGAACAGAGATAATTGAACAGAAGCTAGACAAGACAGATAAAAAGTTAGACAAGACAGATGAAAATATAAAGGCTTTACAGCAAACAATGGAGAAATACGGTGAGAGGATGAAGAAAATTGAAGAGCAGCAAGAACAAAGAGACAAGGAAATGAAGAGTTTTAACACCAGATTAAGGGAAGTTGAGAGTGACCATAATGAATCTCTGCTGAAGTGAAGTTGATAGATCGAATTCTATTTGAGATTCCAAAATGTCGAGGAAGAGAAGGGTGAAATCTACTGGAGAAAATGACACAGATTTTGGCAGAACTGTTAGAAATAATGGAAGAGAAGATGAGGGATGGAATAGATGAAACATTTCGTGTCTTTACAAGATATGCAACGAGGAATAAAGAGAAATTCATATTAGATTTACTAAGAAGAGTATTAAATCACAAATATTGCAAACAGTCAGAGATAAGACACTGAAGCACAACAATAAAGATGTCATGGTACTGAAACAGATACCAAGAAGAATAAGAGAGAGAGAGGAGAATATGCTTTTATCCAGAGAATTATTGAAAGAGAATAAATTATAGATGGCTAATACCAGAAGGCCTCTTGTTTGTCTGAAGGAACAAAAGACATAGAATCGACACAGTGGAGAAGGCAGAATCATTCTATGAGGGCTATTTCAGAGAAAAGAGGGACGGAGGACATGAAGAATTGATTGTGGAACTCCCAAAGGAAGATGCAATGATAAGTGAAGAAGAACTTGGAGCAGTAGGCGGTCTACCTGAAAGAACAAAAAGAAGTTAGAACGACTAGAGCAAAACAACCTATATATAAGACTTAAAATGGAAGGGAAAAATTGATTTCAATGAATATAAATGGACTCAATTCAATTGCCAAAAGAAGGAAAATATTTCATAAAAGAGAAATTAAAATTTGATATAATTTGTTTGCAAGAGGTCCATATTAAAAAGCAAAATGAATATGTATTAAGGCAAAGAAAGTTAGAAAGCTATTTACATCACTGGCAATGTAAAAAAGAGGAGTGGCTTTATATATTAAAGATACAATTACTGCAGAATTGATTTATACAGATGAAGATGGGAGGATTTTAATGGTGGAGATAATAGACAACAACACTAAAATACTCTTGATAGCAATATATGCACAAGTGAGAATCAAGAAGAATTCTATAAGAAATTATACCAAAAAGTGATTGAATTAGACTATGCAAATATCTTTCTGATGGGAGATTTTAATGGGATAATTAATGAGCAATTACAAATCTGAAAGAACCAAAAGAAAATTAGAAAAAGCTACCCAAGTCCTTCTTTCAAATGATAGAAGAAATGAATATTAAAGACATATGGAGAGAAGAAATATTGGAAATAAAGAATTTACCATTCAAATAGACATGAATCATGGTCAAGAATAGATATGGTATGGGCATCTGCAGATATGCTCTCGATATACAGAAAATTCAAATCGAAAGTGGGACCTGGTGGATCACAATCCATTGACAGTTGCCTGGAAAGGACAGAGGAGAAGATCTAGATGGACATTAAATAATATGATTTTGAAAGAAGAAGATTTTAAAAGAGAATTGAGACAGAACATCTTTTTCAAAGGAAAATAGAAAGAAGATGCATCACTACAAACTTCTGGATGTTGATGAAGGCTTATACAAGAGGTTTGATAATTGACTATATAAGGAAAGAAATATTAAACGGAAGAAGACACTCAAAATATTGGAAGATGATTTCATGAAATTGGAAAAATTACAACAATTACTGCATGAGGAAAGATATTAAAGGAAAATGGATGTGAAATGGATGTGATTAAACATAAAATGGCTTTAATGGACAAGGAAGAAATTGCTCAAAAGATTAAGGCGCTAAACAAAATTATTTTGAAAATGGTAATAAGCCAGGAAGGTTAGCGTATAAAATTAGAAAGGAAAGAGAAATAGAAAATTAGCCAATTAATAGATGGAAAAGGGAATATACAGCATGGGAATGATGAAAAGAAAAAATTATTCGAGACTACTATGAAAAACTGTACCTCAAGAAGATATTCTAGAAGAAAAATTGAACAGTATCTACAAAAGACAAGATACCACAGATACCTGAAGACATTGAGACAATGTTAGAAGGGAACATAACCATGATGGAATTAACAGAAGCCTTGAAGAAACAAAATACAGGAAAAGCAACAGCCCAGATGGCTCCAAGAGCCCAAGGAATTTTACAAGACCCTTCCAG
>CM019155.1:71982452-72031526 GCA_009733165.1 Naja naja
GACTCACAATTAAAAACAAAACATAACAATAAATTAATTTAAAACAATATTAAATAGTCACAAGTCTAATTTAAGTTAAAACCCCAGTATACCATTTAAAATTTAACCCTCCCCCAGGAGATCAGCCCAGCCCAGCCTGTTTGAATAGCCAGGTTTTCAGGTGGTGGCAGAAGGTCTCGAAGGTCAGGGGCCAGGCGGACCCCAGGGGTAGTTGATTCCATAGGGGAGAACCACCACAGAATAGGCCCATCCCGAGGCACTGCCACCAGCCGGCATTGACTTGCCGACAGGCACGGAGAAGCCCCTGTCTGTGTGCTCGAACAGGGCGGTTGGTACTCGTTATTGGCAGGAGCTCTCTCAAATATCCCAGACCCATGCCATGTAGGACTTTGAATGTTAACACTAAAACCTTGAATCTCACCCAGGGGGCAGGCAACCAATGCAAGTCAGGGAGGGGTGTAACATGGGAGTATCGGGAAACCCCATCACCACCACCGGCTGCATTCTGCACCAGCTGCAATCTCCGGATGACATGCAAGGGCAGCCCTAAATGAGAAATTGCAGTAGTTGAGTCGGGAGGTCACAAGAGCATGAGTGACTGTGTGCAGGGCATCTCGGTCCAGAAGGCGTAGCTGGCTGAACCAGCGGACCTGGGCAAAGGCTCCCCTGGCCACGGCTCCCACCTGCTCCTCTAGCAGGCCGTGAGTCAGGAGAACCCCCAGGTTCGAGCCCTTTCTATAGGGGCAACACCTCTCCCCCCATGACCAATGATGGAATCTCCTGACTGGACCGAGATGCTGGTATGAACAGCCACTCAGTCTTGGCGGGTTGAGTCAAAGCATGTTTCCATCCATCCAGGTCCGTAATGCATCCAGACAATGGGACATCACAGAGGGCATCACTGGCGTGGTTTGGGGTGGAGATGTAGAGCTGGGTATCATCAGCATACTGATGATACCTCACTAAAACCATGGATGATCTCACCCAGCGGCTTCATATAGATGTTGAACAAGAGGGCAGGGAACCCCCCTGGACCCCACAGAGTGAGAGCCCTGGGAATGGAGCCTCTGCCGCCAACACGATTGTGAGCCCGAGAGATGGGAGAACCACTGCAAAACAGTGCCCCCCTCCCAATCCCTGAGGCACAACAGGATACCATGGTCGATGGTATGGCCAGCTGAGAGGTCTAACAGGACCAGGACAGAGGAAAAACCCTGTCCGAGCCCTCCAGAGATCATCCATCAGCGCGTGCAATTCCATGCTGTACCCCGGGTGGGAAGCCCGATTGGTAAGGATCTAGGTAGTCCGCTTCATCAGGAAAAGTGGAAACTGCTGAGCCACCACACTCTCAACAACCTTAGCCAAAAGTGAAGGTTGGAGACGGGCAGTTGTCTAACACGGCTGGGTCAGGGCAGGCTTCTTCAGGAGGGTCTCACCACGCCTCTTTCAAGGCGGCGGGAAGAACACCCTCCCTTAATGAAGCATTGACCACTGCCTGGAGCCAGCCATGGGTGACCTTCCTGGGCGTAAACCAACCAGGAAGAGGCGGGTCCAATAAACATGTGGTGGAACTCAGTGATGCATAATCCTGTCCACTTCATCCGAAACAGGATCAAACTCAGCCCAGGTCACATTAGCCAGACTGCACCACTTCCGTCAGACCACTGCAAACAAGAGTCCAACCCGGCCCGAATCCGAGCGATCTTATCCAACAGATATTGACCAAATTCCTCAGCCCTACCCGCAGTGGGTCCACCTCCCCCAGATGTAGGAGAGACAGGTGACCCTAAACAGAGGCTGGGCGGTTATCTGGGGCCTATGAGTGGAGAGATAGACCTTCTCCCCTCCTAGCTGCCAGGTAAGAAAGAATAACATGGGCTCTTAGCTGGGCTTGGTCAGAGTGGGATCGGGTGGACCTCCATCTGCTCTCTAAGCCCCTCCAGCAGCGCTTCATCTCCCAGAGCTCCTCAGTATACCAGGAACGACGGGATCCACGTTGAATGAGGCATGGGGACAACTCTGAGGGCTCGTGCAGCCTGCTGCCAGGCTGCCGCCAGGTCCTCGACAGAGTTGTGGCTAAGGAGTGGGAAAAACCCCAGTTCCATCTGGAACCTCTCGGGTCCATCAGGCGCTGGGGAACCATCTAGGTGGCTCCTCATCCCAGCGGTGTGGGGTGGTTTGTTGGAAGACCACCCATAGGAGATAATGATCTGACCATGGTACAGGTAAGGCAATAACATTACCCTCCCTAGATCATTCATGCCACTGTTCTGAGACAAAACTAGGTCAAGTGTGTTACCCCCCTCATGAGTCGGGCCTTGAACTAACTGGGTCAGGCCCATGGCCGCCATGGAGGCCATGAACTCCTGGGCCAGGCTCGATGCCCAGGGAAGGCAAGTTGAAATCACCCAGGACCATAAGCCCTGGGAATTCCACCGCCACCCCCAAGAGGACGTCAAGAAGCCCAGGCAGGGCTGCGCTGCACAGCTGGGGGAGGTATGCAAGCAGCAAGGCCATCTGACCTCCAGGCCCCACCTCAGGAGAAGGGATTCACACCTGCCTATCTCAGGAACAGTGACCTCCCTTGGAATCAGGGTCTCCTGGATAATAACCACCACCCACCACCCCTCCCTGGGCTGAGACCGGTGCAACACCTGAAAACCTGAGGAGCATAAATCAACCAGAGGGACTCCTCCTCTGGCCCCAGGTCTCAGTGATGCAAGCCAGGTCGCAGTCTCCTCTCTCCTCGTCTCTGGAGGAGGGAGCCTTATGCTTCTGGACCTGGCATTAAGGTACACCAGTTGGAGCCCAGGGGTCCCAGTTCCCAAACCCCAGGAGCTCGGGAGGAGGCAAGAGGGTCGGAGCCCACCACCGCTCAAAGATAGCAGGGGCACTCCTGTACATGATATGGCCCTCTGACTCGCCATCCCTGCCAATCCCACCACCCTGGAGATGGTGATTCCGCCCCATTCCTGGGGCCCCAGCCCTCCCCCCACCCCCACCACAATTCGACACGGGCTGTGCTGTAACTCCTTACAAACATTAACATTACCCTCCCCTCCCTAACCTTCTTAAAAAAGCATCTAAAAATTTAACTAATGAGGTCCTGGTAACCCTCTTTATCCCTTTCCCAGAGCCCCAAACCCTACTCCTCACTGCACTGTGCCATCTCTCGGGATTCCATAATCCATCCTCGAGATAGGCCAATGATAATTCAGCAGGCCAAACCCAGGAGAGAGGGTGCTCCTGTAAGGCCCGCAACTCCGTTCCCATATAAGTCCGAATGACTTTAGATGTACATATAAGGGGGGGGGAGAGGGGGATATGTAAAAAAAAACCTGGTTTAGGTAATATCAAAAATTTAAATAAGCTTTTATATTCAGAATCAGTGTGTGCCACCAGACCCAAGAAGTCAGTAGGGAGAGGGGGAATTAATCTGTAAATGAATGGATAATAGACAAGCAAAGAAAGATTCCATATTTTTTCCTGTGCTAATTAAATTCTTTGAAGTCTCCTGCATGCTGCACATTAAATGCAACATCTATCTTGACTTTAAAATAAGTTCCAGCATATAAAGCTGCTCATTAGATCCCAATAGGAGATGTTTCAGTGACAATAAAGCAGCTTGAATTCCAAATGAAATGTTACATATTGCTGCTTTTATAATATTGCAGCTGAATAAAACACATGATAACAGTGTAGATTAAAAATCTGTCCTTTGACAACTGCTGCTGATTTCCAGTGTTATTAAATTAAAATTTGTACTCACCTTTTAATGAGGTGCATAAAGAAATCATTCTGCACAAAGTTAACATTATAAGCATAATTTTTAAATCATCTACTAAGATCTTAGCTAGATCCACTACATTTTTTTCTGGTTCTTTATTTATCTGCATGCAGAGATTCTTTTCCCTTTTGCTTTCCTGGCTTTCTTTTTGTTTTGATATAGCACTGATACATTGGCTAAATGTGACAAAAACATGGATCAAATGTCCACATTTTACAATAATATAGGGGCAGGAAAGTTTGTTTGATAACTGGGCCAATTCAAATATGTTACCAGAGATAGCACAAAAATAATAATTCCCTTAGATAATGGTTTACAGGAGATACAAGCATGGGTAAATACATTCACAGGAAACCTCTTTAAATAGCAATATGATTCCTTCACCGACAGAATATTGCATTTGGCATAAGAAAAAATGTCAAAAGCCATCTTACAGCAATTTTCTTATTAGGCCCATCTGAGAAGTTACAACAATAAGAAACATTTGGAGTTTCACTGATCTGATCATCTGGAAAAATGCTATAAAATGAAAGCAGTTGGCAGGGAATGGAAAAGACTGATCAATTGTTGATGGTGAGTCTTCATGTAGAATTCAGATGGCCCATGGAAAGAACATACAGATATTAACATTAGGTTTTATTTGGGATTGTAATATTTCTGCTTCTTCCAAGACTTTGTCCAAATTAAAACTGTAGTGTAAGATGTTCCTCTTTGCTTTCTGTTACCTTGCTTTGAGCAACTGAAAGATGCAATCACACTTCTTCCAACTCAGTGTTTTAAGGTGTTGAAATTTGCTGTAATGGGTTCATTCCTGGGATCAGATCCTAAGAAGCTGCACCTGAATTTATACAAGTATTGAATCTATCACTTTTGTACATCGTTCTAAAGAAACCTTTCCAAATCTGGCACACTCTGAGAGTTGTGTTGGTTTACATCCATACTTCCCAGCCAGGAGTGTAAATCCACCCCTCCCTCCCCCCACTGTGGGCACTATCATTATATTACTCTTTCTATCAGACAGTATATTACTAAAACCCTTTCACAGTTTAAATCTATATTTTAATTAATAATTTTGAATACATTTTTAAAATATAGCACATTAATGCTATACATTTAAATATAATTGTTTTATTGCACTGATTGGATGTTTATTTTTACTTTTTAAACAGCATGTTGTCATTTTAATAGCATGTTGGCTGTTATGTCTCTTAAAGGAGATGTCATCATGAATGGTAAGTGTTGGGCCAGCATTTCTCTTTTCTTCTGGAATGTACAATTTTTCCTGGTCCCTGACTGCTTGACAGCTAGGTTGTCCTTAAGTAGGTTGTCAGTTTAGTTACTGCTTCCTGGCAAACCTTGAATGAAGCAGTCTTTGGGCTGAAAATAAAAGTGCATGTGGCCTCATCCTGACTCAGCTCCCAAATTCTTGCTCAAGAAATCTATGCTCTTCTCCTCCAGAAAAGAAAGTTTGAGTCAGGGGGGGCAGAGCCAGATGTCTGGGAGAGAAGACGTGCGAGCAGGAGTCTCTGCGAAGCACGATCTTCAGAACTTCATTTTGTGGGACCTTTTGGGTCAAAAGGAGGCTCATAGGATTTCCGAAGATGTAGGGGTGCTGAAGAACCTTTATGGGTGGTGGTTCATGTGGGAGAGCAGAGAGAACCTGGATTGAGCAAACAAAGGACGATTAGCGGACTGTCCATAGAAGCTGACAGCTGGTCATACTATCGGTGAAATAGCAGAACAAAGGTGCATACTAAACTGATAGCCTTAACAATTAAAAATAAAATAAATGAGGGGTATCAAAAGCGAACTAAGATCAAAACAAATGAAATTATGAGCTCGGAGAAGATGGGAGAGAAGAGAGAGAGAGAGAGATCAATTGGACTTAGTGTATATGGCTGTGAGATCGGAATGAAGACTTAGTTTGGAGAACAGTGACATTTGAAAGCGTTAAGAGCTGCTTAGGAGTGAGTCTTGTGGGGATTAAGAAGAAAAAAATCTGAATGGATTTGAATTAAATGGATTTGAATTAAAAGCTTTAGAGAACTGATAACTGTGATTAAATAGATACTGAGACAAAATTGGATTTTCTTAACTTTTGTTTTGCACCTCTTTTTGAATGGATCTGAATCCTTTGAATAAAGAAACTTTGAACTAATTAAAATGGATGATACAGGGACAGTGAGATGGCAGTTTTGATGATGACAAAGAGACATTGTAGCACTTGGTGAGAGACACCTGCAGGCCACTGAGCTGAAGAGAAATTGTAACAAGAAAAAAAAGGGATACTTGGTTTCTTTTTCTCCTGTGTTAAAGCCTATGTTTTCTGTTTTTGTTTTGTTGGCTTCTACATCTTTGCATATATAGGTAAATACAAGATTTTGTTGAATTCTAAGCCTCTGCCTATGTAAGATAATATAAGACTGATACAATTATACAAATATAAACTATATATTATATATTTAGTAATTAAGTCAATTAATATAATTATAAGAGAAATTCTTTATTATTATATATTTTAATACATTGTTATACTATATTATAGACTATCTAGATATACAATTATTGTCTTTAAGGATTGATTAATTGGGACTATCCTAAGTAATATATTTGCTAAAATTAATAACCACATATTGATTGTTGATATAACTTAATATATTACTGAATATTTGATACTAGAGTGGTCCTACTACTAATATAAATTATCTGATAGTTGATATAGAATTGACATAAGAAAAAGAAGCCATTTATTGTGGTGTGCTATGTTAAAGTTAAAATCTATAGAGGTGGAGGGTTTTGAAAGGGAAGAGAAAAATTGGAAGAGGTGGTTGAAAAATAACATTATAGCAAAACTATTTAGTATGACAAGTAACACAAATTTGCCCAAAGTAGGAGCTGGAAAAAAAAACACCACACAAACACTGACAATGGCAACAATGGCAAGTCCCTGCACACGGAGAGCTATTGATGAAATGCTTCCAAGGGAGAAGTCAAATTCAATAAAAGATTTACAAGGACTAATGTTGAGCATTCAAGAAATGCTATCAAAAAATCATGAAGACTTGAAGACAGAGAGAGAATCAGTAAGATCTGAGTTAAAAGAAAAAAATTCAAATTATAGATGAAAAATTTGAATGTTACCAACAAGAGAAAAAATAGAGGAAATAGAATCTAGAATGGAAAAAGAAGGAAAAAAAGTGGAAGACCTAACTGATAAGCTGATGCAAACAAATAAGGACTCGGAATTTACAGTAATTTACTTGGAAGCAGAAAAAACAGCCCACTACCTGAGATTACAAAATGTGAAGGAGGAAAAAGAGGAAGATTTGCCGGATGTGATGGCCAATATAATTGCAAAAATATTAGGAACTGAAAAAGAAGAAATTGTGATGGAAATAGATGAAACATATAGAGTGCAGATGAATTATGCAAGGAGGCACAATCTTTCTGGAGAAGTTCATGTCCGATTGACCAAGAAATCGACTCGTGATGAAATATTGCATAGAACAAGAGATGACCCAGCAGGATACAGTGGAAAGCAGATAATTGTCCTTAAACAGGTGCTGAGAAGAGTAGGGGATTTAAGGAGACCTTATCACTTTTTGACAATGAAGCTTATGAAATATAATATTAGCTTCAGCTGGTTGATGCCGGAGGGAATTATGGTCAACTGGCAGGAGAAAAGATACCGATTAGACACATTTGATAAAGCGGAAGAGTTCCACGACCAACAATTTGTCAATGAAGAAGAAACAATAGTGGAAGAAGTGGGAGAAGGGAAGGATTAGACAGAGGAAAGAGGAGCAGAAGCAGCAAATAAGGAAGAGAGTTCATTAGACAATAAGGAAAGAAGATATGGAAGAAGAAAGGTGGAAGTATATGAAAGACAAGAAACAGAAGCTAGAGAAATGAGAGCAACAAGAAGCACTAGGCAGAGAAATAGATAAGAAAAGAGAGAAATGTGAGGTAATATTGATGAATATCAATGGTATAAACTCTCCAGTGAAAAGGAAAAAAATATTTCATAACCTACAAAAATTGAATGCGGACATAATATCTATACAAGAAGTACACATAAAAGAGAAGCAAAAATATCTGCTAAATAATAAAGTAGGGAAAGTTTTTGCATCGTTAGATAAACAAAAGAAAAGAGGGGTGGTGTTATACATAAAAAATTGGATTTTGGCCAAAGATGGTAGGATACTGATGGTGGAGATAGAATTAGAAAACAGATAGATTCTTTTGGTAGAAATTTATGCCCCGAATGGCCCACAAGAAAACTTTTTTCAAAAATTGTATAACAAAATTAAGGACATACTATATGAAGAGATATGCATTCTAGGTGATTTTAATGTGATTATTGATAAAGCAATGGATTATAAAGGTGAAAATAAGAAAAGAAAAAAGAAAAAAGTATTACTGAAAATTTTTTATGATTTGGCAAGAGAGGCTAAGATTTATGCTGCATGGAGAGAACACCATCCAGACAAAAAACAATTTACGTTTTATTCTTTTTAAAAATCTTTATTTATTCAAAGTTTCAAAAAAAATTAAAGAGAAACAAGTTCTCACATTTTAGAACGATGTTATAGTAGTGTACATATCCTTTAGTAATAATGAAGTTTATTTACCATAAGTGTGTCTATAACTAATTTACTAATTCCTTACTTGTTATATTACTATTAAAATACAATACTTACCTATCTACATTACTTTACATATATACACATATTTGTCATATATCACATTCTTCTTTGTGATTTCATTGGTCATTTTTACAAAACATTTTTACTCCACTTCTTTTTTAACCAGTTATACAATATTTCATATTGTAAAATATTCTTCTTCTTCCCTGTTTTTTTAATAATATAGTTAGTCTAATCATTTCTGCACATTGGTGTACCTTATTAATCACCACTAAGTCTGTGGGTATTGTAGTCAATTTCCAGTTTTGAGCTAGAGAGATTCTTGCAGCAGTTATAATATACGATATTAGATGTTGGTGTTTCTTATCCCATGTCAGTTCTAACATGCCTAGCAGAAAGATTTCTGGTACGAATTTGATTTTTTGTTTTGTTAATTCCTCTAGCCATGCTGGAATTTTGAGCCAGTACTTTCGTACTTGAGGACAGGTCCACCACATGTGAAAATATGTTCCCTGGCTGTGGTTGCACTTCCAACATTTGGGTGACAAGTTGGGGAACATTCTGGCTAATCTCGCTGGTGGAAGGTGCCACCAATAAAACATTTGATAGATATTCTCCTCATAGGAGACTGATAGCATTAGTTTGTAATTTGTTTGCCATAATCGTTCCCATTTATCCAGATCAATGGTATGACCAAAATTTTTGACCCACGTTATCATGTTCTCCTTAACTGTCTCCTCCTCCATTTTGAATTCCAATAGGTAGTTATATTCTTTGGTAATCATCTTTTTTTCCACCTCCCTGCAGTATTTTATCTAATTCCTGAAATGTGATATAAAATCTGAATTGCTCCTTATCTTTTTTTGTGTCTTGTTTGGATTTGAATGTACAACCACCAACCTATCTCAATTCCTTGCAGTTTTAATTGGCTCTGTGTTTTTAATTCTCCTTCATCTGTTATAAGTTCTTTATATTTAATTGTTTTGGTTAAATCCATGGCATTGGGGTATATTAGTTCCTCCATTGGTGATAGCCAGAGAAGTATTTTCACATAGCGGTTCCTTTTGATTTTTCCCCATACGTGTAACAAAGCATTTCTTACCCAGTGTCTTTGGAAATAATTATGACATCTGTTTTTCCCACTCCAGAGAAACATGTGCCAGCCAAACTGTAAATCAAAGCCTTCTATCATCAATATTCTTTTATCTGTTAAATTAACCCAATCCTTAATCCTAACCGCAGCCTGGTAATATACAAGTTCTGAGAGGGCAAAGCATCCCTTACTTCTACTGTCCTGCATTAATTTGTATTTGATTCTGGCTTTTTTCTTTTGCCAAATAAATTTGGCAATTCTTTTATTGAGGTCTTCAAAGAATTTCTTTCCCAGCTTGACTGGCACAGTTTGAAATAGGTACAATAGTTTGGGTAACACATTAGTTTTAATGTCCCATCAATGAAGGTTGTATATTTACCCATCTATCTAGGTCTATCTGTATCTGGGCCATCAATTTATCATAATTATCTGTCTTAATTGTGGAGCATTTTGCCATAAGCCATATTCCCAAATATTTTACTCTCTTAGTTATCTGAATCCCTAATTCCTTTGTCAATTCCTCATTTTGCCTTTTACTACAATATTTGGTTATTATTTTAGTCTTTTCTTTATTGATTTTAAGCCCCACCACCTTTCCAAATGACTCTATCTCTTGCATTAAGTTTTTACTTGACTCTTTTGGGTCTTCCATTATGAAGGCCATATCATCAGCGAAGGCTTGTAACTTGTATGTTTCTTTCTTGATGGTCAAACCTTGGATGCCTTGATTTTTCTTTATCTGGGTCAACAATACCTCTGCCGATAGTATATATAATAGTGGGGCAAGGGGACAACCCTGTCTCACTCCTTTGTTTATTTTTAAATTGTCTGTGGTTTCTCCATTAATCACTACTTTTGCATTTTGTATCGTGTATATTGTTTTGATTAGTGCTATAAATTTTTCACCAGATTTTATCCTGGATAAAATTCAATAAAGAATTGCCAGTGTAAATTATCAAATGCCTTCTGGGCATCTAAAAACATTAATGCCATCGGTTTATTGG
Organism: Naja naja; assembly: GCA_009733165.1. NCBI lineage: Eukaryota > Metazoa > Chordata > Lepidosauria > Squamata > Elapidae > Naja > Naja naja. The sequence goes on from CM019155.1 coordinate 71,992,983, forward strand.
AATAGGTCTCATAATATTCTAAGAAGTCCAATATTATTCTTGTGTTTTTAAATATATATATCTACTTGGGAGAAACCCATTCTGGTCTGGGTGGATGATATCATTTAATATTTTTTTCAGTCTTTCAGACATTATTGCAGCTAAAATTTTATAATCCACACTCAGGAGTAAGATAGGTCTGTAGTTCTTAATTTGGTGAGGGTGAGTTTGTTCTTTGGGGATAAGGGTTATAAATGCTTCTGTCCATGTTTGGGGCATTTTTGCTTCCTCAAGGGCTGCGTTGTACAACTCCACCAATAGGTCCTCTAATAAGTCTTGAAATTCCTTATACAATTCCGCAGGTATTCCATCTGGTCCTGGGGTTTTATTAGTTTTTTGTCTTCCAATTGTATCTTTTATTTCTTTTGCAGTTATTCTTTCACTTAACATATCCTGATCAATTTTTGTTATAGTGGGTAAATCCTTACCCTCAAAATATTGTGTAATATTCTCATCTAGGATTTCTTCTTTTTTGTATAGATTAGCAAAGAAATTTTGAGCTATTGGGGGTTTTTTTGGTCAATTTGTGGGCATAGTGTTCCATTATCGTCCTGTAGGGACATTATAATTTTTTTCTCCTGTTCTTTTTTTAGTTTATATGAAAGCCATCTCCCAGGCTTGTTCGCATTCTCAAAGTAATTTTGTTTTACTAATTTCAACTTCCTGGCTATTTCTTCTTGTAAGTTTAAATTTATTTTGTGTTTCACCAAATTTAACTCTCTTTTAATTAATTCATTACTCGGGTCTTTTTGCAATTTGGCTTCCAATTTTTTCAGTTTTTCCTGTCTTGCAATCTGTTCCTTCTTCCTATCTTTATTTATTTATTTTGCTGTATAAGCAATTGTCAGACCCCCTCAGGTAGGCCTTTGTTGTATCCCACAAATTTTGGATCATTGTCTGTTCATTCATACTGATTTCTAGAAATAGCCCTAATTCCTTCTTTATCATTTGGGTATATTCTTTGTCCTGTAGTAAAGTCTTGTTAAACATCCATCAACCTATCTTTTTCTTTCCTCTGCATTTGATTTTAATTGGATTATGGTCAGCCCAAGTGTTTGACAGTATTTCCACCATTTCTACTTTCTCCAGTAATTCTGGGTCCATCCAAATCATGTCAATCCTGGACCATGATTTGTGCAGGTTAGAAAAGAAGGTAAATTGTCTTTTAAATAAATTTAGTTCCCTCCAAGCATCCTTTAAGTTCAATTCTTGGGCTAATCTATCAAAAGTTATTGGAAGTGTTTTCTTTTTTTGTTGTTGTTTTGGTACTTTTATAGTCCTTTTCTATATTAGACACCACATTGTAGTCCCCTGCTATGCATATGTTTGTTATTTCAGTCTCTAAGATTTTCTTATGAAGCTTGCAGTAGAACTCCTTTTGGTTGGTATTTGAGGCATAGATTGCCTCCAGCAGTGACTTTTTTTCCTCTATTGTTATTTCTATAAGGAGTATCCTTCCATCCTCGTCATTATATATTAGCTTTGAAGTTATCCAATATTTAACATATACCACAACACCACTCTTCTTTTTATCTGCTGGGGCCAAATATAATTTACCCAGTTTAGGGAATTCTAATAGGTCTCCATGTTGTTTCAGGATATGCACTTCTTGTAAGGCAAATAATATCTGCATTTTGTTTTAGAAGTTTTGTAAATGTTTGCTTCCTTTTGGGTGATGTGTTTAATCCATTTATATTTAGTGATAATAGGGTAATCCCTCTGTCCATTTTATTGTTGGTACTCTATGACTCTTGTTCTCAGTTCTCTCTGTGGTTGTTTGCTTTCTTCTTCTTCTCGGCTTTTCTGTTCTCTTGATTCCCTTTCTGTTTCCTTCTCCTCAGATATTATCTCCTCTTGGCTTCTACTCTCTGTTTCTTCCTTGCTTTCTTGTTCCTCCTCTATTCTCAGATGTCGTTTATAGAACTCACGTGCCTTGTCAATGGAATTGATTTTAAATTTCTTCTCTTGCCATGATATTAGAAGTCCTTCTGGGGTTAGCCACCTAAATGCTATATTGTTTTTAATTAGTTGTGATGAGATGAATTGATAGTTCCTCCTCTGTTCTCTCACCCTCCTCAGTATCTGTTTTAAGGTCACCACTTCATGCCCTTTATATATCAGTGGCTCATCCCTTGTTCATCCATATAGCAAGTCTCTAGTAGTTTTCTTTGCAAAGCGTATGTGGACCTCCCTTGGTAGCTTGTGTCTGTGTGCATAATGCATCTGCACTCTGTAGACCTCATCCAACTAATTCAGAATCTCCACTCTATCTTTTTGAAAGGCCTCCGCTGTTAGCTCCACCATGAGAGAACATAGATCTTCTTTTCTGTCCTCAATGATGTTTTGAAACCTAAGGAAGAATGCTGCCTTTTCTAATTCCAGATGAACAACTGCCTCTTGGAGTTCACAATAAAGAATTTTCCAGTTTTGTTTTGTGTCTTCAAGCTTCTTTTCTACATTCTCAGTCCTGAGTTCCATCATTGTTAGTTTCTGTTCATTTTTTACTACTGCCTCTTGGATTGTTCCAAATCTGTTGTCCAGCTTTTGAGTGTCTGCTTTCACTTCTGCTATATCACTCTTCATTTTGCTTTTCAGATTTTCATGGTTTCTTGCTATGAGTTCTTGTATTCTTACCATCCTTTCTTGCATCATTGCTAGGGATGACTGGATGGCTTGCAGAGTTGGGGTAGGTAGTGGTTTTTCTGCTCCCAACATGGTATCCAAGGATCTTTGTCCAGCAGGGGAGGGTATACCCGTTGTCATCTTTTTTGCAGTTTTCGTGGTTGTTGTTGTTGTTCTTGTTAAGTTTGCATGAAGAATCAGACGCGAGGAGTTCCAGCAAAGAGTTTATTAGTGACTACAGCTCGAATGGACCCGTCCTGGCTTGGCCACGGCTGCTTCTTATAGCCTGCAGCCGTAGCTGCCAGCCAATGGGAGTGCAGGGTTTCTTCCCGCACTATTTAAACCAATACCATTTGACATTTTACAAGAACAGTTCAAATAAACCAATAACATTCAAACCTACATACATAACACCCCTCCCCTAGGTTCAGTCCATACCAAACCCCAACCTATCTAATGTATTCCTTTAAATAGGTGGGGCTCTTACGTGCGTTGAGACCTTCATGGTTCAGAAGTTTTAATGTTCTCACCCAGTGAGAGGGAAATGTGTCTACTGACATTTCCCTGTTGGGACTTCCTGAGGAAGAAGACCCTGTTAGACTGTTAGAATCTGGTCTCTCCTCCCAACCCATCTCCATTCCAATGTCAGCACCCAAGTCAGGTAGTGATGTGCAATCTTCCACTTCTAGGATGGATCTTGGCTTTGTGACAGTTCGGGATGGTTCCTGTCAATGGCTCATTACACATGGGGTTGATTCCTGTTTGCTGATTTTCCTCCTGTTCCCCCCTTCCCCTAGAAGAGACATCAGGTGAGGGACCCAGAGGGAGACAGGGCGATGTTCCTGAGGGAACCTGGATCTAAGTTGGTCAATGTGCCTGCTCCAGAGGAGGCCATCCTCTGTTTGTACCCTGTAAGAACGAGGGCCTGTGATGTGAGTTATTTCAGCAGGAATCCACAAAGGTTCACCTATAAGGTTTCTAGCATAGACAGAATCTCCCACACTAAAAGAACGAACTTTGGAAGTGGAATCCAGTGGTGCGTTGGAGTGCGTAAGTGGGATGAAGGCGGTCAAGAAGACCTAAGTTTCCTACCCATCAACAACTCTGATGGGGACAAGTTATTTGATGGGCTGGGAGTGATGTGTTGAACACTAAGAAGTTTTCAAGCTTCTCAGTGATGTCCCCAGGACCCAGCTGCTGAAGCTTTCTTTGGTAAAGCGTACCATCGTTCAGCCCGCCATTGGCGAAGGGTGCCAGGGGCAGTGAGGGCATGTCTGATACCCTGTTGAGCTAGAAAGGATTCAAAAATGTTAGATGTGAATTGAGGGCCATTGTCAGAAACAAGGACATCTGGTAACCCATGGGTTACAAACAATTTTCTGAGTTGCTTGATGACAGCCTCAGTTGTAGTGGATGTCATGGGAATTACCTCTAGCCTTTTGGAGTATGCATCTACTAACACTAGAAAAGTGTGCCCTCTTGTAGGGCCTGCAAAATCAATGTGGATTCTAGACCATGGGCCCCTAGGACATTCCCATTCCTGTGGGGGGGCGTGAGGTGGGGCAGGCTTGACTACCTGGCAATTGGGACAAGATGCTACCCAGTTTTCAACCATTTTGTCAATACCTGGCCACCATACATAACTCCTGGCCAAACCTTTCATCCTTACAATCCCAGGATGACCCTCATGTAACATTTCCAAAACCTCCCTTTGCAGTTTTGCAGGAATACCCACCCTGTTACCCCACAAAATACATCCTCTTAATACAGATAATTCAGATCTTGAAGAGGCCAACCTTTCTTAATCCAGCCCATAACAGGTGCCAATACAGCATCTTTGGTAGTTTCTCTGGCAATCTCAGCAGCATGGACTGGAAGCTTAGCCACGGTCTCCAGGAAAAAGGTGTGAGTTTCAAGTTCAAAGTCCTCCTTGTGGCAAGGTAGTGGGCAACGACTCAGTGCATCCGCATGTCCAATGTCCTTGCCAGGCCTGTGAATCAGTTTGTATGAATAGGCTGCAAGAAATTCAGTCCACCTCAGCATTCTTGGTGACAGGATATTAGGTGTAGGTTTGTCTCCTGCCACAATGCCTAATAAAGGTTTGTGATCTGTAACAATGGTGAATGACCTGCCATACAGATATTCATGAAATTTCTTAACAGCTGCAACAACTGCTAAAGCCTCCTTGTCCAATTGGCTATAATTCCTCTCTGCTTTGGACAAAGTGCGAGTAAAATGCAATGGGGCTTCCTTCCATTTGGAAGCCTGTGACTCAACCCCCCACTCCAAAGGGGATGCATCACAAGTCAGAACAACAGGCAAATTCTCAGAGAACTGTATCAACACAGCATCAGACGTGATCTCTTAATACTGTTAAATGCTGACTGTTCCTTCCGCCCCCAGATCCAAACAGCTTTCTTATCAAGCAGGCAATGTAAGGGCTCAGCAATAGATGCTTTGTGACTTAGAAACATGTGGTAAAAGTTAATAAGTCCAAGGAAGGCTTGCAAATCTGTCTTGCATTGAGGTTTAGGGGCTTCCTTGATTGCTTTAACCTTGGCATCAGTAGGGTGGATGCCATGCTTGTCAATCATGTACCCCAGGAACTCAACTCTGTCTGTTTTGAGTGTACATTTGTCTTCCTTGACTTTTAAACCCGCTTTTCTGAATGTGGTAAGGACTTCTCTGAGTCTCTCTTGAAACTGAGTGTCATTTTCAGCAGAGATTAATACATCATCAAAATAAGGCACTACCCCTGGCAGTCCTTGCAACATTCTTTCCATAAGGCTTTGAAAAATGCCAGGTGCCACGCTTACTCCAAATTGTAGTCTTTTACATTTGAAGGCACCTCTATGAGTCACAATTGTTTGTGCCTCTGCAGTGGCATCATCAACTGTTAATTGTTGATATGCCTGAGCTAAGTCCAGTTTAGCAAATACTGTACCCCTGCCAAGGGAATGAAGCAGATGATGCACAACTGGTACAGGTATCGCTCTGCTGCAGCGCATGGTTAAGTGTCCCCTTATAGTCACCACAGATTCTCACTGACCCATCAGCCTTGACTGGTGTGACTATGGGTGTTTCCCATCTGGAGTGGTCAGTAGGCTCTAAAACCCCTTGAGCAATGAGCTTATCTAATTGTGCATCAATTTTTTCCTTTAAAGCAAATGGGACCCTCCTGGGCTTTAAACGAATTGGGGGCACCTTGGGGTCTAGGCTGAAAGCAATAGGGGTCCCCATATACTTGCCCAGTCCTTCGCTGAAGACCTCTGGAAACTCAGACTTCAAAGACTCCTCCCATTCAGAGTTGCTCATGTGATTGATGCCAGTCACCTCGATGCCTAGTGGCTTGAACCACTCAAGTCCCAGCAAACTTGGGCGATCCTTGTCCACGATGGTCAGGGGCAAACGTTTGGTGTGGCCTTTAAACTGCACGTTGAAATCTCTCGCTCCAACTACTGGAATCTTGTTCCCTTGGTAGTCTTTGAGAGTCAGTGCTTGCTTCTGGAAATGCTTCTTCTGAATTTTGGGAAAGAGTCTGTGGATAGTGTCCCATGACACCATAGATAAATAAGAGCCTGAGTCCACTTCCATTTGGCAAGGCCTTCCTTCAATAAACACCTTCACATGTACTTTTCTGCTTTTTAAAGGTGAAGAATGACCAATAGTGATTGTTTGGTGAGTTTCATTCTTGCCATTTGCTTCTAAATTTCGCCCCATTTTCTCAATGAAATTGTTGGGCTTAAAGTCTTTATCAGGAAATTTTTTCCTAATTGGTGGAGTTCTGATGATTTGCAGACTCTGGCTATGTGACCCGTTTTTCACAACGAGGCAAATGGAGTCAAAGAACTTGCATTCAGTGCGGGGTGGCCCCCACAGCCTCTGCAATAGAAACCTTGCCTGTTTTTCCCAGAGTCTTTTCTCTTCTTTTCCATTCTGAGTTTAAAAATCCACTCCTCTGCCTCACTGCCATCAGAATCAGAGTCCATTTGTTCAATGGGCTGTTGTGGATTTTCCCCATCAGAATGGCTTGAGGCCTGGCTTGAGGCCTTGTTAATCTTTTCATGGCTGCTGCTGAGGACTTGGTGGCTTCGCTGAAACAGCTTCTTCAATGGCCTCCTTAAACGTGATCTTAGGTTTCATTAAAGTTTGCTTTGTAAGACCTTATCTTTGAGGCCTAAAACAAACCGATCACGCATGGCCTCTTCTAAGTTGGTAAAATCACAAGCACCCCAATGTCCCTTAAACTTGCCACGAAGTCATTAACATTCTCGCTATCCCCTTGATCCCGATGGTAAAATTCGTGTCTCTTAATGAGGCACGATACTTGTGGGGCGTAATGGGCTCTTAAAAGTTTCTCTAAATCGGGCCATTCCATTACCTTCAGCTCTGCTGCTCCCGCCAACGCCGCCATTTTGAAGACTGCGGACCGCAGTGCGTGAGAAAGACCGCCCTCTTCCATCTCTCGGGGATGCCGGCGATCGTTCCCTTCCAGATACATGTGGAAGCGATCCGCATACGATTCCCAGTCTTCCGCCGCCGGATCGAACGGTGCTGGGGGGGTGTTCAGCGCAGCCATCTCGCTCAGTTGCTTGTTCGTTGCGTCGTCTTCTCTTCAGGGAAATCCCACCTTCGTCGCCAGTGTTAAGTTTGCATGAAGAGTCAGATGTGAGGAGTTCCAGCAAAGAGTTTATTAGTGACTACAGCTCGAATGGACCCGTCCTGGCTTGGCTACGGCTGCTTCTTATAGCCTGCAGCCGTAGCTGCCAGCCAATGGGAGTGCAGGGTTTCTTTCCGCACTATTTAAACCAATACCATTTGACATTTTACAAGAACAGTTCAAATAAACCAATAACATTCAAACCTACATACATAACAGTTCTGCCATTCTCAATGTTTTTAAGATATCTTTCCAGTCTACCATTCACAAGTTCCTTTAAGGATTACCTTTCACTTTTCTTTATATTCTGTACTCTATCTCTTATTTGCTCTTTTCTAGTATATCTCTTAGATTAAATTATATATTTAAAATTTAAGTCAATTCAATATTCATTGTCAATAGTTATTCAAAATTAATTATTAGATTTAAATTCTATTTTTCAAATCAATTGTAATAATCAACACTTAGTAAGCAATAATCAAAAATTCATCAATCAATTAGTAAGGATAATCAGATAAGTAATTAATCAGCAGTTAATAAACCGCCTGTTTTTTTAAACCATTAGTTCTTATATCTTATTCATTTGTTTGTAGATATCTATTTTATAAATGTACAATTATAATAGTCTCTATAAAGTTCTTAATTGGGATATATATCAATATGTATAGTCACTTATAATTTGGTTACAGAGTCCCAGTTGTCCTTTACTCAGATCACTTCTTTCTTCTTCAAAATGTCTTCCCTCCTCTCAAAGTTCACAGTCACTCTAGGTGTAGATCACCATTTTCGTTTCTTATTTAAGTTCACTCTGGATCAGTCTTTATCACCAAGCAGCATAAACAAGATCAAAATGTTCCAATAGTCTTACTCTCTAAGTCTCAAAAACTGGATGCAAAAAGATCAAACATAAGAAAGAAAAAAATGTTTTTTCCTTCCTCCATCCTGATCTACCATCTGCCAAAATCTCCACACCTTGCTATTTAATCCATCCGACACACCAGCTCCTACCGCTGAGTCTGCCACCTGCTTCCTTGGTTTGGAGTCTCACTCTCTATCAGTTTCAGAAACTTTCTTCACCGGTATCACCTTTTAATCCACTTCTCACCACTATTTCATGCCATTTTCAATCTTTGCTTCCTCCACTAGTCGGTTGGGCAGCCATGTCTCCGGATCTGGTCATGAAAAACAATCTCTTTCACGCTGGTTTTCAGGACTTCCCCCCACAGGATCTGGGAGTCACAGATCTCCCCTGATGCCCTGGGTCTTCTCCTCTCTATCGATGGCCCCTCCAGAGTCTGACTTCACCCTTACAGGCTGCCAAGTGCAAACTTTCTGGTGTTCAGAAATGTCTTCCCTCCTCTCAAAGTTCACAGTCATTCTAGGTGTAGATCACCATTTTCACTTCTTATTTAAGTTCACACTGGATCAGTCTTTACCACCAAGCAGCATAAAGAAGATCAAAATGTTCCTCCGCACTGCCTTTATATGGTGCTTCCAATTTATGTTTTATTCTAATAGACATCAGTCCTGGTCAAGATTAGATATGGCATGGATGCTGAAGAAGATTATCTCAGAAATAACTGAGATAAAAGTTGAACCAAGCTTGTGGGCAGATCATAGCTATATTAAGTTTAGTTGGAAAGGCCAATCCAAGATCTCAAGATGTGTCAGAAAATGGAACTTTCTGGTGTTGCTATGCAGTTTACAACTTGTGGGGATTTGGAGGCAAACCAAATCCACCAATGACAGAGTAACAGCAGATACCCTGGAGTGGCATCACAAGCCACACCCCTTGGTATATAAGGGGCAGAATCGTCTCTCTGAGAAGTCTGAGATCTATCTGAAGAGAAGTTTCTGAAGAGAAACTTTCTACTGGGGTCCATTGCTCTCCTTGCCTGCTCTTGCTGATATTGATTTATGCTCAGCTTGAGTACCTCAGAAGCTTGAGGTGGAGGAACCTCTTGCCAGAGGAGAAAAGGAGACAGAGCAAGGGAAAAGCCTTGAAACAGTTTTAAGTTCTCTAAAGAGGTCTAAGTTTCTTTAGGGTTTATTCTTAATCTGAAGGACTGAGAAATCCTAACTACATAGGTAGACAGAGAAACCAAGTAAGACCTGAGAACCAGAGAAACTTAAAGAAGGCACAAGAAACTGGTAAAAGTCTTTCTGTAAATTTATTTGAATTAAGCTGCTTGTACAATAAAAGATTTTGGTTTGAAGAACAGACTGGGCTCAGAATCTTTGTACAATTTAAATATATAGACAGATTAACAAGATCCTCTAAACATAAGTCAATCATAGGATTGACTGTCAAAAGTCATTCATTTTTTTCAACAATTGGTAGCAGAGGGTGGCTGGTTAGACCTGTCTATATTTTAAATCATAAAAGATGCCTACTATCAAACCAAAAAGAAAAAGCAGCAGAGTGATGGCCAGAGCCAAAGCTAGGCTCATGTCATCACAAAAGAAAGATAAATAACCAATAATTCCAAGCGCTGGCTGAAAGGAAAGAAAGCGGCGCAGCTAGAAGTTTGACAGCTGTCATCCCCTCTCATTCACTCACGGCTCCGAGTGAACGCTTTGCACCTACCGAAAGTCTAAAAGCCTCGTCCAACCCAGATATGGACGAAGGAAAAGAAGAAGAAGAAGCAGAGGTGAGATGAAACCCCCTTTCTATCTCACCTGGAAACCTGACAGAAGAGGAAATCCAGTCCGTTTTCCTCGTGGCTTTTGGCTTACTCTCGGTAAGCAGTGACCCGTCAATAAACCCCGGCAATCACATTGAGAAGTTTGCGTCGGAAGAAGCGGTCAGGGACAGGACTGGGGCCCATGAAGGCAAAAGGCCAGTAAGGGTCACCCAATCCTGCCCTGAGGCCCCTTTAGCTAAAAACACGCGCGCGGGAAAACAAGAAAAATTTCCCTCAGTTTTCCCAACAAACAAAATGGCAGCTCAAAGGCGGGAAATTCAAAGAACCCATCTAAACATGGTGCCTCCCGCCTCCCTGCCTGCCTCAGAGACTCTCACTAGCCAAGATGGCGACAACCTGAAGGCTGCTCTTCTAACAACGCCTGCTGCTGCAGCAGCCCAACACGGCCAGCCTGTGCAGGGACAGGCTATGCTGGTGACAGCGGCATTGCTGGACCCAACCATGGCGAGCATGTCACCAGCCCTAACTGCTGGGACCCATGCCCAGATGACCAGTCCGGTCGCGGCAGTCCTGCAAGAAAGCCCAACCAGCTCACCTCCAGAACTGGACATTCAAAATGCAATAAAAATGCTAGCCACAGCGTTTGGGACCAGTTTACTGATTCCTCCCAGTACCTGGTCTACTACAGCCCTCCTGGACAGTGCCTGGTCTACCACTAACTACCAAGAAGGGGCCCGGTCTACCAAAAGCTACCTAGACAGCACCCAGTCTACCACTACACTGACGCAAGGTCCCCGGTCTACTGTGGCTTACCAGGAAGGTTCCCGTTCTACCGCTACCTATGCAGACATCCCCGGTCTACCTACGGCTACGCGGAATCCTCCTGGTCTACCCACAGCTACGCAGAGACCTCCCAGACCACCAGGCCTACGCAGATGCCTCCCTGCCCACGACAGCCTACCCAGATGCCACCCGAATGGCAGCGGCCCTCCCCGACACCCTCCAGTTGACTGCGGCCTGATACTTACTGTTCCTGATGGTGACCTCAGCTCCCTCAACATCTTCGGCCTACAAGGGCCTTCCTGGGAGCACAACGGCACAGGCCGGAGCTCAGGGGATCGGCCCAAGCCATTGCAGCGGAGCCCCAGTGAAGGGCTCCTTCTCCGGTGGCATCCCACGGCAAATGGCCTTCGTGCATGCTCAGTCGGGAACCCCGGAGGCAGGCCAGAGGCCTACCTCCAGAGCTCAACTGACGAGCTCCTTCTCCAATGAAGTCCAGGCCAAAATGACTTCCGCGCATGCGCAGTTTAGTTATCCAGCCCCTCCCATCTGAGAGGAGTGACTGTCAATGTGTAAACCAATAGAAAATAAGCCTGCTGTCTCTATTCCTTTGCCTTACTGTGCTTATAGGGGTTTTCAGCACATTAGAGAGCAGCAAAACAATAGAAATTTACCGGGAAATTTAAACTTGCTGCCTTCTGGCTTTACAAAGCTGTCTATTTCAGGGGGAAATATTTATGAATGGGCTAGGTTGTTTTAATGAGGGAAAATGGGCTAAATCTACTTATTGATCCCCCTCCCAAGCCATGGTCTATTGAAATTGACTTGCTACACCATAAAATATTCTGCTTAATATTATTGTCAATTGATCCAGCTCTTTACCCAAGCATCCCTCATGAGCTTACAGTGTGTGAACTTTGGGAAAAGTTATTTACTATGTTTAATTTGAAAAATTCAAACACCACTGCCAGAATTTCTAGAGAGTTCCATTCATCTAAATTAAGGGTAGGAATGGAAATGAATGAACACCTCTGCAATTTAAAGAGGATGAGGGAGGAATTGAATTTGAGGGGGGAACCCATCTCTGAACGGAGTTTAATTAGCATCATAATCAATTCCCTGGATGCCAGTTGGGACAATTTTATATCCCAATTGGATAATTCCAATTATGATGGTGTGTCACTAGAAATTCTGACAGGTAAGCTCATAGCTGAATTTAATTTAAGGAAGGATAGGGCAACCTTCCATAGGGAAAGAGGGGTGGCTAAGAGGACTGAGAGTCCTAACAATGTAACTGCAATTGGTGAGTGTTACAACTGAGGATCAAAGGGACATTTTAGGAGAGATTGCCCTAAATTTATAGGCCCAAGGACAAATCAAAGGGGACGCTCCAGCAGTAAAGGTAGAAAGAGGTCACCCACTCCTAAAAGGAAGCCCCAGGTAAACCCTGTAAACCAAAGAAGGGGTAAAGGGGGCAACAAAGGTAACAGAAAAGGTAACCACAAGCAGAATGATAGCTTTGCCAGCATAACTGAAACCTCACACCTGAGGCTCACGAAACAGCAGCGTGAGCAGTTATGGCTGCTTGATAGTGATGCTAGCAGACACATGGTGTGTAATAAACAATTGTTCAGCAAGCTAATAGACCACAACTGTAATGTAACAGTGGCAAATGGCCTAAGGACAAAGGCCATAGGTATAGGCATTGTTTATATACCTGGGCTTGATGAAGTAGATGATTTTCTGTATGTTCCAAAACTGGAACATAACCTTCTAAGCATTCTGAAGCTAAGTGACAAGTGTAATATTGAAGTTGTTTTCTCAAAGGGGGAAGCAATGGTGACCAGGGATGGCCATATGGTGGGAGAGGTTATTAAAGTAAATAACCTGCCATACTACTCCCCCATTGTGAGACTTGAAGAGTCTGGTGCCAGTTACCAAGCCAACACTGGTGAACCAAATGATGACTCTCAGTCAAGGCCTGAGGTCAGCCATAAAGAATGCAGACAAAAGAAGGGGAACAGTAGTAATGTTGTAAATAAATCTGGGAGCACCAAACATGTAAGGTTTATCACAGAGCATGGTGATAAGCAAACTAAGGGTACCAATACCTTGACAGTTGGTAAACCCCTGCAGGATGAGTGTGCCCATCTCCTACACAGGAGGATTGGCCACCTCAGTTTCCTGATTGTGCAGAAGCTACCTGAGTGCTCTAGGGGGTTATGTGTAAAAGGTTGTGGTATTTACATGGAATGCTCTGTTTGCAAGGGAGCTAAATCTAGGGTGAAGCCAGCACCCAGAAAAGCTCAGAGGCAAACAAAATGCATTTTTGAGCTGGTGCACATGGACCTAGTGGGCCCATTGAAGCCCTCCCTCAGTAAGAATCTCTACTTTCTTACCATAGTGGATGACCATAGTAGATATGGATTTGTGTACCCCCTCAAATCCAAAGATCAGGTCTTCACCAAATTTAGGGAGTTTTACAATTTGGTCCTATATCAACATAAAATCAAGATTCAAAGAATCTTGACAGACAGAGGAACCAAGTTCAACTCTAACAACTTCTCTGTCTGGTTGAAAGAAAGGGGATAGTCCATCTTAGGACAGCACCTTATTCAGCATTCCAGAATGGAGTTCTGAATGGAGGAATGGGGTCCTCCAAACAATGATGAGGTGCACTCTTGAGGATGCTGGTTTAAATTTTGCATATTGGGCGGAGGCCATATTGTACGCAAACTACACTCTCAACAGAGTATGGTTACGTGTTGTACAAAACACCCCATATGAGGTGGTCTACGGGTGCAAACCTAATTTAAGACATCTACATGTATTTTCTCAATTCCTTGGGCCAATGTACATGTGCCCAAGGAATTGAGAAAGAAGGGGGACAGGAGGTCGATCAAATTGAGATTTGTAGGATATGAGCCAGGGTCTAAGGCCTACAAATTTGTAGATAATGACAAGAGGATTGTCATCTCAAGATTGGCCACTTTCTATGAAAGTACCAACTGGAGCAGTTTCAAACGAGATTCTGACTCCTAAGCCTGCCCATAATTCAGCCAGCAAAATTAAAAATGTGTCAGAAAGCCCATCTAATGATGGTGACACATCTGGCTCAGAGGAAAGTGGAGAAAGGGTAATCTCCAAACCCCTTAAGGGAATCCTCAAGAAGCAAGTGGGGGAAGCCTGGAAGAAGGGTCATCCCAAAGTTAAAACTGGTCAAACTGAAAGTGATGAAGGTAACAATTTGGAGAATTTGGAGAATTCTGATTGTATAAAGGAGCCAGTTAGTAGACCAGTTCGGACTACTAGAAATAAAATGCCCAGTAAGTACAATGACTTCATCACTATTGTTAATTTGGCATCGACCACTCCTCAAAGATATGAGGATGTATTAAAGCTGCCTCCAAAGGAACAAGGTAAATGGCATACTGCTATGGAATTGGAGATGAATAGCCTCAGGAAGTTAGAGGTGTTCACGCCAGCTAAATTGCCAAAAGACAAGAGAGTGATTGGCACAAGGTGGGTTTATAAGAAGAAGACACTAGATGATGGGAACTTCTTATACAAGGCGAGACTGGTGGCACAGGGATTCTCGCAGAGATACCCTGATGATTTTGATGACACCTTCTCACCCACAGTACACCCTGAGAGTGTAAAGGCGGCTCTCACCGTGGCAGCCATACATGGGGAAAGTGTTCTACAGTTTGATGTGCAAACGGCCTATTTGCACACCAAATTGGACAAAGAGATTTATGTAAGGGCACCTCCGGGCATAGATCATAGAGAAGAAGAAATCTGGCTTCTTAACAACAGTCTCTATGGTCTGAAACAGTCAGGCAGAAGGTGGTATGAATGCCTTACCGAGTGTCTAAGGCAAATAGGTTTCACCGCCTCACCAGCTGATGAATGTGTTTTCATCAGGTAGGAAAATAATGTCAAGGAGACTGTTCTGGTGTATGTTGATGACATTCTATACATCAGCAAATCAGAGGAGAGGAGTAAGTTCTTCTCTGATCAGGTAAGTCAAAAGTTTGCACTGAAGCCTCTAGGCCGGATTGACAAATTTCTGGGGGTTCAGTTTACAAGAACTGAGAAAGGATTTGAGCTTTCTCAGTGGGAGAAAATCATAGATTTGATTGGCAGGTGCAACATGGCAGAGGCCAAGCCCTGTGACACTCCCATGCAAACAGACTTCACTAGGTGTATGTACAGTGAGAGTGAAGATTTTGAGTACAAGACTTTGTATAGATCTGTATTGGGCTCACTTGTGTATATAGCAGGTTGGACAAGACCTGTCATTAGCCTAGCCATTAATGTATTGTCAAGGCATTCTGAGAACTCCACTCATTTGCACTGGGATGGGATCAAAAGAGTTCTCAGATACCTTAAGGGCACCGCTGACTACAAGCTCCTTCTTGAGCCTTACATTTCCGAAGTACCAAATTTGTACACCTATTCTGATGCTGACTGGGCTGGTGATACAAAGTCAAGGAAAAGAACTTCTGGATATATTATCTTCCTAAATGATAGCTTCATACACTGGTATTCAGGGAAGCAAAAGCTGATTGCTACCTCCACTGCTGAGGCAGAGTATGCCTGTTTGTCTAAAGTGGCAAATAATCTCATCTGGTTTGATGAGTTGCTTAAGAGCATTTGGAGGGAACCTGATCATCCTATAGTAGTGTACGAAGATAATAATGCTGCCATCAAAATATCTAGGGCTGAAGCTGTTGGACAGAGGTCACGGCACATAGATATAAAATTTAAGCATGTAAGACAGCTATGTAAGTCTGGTTTCTTAAGAACAGTGTTCATTGAAACCAAAGAACAAACAGCAGGTATATTTACAAAGCCCTTGCCCAAACTACAACACTCATTTCTGTTAAGTAGGATACCTCTGACTGAATGAGATAAATTCATTGTTGTTATGGAATTGTGTGTATATATATATATATATATATATATGTATGTATATATATATGTAGGTCTTGGTGTATTCGGTCTTGTCCCGTGTAAGATTGAGAATACCTTGGCAACGCTTTCAAAATCTCATCCGTCATCTTCAGGCTGGTGTCTTCAGCTTCGTTCTCCTGGGAGAAGTGTGTGATTGTGGCTGTTTTCCCTTTTAAACTCTAGAGTTGGCTGTGTTGTTACTTCTTGATTGGTTTGTGGAGTTGATGTATGCAGATTGGATGGCTTTTTCCTGAGACCCTGTGTGGCTGAGGTGCTGGCTGTGTGTCTCTCAGCCTTTGTGTTGTAAACCTGGGTAATGGGCTGTGTGATGACCTTCTGAGTTCTATTGTTGTGATGTCCTGGGTGTGGTGCTGTAATCTCCTGGGTCGTTGTCTGTGCTGCAACCTCCTGATGTTTTGTGTTGTGATCTCCTGAGTTCTGTGATGTAGTATCCTGGGTGGAAGGCTGTGATGTGGCATTCTGGGCCTTGGTTTGGCTCCGAGTTTGAGGTCTGGCTATGTGTTTATAGCGTGTGTCAGTTTGCTTAGTTTGGGGGTTGGAGGGGGTGTAGCAGCTGGTGTTGCAGCCATGGTCTGGTTTCTGGATGGTGGTTGCCTTTCATCTGTGGCGTGGGCTTGGGTTTGAGTCTGGTGAAGGAGATTGGTGGTGGCATCATGTGTTATTTTGGGTCTGGTGTTGGTTTTGTGGCTGGGACTCGTTTGTTGATTAGGGCTAGTTTCCAGATGTCTGGTAGGCGGGAAGTATCATCCCGTTTATTCATGTTATGGGGTGTTTCTCTATTTCGATGGCTTCCCAATTATTCTCTTGTTGAAGTGTTCAGTATTGGAGATAAGTTTGGATCCTCAAAATCAATTTCATGTCCTGTGGCTTTAAGGTGCTGGAAAAGGGAGGAAGTTTTTCTTCTTTTCTGACTGCTTTGTGTTCTGCTATGAAAGCATTTATTCTCCTGTTGGTTTGTCCAATGTATGTGGCTGGGCAAATTTTGCATGGTATTTCATAAACTCCTTGGTTTTCTAGCTGGATCTTGTCTTTGGAGTTTCTTAAGATGTTGGCTATTTTTTGGTCAGTGCCAAAGGCTGTCCTGATATTGTGTTTGTGGAGAATTTTGCTGATTTTATCTGTGGTGCCAAACTCAGAAGGTCATCACACAGCCCACTACCCAGGTAGCTACAACACAAAAGGCTGAAGGACACACAGCCACTACCTCAGCCACACAGGCTCTTATGAAAAAGCCAACCAATCAGCAAACACCATTTCCATCAACCAATCAAGAAACGACAACACAGCCAACAACACAGCCAACCAACCCGCTTACAGCAGAGCCAGCACACCACACACCCCCTCCAGTATTTATAGAGAGAAGGCAGCTCAGATCACGCTTTGCTGGCACAAGCACGAAGCCGAAGACACCAGCCTGAAGATGGTGAGTGGGATCTCGTCGAAACATCGCCAAGGTATTCTCAATCTTACACGGGACAAGACCCAAATACACCAAGACCTACATACCTTTACCCGTGAAAATCTATATATATATATATGTCTTATATATATCCCAATGTATATATTTAAAGTGTGTAAATGCATAGAGAAGGGGATTGTCAGAAAATGGAACTTTCTGGTGTTGCTATGCAGTTTACAACTTGTGGGGATTTGGAGGCCAACCAAATCCACCAATGACAGGGTATCAGCAGATACCCTGGAGTGGCATCACAACCCATGCCCCTTGGTATATAAGGGGCAGCATCATCTCTCTGAGAAGTCTGAGATCTATCTGAGGAGAAGTTTCTGAAGAGAAACTTTCTACTGGGGTCCATTGCTCTCCTTGCCTGCTCTTGCTGATATTGATTTATGCTCAGCTTGAGTACCTCAGAAGCTTGAGGTGGAGGAACCTCTTGCCAGAGGAGAAAAGGAGACAGAGCGAGGGAAAAGCCTTGAAACAGTTTTAAGTTCTCTAAAGAGGTCTAAGTTTCTTTAGGGTTTATTCTTAATCTGAAGGACTGAGAAATCCTAACTACATAGGTAGACAGAGAAACCAAGTAAGACCTGAGAACCAGAGAAACTTAAAGAAGGCACAAGAAACTGGTAAAAGTCTTTCTGTAAATTTATTTGAATTAAGCTGCTTGTACAATAAAAGATTTTGGTTTGAAGAACAGACTGGGCTCAGCATCTTTGTACAATTTAAATATATAGACAGATTAACAAGATCCTCTAAACATAAGTCAATCATAGGATTGACTGTCAAAGGTCATTCATTTTTTTCAACAAGATGGACCTTACAAAGAACGATTCAAAAGGAGGAGAAATTTAAAATCAAATTAGAAAAGGAAATGAAGCTCTTCTTTAAAGAGAACAAGAAGAAGACACATCCCTACAAAACACTTGGGATATGGCTAAAGCATTTATGAGAGGGGTGGTGATAAGCTATATGGTTAATAAAAACAAGGAAAAGAAACAACAATGAAAAATATTAGAAATGGAATATAGAAACTTGGAGATGAAGCTACAAGAAGAACCAAAACAGAAATAGATAAAACTATGAATGGACTTAATAAAATATGAAATAAATTTGCTGGAAAAAGAAGAGCTAGCCCAAAAACTGAAAAGAATAAAACAAAATACATTTGAGAATGCCAATAAACCAGGAAGATGGCTAGCCTGCAAACTGAAAAAACAAGCAGAAAAAAGATGGATCACTAAGCTACAAAATGAACAGAGGGAGATATGTTAACAAAAAGAAGCCAAGAGGAATATAGCTCAGAAATTTTATGAGGGCCATTATAAAGAAGAAGAATACCGAATAGAGGAAAAAGGGATAAATTGCCTAAAGAAAGCCAATCTCCCAAGAATATAGGAAAAAAGTATATTGAAAAAAGTATATTGAATGGAAGAATAATATTGCCCAAGTGAAGAAGTCACTTGGGCAATAAATAAACAAAAAAATAATAAGGTGGCAGGCCCAGAGGGACTTCCTGCTGAACTATACAAAATTCAACAAAAATTACTAGGCAACAGATTGCTTAAATTACTTAATGAGGTTTTGGATGAGGCAAAAATTCCACAATCATGGAAGGAAGCAATGATTACAATTATACCAAAAGAAAAAAAATGACCAAACAAACATAGGAAATTATAGGCCAATATCCCTATTAAATGTGGACTACAAAATCTTCGTAACCATAATAGCTGAAAGACTCAAAAAATATTAAACAAATTTATTCATACAGATCAAAATGGCTTTCTCTCATACAGACATCTCAGGAACAACATAAGGACAATTTTAGACATCACAAAGTATTACGAAAATCATAGTGGAGAACAGGTAGCACTATTGTTTTTGGATGCTAAAAAAAATGCGATAATGTAAAATGGAGTTTTATTTTGCAACAAATTAAGTATATGGATTTTGAGCAAAAATTTCTAAATGTAGTATCAGCAATAAATAATGAGAGACGGTACCAAAAAATGAAACAAGACTTTGATATTCTGACATCTGTAACTGGCTTTATTAATATAGATACTGCAGTATTGTTCACCTTTAACCCAGACTGAACATAATGTTAGAGAAAGGAGATACCCCTTCCAGTAAAAATCACTTTATATAGCAATAAATGGTTACATAATGCTTCCTGTTTTTCAAATAACAGTTACAGAGAATCCCATAGGAAAGTTGTGGGTCTTTTTACACAACTTAACTTCCCCCACTTGCCCCTGGAAATCCCCCAACTTTCTTCACATCACCATTTATCTCCAGACTTCCTGTTTTTCTCAAAAAAAGATTACACAAGTGATCATTAATATCTCTTAATATGACTTATAATGTCAAAGCATCCTAGTACATATCTCAACTTAAGCCAAGGACAAAGTTTTGCAATCCTGTATAACTTTTAGCAGTAAACGCATTGCACAAATGTTCTGATCTTTAAAAGTTCAGATAGCAAACACAAAATGGCTTCAGTTTGGTTCTTTATATTCTTAGGTGTATATACCAAATTTCCATATATAACATATAACAAACAAGAAGCCAGGATATTGATAAATGGTCATACAACAAATAAATTTGAGATACAAAAAGGAACAAGACAGGGATGTCCATTATATTATTTATTTTGACACTAGAGGTACTAACAAGAATAATTAGGAAAGAATCAGAAATAAAGGGATTAAAAAGAAAAAAAGAAAAGTATAAATTACAAGTCTTTGCTTGTTTTTATTTTAGAAGATCCACAAAATTTGGGACAAAAACTTATAGAGCAATTAGAGAAATTTGGAGAAGTCGCAGGGCTAAAAATTAATAGAGAAAAAACTAAAATACTTACAAAAAATATGACAAATGTACAAAAAGAAACTTTAACTAGGATAATGGACATCCAGATGACAAACAAAGGTAAATACCTGGGGATTGTGATCTTGGTGAAATGTATAACACTTAAGGAGGATAATTATACACCATTAATTTAAAAAATAATGGAAGATTTTAGGAAATGGAATAAGTTAAGACTTTCTTTCATGGGGAGAATCGCATCCATAAAAATGAACATACTACCAAAATTATTGTTTCTATTTCAAAATGCTCCTGTAAAATTAGAAAAAAAATTTTTTTTTGATCAATTGGATAAGTTAGTATCGCAATTTATGTCAGGAAAAAAAAAGCCCAGAATCAAACTAAAATTGTTGCAGGATGCTACTGAAAGAGGAAGATTTGGCCTACCTGACTGGGAATTGTATTACAGAGTGACTATTCTGACTTGGGTTAAAGACTGGATAAGTGTTAAGAACAAAAGAATGTTAACATTAGAAGGATATAATCTATAGGCAGGGTGGCATGCTTTTTTGTGGCAAGACAAACAACAAATTCATGGATATTTCCAAAGGCATACAATTAGACAGGCTCTGCTAAATGTATGGAATAAAACCAAATGACAAATTTACATTGAAATACCAACTTGGTTATCTACATTAGAAGCATTAATGTACCCACATCTACTTCGTCGAGGGGAGGTCATTACATATGAGGATATATTAGATGAGAAGGGAGAGTTAAAAATGAGACAGGAGTTGAAAGATTTGGGATTTGAGACAGAATGGTGGGCTTATTTGCAACTACAATTGAGGTATGGTAAAGATATGAAAGAATGGGGAATCAATAGGCAGAAAACAGAATTAGATAAAATACTATTAGGAATAGATGAGAAATTGATTTTAAAAATTTATAAAGTGCTATTGGAATGCAAATTGGAAGAGGAAAAAGTAAAGGAAACAATTCTGGCCTGGATGAAAGATTTTGGATATGGTATAAATTTGGATAATTGGCAAATCTTATGGGATAGAAATCAAAAAATAACTTTGGCGGCATTGTATAAAGAAAATTTATACAAAATGTTTTATCGATGGTACATCCCACCATCAAAATTGGCAAGAATGTATCTAAAATTATCCCCTAAATGTTGGAAATGTAATAAAGAAATTGGAACATATTATCATGTATGGTGGAATTGTGAAAAAGCCCAAACATATTGGTTGAAAATTAGAAACTGGTTAGAAGAGATGTGTAAAATTAACATAGAATTTAGACCTGAAATCTTTCTACTGTGAATTAATGTGGAAAAATATAATAAAGAGACAACATACTTAATAGTCCATGTTACCACTTCTGCGAGGCTAGCCTTTGCCCAAAGATGGAAAGGTGACAGATGAGATGGAAATAATTAGGAAAATTTGGATGTGCATTGAACTGGACAGAGTAACTCAAGAACTAAAAAATAAGACTGAATCTGATTACTACAAAATTTGGGAGAAGTTTTACCATTGGTTAAAAAAAGAAAAGAATAAATGTATTAAAGATGACTAAAGTTTATGTATATATGTAAATTTGTATTTTTTGTTATATGTAACTTGATGATGTAAGATAAGCAGGTGTGTCAGGATGTATGCACCACATTCATTGTTTTTAAACATTTTTCCTTTTGTTTCATTAATAAAATTATTTTTTAAAAAAGTTTGAGTCATTTGGCTTCCTTCATTGTATGGGCCTCTCCACTCTCATAAGACAATAGTTCATAAATGACTTAGATGAGGGAATAGAAGGGAAACTTACCAAATTTGCAGATGATACTAAGCTGACAGGAATAGTTAACACCCTAGAAGACAGGGTCAAGATCCAGATGGATCTTGAAAGACTTGAACACTGGGCCTTACCTAACAAAATGAAATTCAATGTAGACAAAAGTAAAGTCCCACACTTAGCCAAGAAAAACCAAAAGTACACATATAGAGTGGGTGAAACTAGACTTAATAGCAATAACTGTGAGAGGGATCTTGGAGTCTTGGAAAACCAGCTAAATATGAGCCAGCAGTGTGTGGCAGCAACCAAAAATGCCAGTGCAATTCTAAGTTGCATTAACAGAGGGATACAATCAAGATCAAGTGAGGTATTGAGTGAGGCAGGGCTGATGTCACAGCAATATGGTGAACTATGGAAGTTCACTGAATTCATCCTGCTAGAGGGTCTTCTAGGACCTAAGTCACCCTGAAGTGGTGATGAAGATAGAGAGGACACTCCATAGATCATAAGGAGACCACAAACCTCTTGTTCATTCTGGAGGAAGCTCTCAATCCAGCAGGAAGAAAAAGATGGCCATTGCGTGCCTGGCCAAAGCTGTGACAGCCCAACTGGTGATGAATGAATAAAGACTGAAGAACAGTGTGGCTGAACTGGGTGAGAATTTTCCAACTTCTGTTGAGGAATTTGCCCCCTTAATAGCTGGCCTGGGTGACAGTGGGACTACAAAAGAAGGGGGTGGATTTGTTTATCTTCCACACTCTAAGAACAGCAGCAAATAAGTATAAGAGCTGAAAATAGATCCAGACAAGAAAAGTGAACTATTTGAAAGAAATAAGTTTTAAAAAAGGAAAATGGACTGGTTATCTTAATGACAATATTAATTGGATTTTACTGAAAACTTTTTTGGAATGTAAAATTTGGACCCTGGAACCCCAAAAGGAAAAAGTTTTGGCTTAAGCCAGGCTAAAAGGAGAAGAATAGGAGAGAAATAGAGCAACAGCAACATCTACTGACTGGAAAAAAAACACCTAGAGTGAAAATAAAGGAAAGTGAAATTAACGATTGACCTTGACTGGTTTGTTGAAAAAACATTGCTACAAGACACAGACAAACTGTCTGCACCTGGAAATTGTTTATAGAAAACTGCAGAGGAAGAGAGTGGAAACATTGTGACTTTTAAACATTGTAGCTCTCTGAATGTACAGTGGAACCTCGGGTCATGAATGCTCCTGTTTGTGACCAAATAAGGTGGCAAAGAAAAAGTCCACCCGATTTGTGGTCACAATTCAAAAATCAAGAACAAAATCGCCGCAGAAAGATTCCCTTATGATGGAACCAGGAGTTCACCTTGAGAACAAAGGAAGGGTCCAACCACAAAACTACCTTATTTGGGGTGAAAAATACAGAGGTCCTTCCTGGCGGAAGGGCCGCCAAGTCCGAAATCCATTGAGCCAAAGTGATGGATACCAGGAAGGCCACCTTGCACATTAGGAATTGCAGAGTGGTATACGTCAGTGGTTCAAAGGGTGTTCTGACCAAGGCCTCCAAACTGCAATTATGCACACACGTCTTTTCAAAACAAGACTTATTTTATTGCAATGCTGGGAGTTGTTTTCATTTCCAGTCACAGTTTAAATCTTAAACTGTCCCCTGAGATAAGCACACACCTTTCAGTTCTATGAAGTGTTGCCAAAAACAGAAGTGTCAAATGAACTTAAAAAGGAACCAACCGAAGTATTTAAAAAACCCAACCGAAGTACAAAGAGCTTCCAGAATGACTCTGAACTGATTGAACTGCTTTGCTTCCTGCAAATATATCACCATCTTGGCCTGACCTTTATACCTTATGGGAGGTGCAGTCACTTCCCAGCCTTTCTCCCGAGTCACCCCTTTTGTTTCAGCTGCTCTCACCTTCTAGCAGCTCTGCACACACATGCACTGGAAACAGGCTCCCCTGGGTCCTCTGCCTCACTGCTGCCAGATTCCGAAGGTTACGAAGGCGGCACCCCACTCCCAGATGGTCCTGGCCCCATATCTGCATCAGATGCAGGATTCTCATCTGAGTCCTCTCCAGATTCCCTTACTGGTCCCCGTTCTTCCCCATTGTCCAATTCTGCTGCCTTCTGCACCGGCTGCCAGTGAACCACAACAAAGGGCACCTCAGTCAGTGAATACAGTACCTTGGATAGGTCCCATGGGGGGTATCACTAAACCACTGGAGGCTGGAAGTTCATTGCACTCTTAATATACCTGCAGATGGTCAGATGCCAAGCCAGGGACTCCACTCCCCCCAAGGAAAGGACCGAAGATAGGGCTGACACCTGATGCCGGATAATGTTGGAAGATAGTCCCTTGTCCAATCCCTCCTGGAGGAACTCCAGTACCTTGGCCACTGACACCTTTGCAGGATCCAGCCTTGACCTGGAGCACCAGGCACAGAAGGCCTTCCAGGCTGTTCGTATATGCAATTGGTGGAAGGTTTCCTGGATGCCTGAATAGTCTGTAGCACCTTGGGGGAGTAATTGTCCTAGATCAGAAATCCCCACTCAAGTGCCAGGCAGTCATCTGGAGCCACTGAGGGTCTGGGTGGACCAAGGCCCCTTGGCTGAGGGAGACTCTGTCTGGCGGTATCCTCCAAGGACTGGTTACCGATAGGTTTACCAGGTTGGCAAACCATGGCCATCTGGGCCAGTGAAGAGAAATAAGCAATAGCTCTGCTCTTTCCCCCAATAGTTTGCATATCATCCTCGGGATAAGGGGAAGGGGAGGGAAGGCATAGAGGAGCCCCTGGGGCCATGGACTGCAAAGGGCACCGATCCCCCCCACCTCCGGAACTGCAAACCTGGAGAAGAATCTTGGCAGTTGCGCATTGTCCTGAGAGGCAAACTGGTCCACAGCTGGTAGCCCAAAGCAATCCATCCACTCCTGAAATAAATTTGGATGCAGATGCCACTCAGCATGGTCGATCGTGGCCCTGCTAAGTCAGTCTGCTTGCACATTCATCACTCCAAAAATACGTTCATCCCTGAGAGACAGATGATTCCTCTCCATCCAGAGGCAAAGTTGTTCTGCCTCTAGCATCAGGGGCCTGGAGTGGGTTCCCCCCTGATGATTTATATGTGCTTTAGTGATCACATTGTCTGTTATGACCAGGACATGACACAATGTCCTGGAACCAGCTCAGGGCCAGATGAACTGCCCTAAGTTCCAACCAATTTATGTTGTGATCCAGGTTGGCCTGTGACTGCCGTCCCTGAACCATCCTGGACTGGAGATGGGCTCCCCAGCCAAAGAAACTGGCATCAGTTGTAAGGGTCAGATGGCTCGGTTCCTAAAATAGATACCCTAAGGAAAGAGCCTGTGAAGTCCACCACCGGAAGGAGTGAATCACTGCCAGAGGAACCCTGACCTTGAAAGGTCAGTTGCTCCTGCCTGCCCTTTGATAGGGTAGGAGGATCCACTGGAGGGCCCTGGTGTGCAGACGTGCTCAAGGCATGATGGAAATACAGGAAACCATCTTGCCCAGGAGCCGTGAGAACAGGGCCAATGGCACCCTGTGTTCCTTCCTAATATGAGCTATCAAGTCCTTTAGGCTCAACTGGCATTCCTGGGAGAGGTAAACCTTGCATGCCATGGTGTCTATCATTGCTCCAAAATGGAGCAAATGATTCATAAGTGAAAAGTGGCTCTTGGCTGCATTTATGGAGAAACCATGCTCCTGGATCATGAGCACCTGGATCGTGACCTTCAAGTGCTCCATTGCCTGTGAGGCGAAGGAGGATTGGACCAGGATGTCATCCAGGTATACAGGAAGAGCCCTGAGATGTGCCGCTAAGACAGTTAACAGTTTCATAAAGGTCCTAGGAGCTGACGATAGACCAAAGAGTAAGACCCTGTATTGGAAAGGTCGGCTGGGGTAATAGAAGTGGAGATATTGTCTGTGAGCTGGTAATATGGGGATGTGCAGGTAGGCTTCCATCAAGTCTATAGATGTGAGGAAGTCCCTGATGCTCTCCAGAATAGACTGAAGTGACCGCATCTTAAACCGCCTGTATCTTAGTCAGTAGTTCAGCTGTTTCAGATGCAGAATTGCCCTCCACCACCAACCCCCAAGGTCTTTGGAATGACAAAGAGGATGGAATAAAATCCCATCCCCTGTTGGTTTTCAGGAACTGGTTGGATCGCATGTATGTCCAACAGATGTTGAATAGCAGTCTCTATGAGGACCTTCTTTGCTATATTCTTGGAAATAGGGCAACAAATGAAAAACCTCAGGGATGTGGAGTTGAACTCTAGGGAGGGGCCCAACCGAACCATCTCTAGGACCCAGATATCTGTGATTATTTCCTCCCAAAGCCTGGCAAACAAGATCAGGTGATCCCCCCCAATGGGAGGGTCAGCTGTGCAGTTACTTAGAGCACCTAAAGGAGCAACCACAAGCACCAGTGCACCTCTGGGAGACCACGCATGCCCCATGGTCTCACATGCACATTGGCTTTGCAGGCCCTTTCCAGGGGCAGGTGTTCCTGATAGTAGTGGACAGTTATTCCAAGTGGTGGGAAGTGACACCAGTCTGTTCTGACCCAACCCTGTTACCAGCAAGAAAATCTCAAACAAACGCAGCAACTCAAACCTTCTCAGCATTAATCTACAAATAACTTCTATGTAGATAAAAGATGGCTTGCAGCCAATTAGTCCAACCAGAAAAGCCTTGACAGAATTCTTCAGATAAGCTGGAGTCTCCACACACAATGCTGAGTCCTTAGACTGTTTTTGCCTTTTGCAAAGGCAAAAACCTTTTGAAACCAGGCTTATATTCCCTGGAGGGAGGGGCCATTATGTTGCATCCTTACTCCCGAGTCGTCTGTGCTGCTCCAGCTGTTCTCTTCTATGAATCATCCTGCGCTCACGTGCACTTGGCACAGGCTCCTCTGGAACTTCCTCATCACTGCTGCCAGCTCCCATAATCCCTGAAGACAGCAGTCCACTCCCTGATGGTCCCGGCCCCCCATCTGAGTCCTCGCTCTCCTCCACCATCTGCACCTGCTGCTGGCTAACCACAACACAGTCTCATCAATGACAATGACTAGAGTCATCTGAGAGTTGCACTGGCTGTTCACCAGACATGGTCTGCCAGATTTGATCATGTCCAACAATGGGGCACAATTCATGACAGAAAAGTTTCAGTCATTCACAACACCAACATGATTCGGCATGTGACATTTGCTCCATTCCACCCCATGACCAAATGTCAGGCTGAATGAATGGTCAGGACCACAAAGGAGGCACTCAAGCGGATGATGACTGGGGACTGGAATCACCACCTGGTGAATTTTGTCCTGTGTCAACACATGACTCCCTGTACAACAACAGGTCGCAGCCCGGCAGAGCTGAGGTGTGGCTGCCGACTCACAACAAAGCTCAACTGATTTCACCCAGACAGAGTAGCAGTGAAGACGGCTCAGCCTAACTGCCCCAGGTACTTACAGCCAGGTAACTTGATCTGGACCATGAACTATGGAAGTGGGGCACCTTAGGTGGAGCTAGAGTAACTAACCTTGTCATACAAGGTTACTCTGAGAAATGATCATACAATCAGATGCCACATTGATCAGTTATGGGGTCAGCAGGCCGGGCCAGTCCTGTATGATGATCCCGAGGCTTTATCAGACCCACTAGAGAACTGTTTTCATCCGAGTTTGCCCACAGCACCCGTGGCCACCTTGGGAGAAACAGAGGTACCTAGGGCCATGGAGCCGCCACCTTGTGTGGGTGACCAAAATGGCTATCAAGACTCTGTCCAATTGGAGATGGAAAATACTGCACTTAAACAGGACTCTCCAATAATGTTGCAGCGGTCCACCAGGATCCATGGGCTCCCAGCCTATTTCAAAGACTATGAATATTGAACAGGCTGAGGATAAGAACTATACTAGGGGGGAGGGATATTATGTATTGAGTATATAAAGTTGTGTTAAGCCCTGCTAAAGTGAGACTAATCTTTAGATGACCCTAACTGTTAACTCCAACTGTTCTGGAAGGAAAGTTAGAACATTCATATTTTAGAGGGCTTTTTTAAGTGTTATGATTGATTAAGGCCCTGTGGGCTCAGAGTGTAAAATTACAGACTTTTGCCTGCTGTTTCTCAGTTCCAGTTTAGAGTCAATAAATGTTGTTGTATTATGCTGGCCTGTTCCCTGCCTACTGAGGCCCCCTACACAATACATACCTCACTAGTTGCTTGGCAATTTATTTACTCCATCTGTATTTATATATTCTTCAAAACTTTTTTAAAAAATGGCTGACTTGCCACAAACAAAACAGCATCCTCCAGAAAAATCATTTATTATTTTATTTATATTCCATCATTATTTTTCTAAGTAATTCAAAGCAGCAAGCATTCCAAACATCCCTCCTCCTCCTATTTTCCTCACCACAGTCCTGTGATGTAGGCTGGGCTGAGAGAGGGATTGACTGGCCCAAAATCAACCAGTCAGTTGTTAACTCATTAAGCCATTTCTGAACTTTCCTGCTATGTGAAAAAGAGTGTCAGAGTATATTCATGAACTGGAATAGAGCTTGGTAACAAGATCAGCCAATGAATAGGCATAGCAACTAAGTCAGCCAATGAGGACTGTTTTGGAAACTGAAACTAGAAATAGCCTAGGCGTGGCTCTATGTTAAGCTCTGCAACTCTGCAGCTATGTTAAGCTCTGCAGCTCTGAAGCTATGTTGAGCTCTGAGTCTGTCTATTGAACTTGCTTGCTTGCCGAAGACTGGAGCTCTGATCTGAACTTGCAACATGTTTCTGTTTGAGTTTGTTCCATGTTGGAGAAATCTACAACTGGTTTGTAAAATCTACTTATGTTATAAAGATGTTAAATGAAGCTTCAGCCATCTGTGTTTATTTTTCTGGTGCTGAATTAATGCTGCAAAAATTCTCAATAGGTTATGGGCCCAGAATGGCCAGAGAAAAGACTGTAATTAAAACTGCCTGTGTTAAAAGTAAGAAACAAGGCAAGAGGCTTTGCAGGATGGCTGAAAAAAATTAAAGAGCTCTCTACCCAATTTGGGTCAGAAGAACTATATTATTTGGGCTGAAAAGATGGAATGTTTTCTAAAGGCAAAAGAGTTTTGGAATATTGTTAAAAATCCACCCCAGGCACCATTGAATGCTGCAGATCAGAAGCTGCACAATAGAGCATTTGCTTATATCATCTTAAGTTTGGAAGGTGATCAGTTTATCAATGTAGCTGATTTAAAGACTGAAAAAGAAGTCTGGAATAAATTGAGGACGGTTCATGTGAGTGTATCTGCATGCAACATCGTACAATTATCAAGAAAGTTATATAGAGCTTGTTTGCAGCCAGGAGAGTCAGTGGAGCAGCATTTTATTCATATGCAAACTTTATTTCTGGAATTAGAACAACATGGGATGAGGATTCCTGAATCTCAGAAAGTGCTCTTAGTTTTGAACAGCCTAGATGAAACTTGGGACATTGTTTTTGCACTGTTTGAATGCAAACCAGAGCAGGAATTGAGTCTGGAAGCTCTGAAAGCAAGCCTGATAGCTGAAGAGCAGAAATGCCATTATAGAAAAAGCCTCAAGGAGGAGAAATTCCTGAGGAGGGGGCTCAAGGAGCAGAATGGAAAATTCCATAGACTGGCTATCTCCAGAGAAGAGAAGAGCAGCAGAGGATATCTGATTACAACCCAGCAACAAAGACAATCTCACTTAAAGACAGACTGTTTATTACAAGACAGAAGAAGTTTGCAAGGACAGGTTGATGGACAGATTGCTGTTGCAAAAGCCTGCAATAATAATGGAACAGATCAATGGCTTATTGACATTGGGGCTAGCCGAACAATTATTAATAATGCTAAATTGTTTACAGATTGGATGCAGCTGCAGGAGACACAGTAGCCTTGGCAAATAACAAGAAGGCCAAAGTTATTGGAAGAGGCAGTGTGCAAATTCCACATTTGGAAACAACATTTAATAATGGTTTATGTGTGCCAGAAATGGAACATAATTTGCTGAGTGTCTCTCATTTAGACAAGCAAGGATTTGAGACCACATTTGTAAATGGGCAGTGTCTTATAAAGAAAAATGGGATTGTCTGTGCAAAGGGCATAAAGCATGATAACATTTATATGTTACAGAGACAAAAAGTTCAATGTGCACAAACATTTGGCAATGTTGCAAAACATGATTCCTGTGTTCATCTTTTGCACAGAAAACTTGGTCATGCCATCTTTAAAGTTGTTCAACAGATGAACCAGTATGCAGAAGGATTGCATGTAAAGGGGTGTAAGGCATATTTGGATTGTACAATATGCAAAACATCAAAGTCCAAGGCTTTCCCAGTAAGCAAGAGTAGCACAAGGCAGACAACAAGAGCTCTAGAGCTGGTATATTTGGTGGGCCCAATGCAAGCCAGTTTGGGAGGAGCTATATGGTCATTGTAGATGACTATAGCAGGCTTGGGTTCTGCTGTTTACTGAAGAGTAAAACAGAGGTGCTACAGAAATTTAAGCAATGGGTAAGTTTTGTAGAAAGAAGGTATAAACAACAAGTATGTCAGCTGCAAACTGACAGAGGTTCAGAATTCATGTCAACAAATTTTCAACAGTTGTTGGCACAATTAGGAATAAAACACAGACACACAAATCCTTACACAGCAGCTGAGAATGGTGTTGCTGCGAGACAGAATGGAGTCTTGCAAACCATGAAGGACTCACAGTTAGAGGATTCTGGTCTAAGCAGGTCATATGGGGGTGATGCCATATTGACTGCTAATTATTTAGTTAATAGGTTGTGGAGTTCCTCCATTAATGATACTCCATATGCAGTGCTATATGGGGGGAAACCATCTCTAGCACATTTAAGGGTGTTTGGAAGCAATGCATGGGTGCGTATTCCAAGAGCAATTAGAACAAAGGGGCAACCAAAGGCTAGAAAGCTCAGGTTTGTGGGCTATGAGCCAGGCTCAAAAAGTTACCGCTTTAGTGATGGGAGGAAGAGTGCTTCAAGGAGCAAGTGTTTTCAAGGTGTGCAAGCTTTGTAGAACAAAATTGGAACAGACTTGATGCAAATTTTTGGAATGATCCTCTTAGTGATGGTGATTCACTTAGTGATGGTAACTCACTTAGTGATGGTAACTCACTTAGTGATGGTGTCAACATTCAGGGAGGAGAAACTGAACAAGATATGAAGCAAGAGAGGGTTGACACACAAGAGCAGTCAGTGCCATGCAGGTCAGAGTGATGGAACAAGGGGATTCCACCTGACAGGTATTCTGCTAGTGAAGTTAAAGTGTATAATGTATGGTATGAGCCAAGGAACTACAAAGAAGTATTGGCATTACCTAAAATTGAACAAGTAAAGTGGAAAGAAGCCATGGACAAGGAAATGAAATCCATGGGAGAACATGAAGTGTTCACATCTATAACTTTGCCACAGGGTAGCAAAGCTGTAGGATGCAAGTGGGTATACAAGTATTGAAAGAAATATCCTTCTGGGTTCAGTTCCAAGTGGGGAAAAAGACACCGGAAACATGGAGGCTGCTTGGAAAGTTTAATGGTGAACAGGACCACATGGCCTGGAGCTCCAGAGAAGGATGATCACATACTTCAAGGTGAGAAGAGATCAAGAGAAAAGGACTGAGGTGCTGAGAGTGCCTGGGTTTTATACCCTCTGTTGGGATTTGAATTGGAGCTTGTATTCTAATTGGTTGTCAGACTCCCATGAGGGGCAACTCTGTAGGCTGTCCTGAGTTCCAGGCTTGGTTGAGCCTTGCTGGATGATTTATGCCCTTAAAAGAGCTTTTGCAATTGCTATAACTTTATCTGGAGATCTTTCTTATGTAAAGTATTCTGGCCCAGGCCTTAATTGCCCACCCATTAACAAAGGTGGGGGTGAGTTTCTGCTTCTAAGGTGAGTTTCTGCTCTTTTTAAAGGAAATATTCTGCCTTTTTAATATTTCCTAGGCTATTTCAATTTTCTAAGAGAGAGGTGGGTGCTAACTTCCTACAAAAGAAAAAGATACTACCCAATAATGAAGTACAATATAAAGAAAGGTTAGTGGCACAAGGGTTTTCACAGATGAAAATGTGCACTATGATGAGGCATTTGTGCCAGCTGTAATGAATGAGAGCATCAGACTGGCACTAGCGTTGGCAGTGGCACATCGCCATAAAGTTTGGCATTTTGACATAACCGCTGCATTTCTCAATGCAGAATTAGAGGAAGAAATTTACATGGTTCAAGCAGCAGGGTATGAAAGTAAAAAACCTAACACAGTATATAAATTGAACAAGGCAATTTATGGGCTGAAGTAGTCAGCCAGGGTTTGGAATATCTGTTTAGATATTGCATTGAAAGGTTTTTGGTTGCAAGGCTGATAGTTGCATATCCACTGGAAAGTTAAAAGGTGGGGATCAGCACAATTGCGTTGGATAAGTATAAAAATGAATTCTCAGGTATTTGGAGGGAACTGTGAATGTGGGTCTTCAAATGCAGGTATCTGAAGAATGTTAAAGGTAATTGAATTTATGTCTACTTCAGATATGAAGGGAGGAGTGTCAGAGTATATTCATGAACTGGAATAGAGCTTGGTAACAAGATCAGCCAATGAATAGGCATAGCAACTAAGTCAGCCAATGAGGACTGTTTTGGAAACTGAAACTAGAAGTAGCCTAGGCGTGGCTCTATGTTAAGCTCTGCAACTCTGCAGCTATGTTAAGCTCTGCAGCTCTGAAGCTATGTTGAGCTCTGAGTCTGTCTATTGAACTTGCTTGCTTGTTGAAGACTGGAGCTCTGATCTGAACTTGCAACATGTTTCTGTTTGAGTTTGCTCCATGTTGGAGAAATCTACAACTGGTTTGTAAAATCTACTTATGTTATAAAGATGTTAAATGAAGCATCAGCCATCTGTGTTTATTTTTCTGGCACTGAATTAATGCTGCAAAACTCTCAATAAAGAGAGCTATCTGCAGCCAGTGTTTTGTTTAGAAGTGCATCCACCTCTCTTGAAAAAGCAGAAAAATTATCAGCATACGACTGTGCTTTGCTATGGTGGACAGGGATGCATTTGTCTGCAATTCTTTAAGCAAAATATGGTTTTTTTCTGGGGAAGAAAGGCAGCTGCATAATCTCAGGAAAAAGGAGTTCCTACAGAAAATCATGGAGAATAATAGAGCTAAGAATCTGTGGGAGTTCTGGATCCAGGAGGACAGGCAGGCATTATGTTAGATGGCCGCAGGAACAGAAGAGACTCAACACCAGTGTAGTGAAACAGCTCTTTATTTGCTAGGAATAGACTGAAGAAACACGCAGCGGCAGCCGTCTTTTATAGCCGGCGCTGTCTGCCGCTTCAGCCACTGATGGGACTTTGTTTTTCCCACCAGTGGCTGAGCCAACGAGCGGAGTCTCCAGCCGACTCCTCTCGTTGGCCATATATGGGCATATAGAACACCCCTCCCTTCTCAGTCCAGTCGACCAATCTGGTGCCGCCTACTGTATGTAGTTGCACAAGTAGGCGGGGCTCTTGGAGGCTCGACTAGACCTGCACAGCTCAGACGACTCTTGGGTGGCGGCCCGAGCAGACGGGTCCGCCGCTGCTCCGGTCTCCACCAGTGGAAGCATCTGGAATCCTTCCACTGGTGCAGCAGGGACCGTCGAGCTTGAGGCCTCAGAAGAACTCTGCTGGATGCCTGCAAGCCATGGTAAGTGTTCTTGGTTTGTTTTCTCGTAGTTCTGCAGGGGTTGTCAGTCTTGTGCAAGTCCTGGGGCCTGGTCATTTTGTTTGTTTTCCGCGGCCAGGACTCGGCCTCGGAGCTGGTCTATGTGCCACTCCCAAGTTTTTCTGTCATCCGTTTCTATGTGGTAGGACCTTGGACCAGTGCCTTCGATGATTCTTGCAGGCACCCAGGTTAGGGTGATCTCTTTTCCAGGTCGGTACGTGAGGTTGTAGTTGTAGGCTGCCAAAAATACCGTCCATCTTAACATCCTCAGAGACAGTATGTTTGGAGTTGCCTTGTCTCCCGCGAGGATGCCTAATAGTGGCTTGTGATCTGCTATTAGGTCGAAACGTCTTCCGTATAAATATTCATGGAATCGTTTGACCCCTGCTACCACTGCGAGGGCTTCTTTATCAATCTGACTATAGTTTCATTAAGTTTTAGACAATTTCTTTGAAAAGTAGGCTATAGGTGCTTCCATTCCATTTGGCAGTCTGTGGCTCAGGACTGCCATATGGGGATGCGTCGCAGGTCAGCGATAGGGGTAGTGCCTCGCAGTATTGGATCAGGGCCATGGTGGCTCAGGATGTTAAATGCCTGCATTTAAGTTCCAGCTGCCTACAATTACTGTAGGCTCGAATCCCACCAGGCTCAAGGTTGACTCAGCCTTCCATCCTCTCGGGGTAGGTAAATTGAGGACCCAAGATTGTTGGGGGCAATAAGCTGACTTTGTAAAAATGCACTTAGTAATAAGCAGGTATATACAATGGAATGAAGGCTATTGCTGAGCACACTGGGTTGTATCCCAAAAATTGTAAGCCGCCCTGAGTCTTCGGAGAAGGGTGGCATATAAATGTAATTAAAAAAAATACACAGTCTGATGTTAGCAGCTCTTTTATTCCCTGAAATGCCTCTGCTTCATGTTTCCCCCAGGTCCACTCTCCCGCTTTATCCAGTAGCCTATGGAGCGGCTCAGCAATTGTTGCTTTCTGCCTTAAAAAGACATTGTAGGAGTTTAGTAGCCCCAAACAGGCTTGCAGTTCGGTTTTGTTTAGGGGGTTGGGTGCCTCCCGGATAGCTCATAGCTTTCCTTTGGTGGTTCTTATGCCAGTGCCGTGAATTAGGAATCCCAAGAACTCCACTTGCGGGATGGCTATCTGGCATTTTTCTTTTTTTAGTTTCAGGCCCGCCTCCTGGAATCTTCCCAGGACTGTCCTTAATCTGTCCATCAGTTGATTTTTGCTTGTGGCGGATACGATTACATCATCAAAGTATGGGATTATGCCTGGAATGCCATGGAGCAGGTGTTCCGTCACATTTTGGAAAAGTTCAGGGGCTATGCTGACTCAGTAGGCTCGGCAGGCTCCAGTCAACCACGGTCATGGGAAGCTTCCCACTGAAATCCCCATAGGTGATGTTGATGGTCTTTTTCCCGGCGACTGGGATTTGGCAGCCTTGGTAGTCTCGTAGGGTGATATTTGCTGCTCCAGCTGATCTCGCCATGAGGGAGGATTCCTTTCAGTGTCTTCTAGGAGACCATCGAGATGTAGGACCCCGAGTCGACCTCCATCTTACATGGTGTTTGTTCTATCTGTATTGTGGCCATTACCTTGCTGGCCGCATACATGTCCGTCTGTTTAATTTTTGTTTGAGCGTAGTTGATGGACGTATAGTATGTTTCTTCACACCTCGCCTCTTCCCGTTTCTTAAATCTCCCGCTGGAGGGTTTTGCCCCCCCCTTTGGCGGCCATACGATTTGGTGGGAGATAGCGTACCTCTGCTATGTGACCTCTCCTGTCGCATTGTCTGCAAATGGTGTCTTTGAATCGGCAGGCCACCCGGTGATGGTTTCCTCTGCAGTCGCTGCATTCTTTCGCTCCTGTGCTTCTGCTCGAATGGCTTTGCCTCGTTTGGTAGACTTTGCCTTCATCTCCGCCATCACTGCCTTCCAAGTCCGTCTCTGCTGGTCGAGCTGCAGGGTTGGTTCTGGTGGCGTGGACCTTCCCATTTCCCTGAATTCTCATGGCCGAGTTATTGGAGGATTCTGCGGCTCAGGCCTCGTCGACGGCTTCCTGGAATGACTCCTCTGGCGAGGAGCTTCTTTTGAAATGCAGGGTCTTGGGTGCCCAGGATGATCCAATCTCGGATCATTCCCTCCATGTCAGGAAACTTGCAGATGTTGGCTATTCTCCGCAGATCTGCAACAAAAGAGTTTATTGTTTCTCTGTCTCCGTGGCTCCGCATGTAAAAGTCATATCAGCTGGCCAGGTAGGACAGAGAGGGGCCATAGTGTGCTCTCAAGGCTCACTGTAGGTTGTCCCATGAAACAGCTTGCAGATCCTCCACCACTAAAGCATCGGCCATTTCATATATTTCCACATCATAATAGGTTAGAAACAGTGCCTTCTTCTTGGCATCAGGGGCATCCTGTAGTCCATTTACCTCGAGATGGAGGTTGAACCACCCCATATATGATGACCATTTCTCTTTCGTGGGGTCGTAGGGCACCGCCATTGGTTGAGGAGTCATTCCAGAGGGTCGCTGAGCCATTTCATTCAGTGTAGGCAGTTGTCATTGCCAGCCGAAGGGTAGGCTGTGGGGTCTCAGTCGAGGGTCCTTCTTAGATGCGGTATCCCACCTTCATTGCCAGTGTTAGATAGCCACAGGAACAGAAGAGACTCGACACCAGTGTAGTGAAACAGCTCTTTATTTGCTAGGAATAGACTGAAGAAACACGCAGCGGGAGCCGTCTTTTATAGCGGCTGTCTGCGCTTCAGCCACTGATGGGACTTTGTTTTTCCCACCAGTGGCTGAGCCAACGAGCGGAGTCTCCAGCCGACTCCTCTCGTTGGCCATATATGGGCATATAGAACACCCCTCCCTTCTCAGTCCAGTCGACCAATCTGGTGCCGCCTACTGTATGTAGTTGCACAAGTAGGCGGGGCTCTTGGAGGCTCGACTAGACCTGCACAGCTCAGACGACTCCTGGGTGGCGGCCCGAGCAGACGGGTCCGCCGCTGCTCCGGTCTCCACCAGTGGAAGTGTCTGGAATCCTTCCACTGGTGCAGCAGGGACCGTTGAGCTTGAGGCCTCAGAAGAACTCTGCTGGATGCCTGCAAGCCACGGTAAGCGTTCTTGGTTTGTTTCCTCGTAGTTCTGCAGGGGTTGTCAGTCTTGTGCAAGTCCTGGGGCCTGGTCATTTTGTTTGTTTTCGCGGCCAGGACTCGGCCTACCGAGCTGGTCTATGCCACTCCCAAGTTTTCTGTCATCCGTTTCTATGTGGTAGGACCTTGGACCAGTGCCTTCGATGATTCTTGCAGGCATCCAGGTTAGGGTGATCTCTTTTCCAGGTCGGTACGTGAGGTTGTAGTTGTAGGCTGCCAAAAATACCGTCCATCTTAACATCCTCAGAGACAGTATGTTTGGAGTTGCCTTGTCTCCCGCGAGGATGCCTAATAGTGGCTTGTGATCTGCTATTAGGTCGAAATGTCTTCCGTATAAATATTCATGGAATCGTTTGACCCCTGCTACCACTGCGAGGGCTTCTTTATCAATCTGACTATGGTTTCATTAAGTTTTAGACAATTTCTTTGAAAAGTAGGCTATAGGTGCTTCCATTCCATTTGGCAGTCTGTGGCTCAGGACTGCACCTATGCCATATGGGGACACGTCGCAGGTCAGCGATAGGGGTAGTGCCTCGCAGTATTGGATCAGGGCCATGGTGGCTCAGGATGTTAAATGCCTGCATTTAAGTTCCAGCTGCCTACAATTACTGTAGGCTCGAATCCCACCAGGCTCAAGGTTGACTCAGCCTTCCATCCTCTCGGGGTAGGTAAATTGAGGACCCAAGATTGTTGGGGGCAATAAGCTGACTTTGTAAAAATGCCACTTAGTAATAAGCAGGTATATACAATGGAATGAAGGCTATTGCTGAGCACACTGGGTTGTATCCCAAAAATTGTAAGCCGCCCTGAGTCTTCGGAGAAGGGTGGCATATAAATGTAATTAAAAAAAAATACACAGTCTGATGTTAGCAGCTCTTTTATTCACTGAAATGCCAGTGTTAGATAGCCACAGGAACAGAAGAGACTCGACACCAGTGTAGTGAAACAGCTCTTTATTTGCTAGGAATAGACTGAAGAAATATGCGGCAGGTGCTGGCTTTTATAGCCGGCGCCACTGACGGGACTTTGTTTTTCATGCCAGTGGCTGAGCCAACGAGTGAAGTCTCCAGCCGACTCCTCTCATTGGCCATATATGGGCATATAGAACACATTAGATAATCAAACAGACACCGTAATAGTAGACAAATTAATAAACAAAGACCAGAAGAACTCGGGAGGCCAGGCAAGCAGGGTGAGGCAAGGCACCACTCGACATGAGTGATGTCAAGTTGGCCATGCCCACCCAATCACATGACCACCCAGCCATGCCCACCCATTCACATGACCACCAAGCCACACCTACTCAGTCACATGATCACCAAGTCATGCCCACCAAGCCACACCCACACCATTGAATTTACACAACAATGGAAAAGCAATGAGATCCTGACAGAGTGCAATCAAAAAAATATTAGATTTATTTATTTTATTCATACATACTTCCAGAAACATCTAGTCAGAGATGCTCTTTTACATATGTGGGAGAAAATTACGAGAATCAATTATATTAAAATACCAACTTGGCTGTCCACTATGGAGGCAGTGATATACCCCAACTTATTAGATCTAAATAAGATAGTGAAGTACAAAGAGTCATTAGATGACCAAGGGAAACTAAAGTCAAAACAAGAACTGAACTCTCAAGGAATAGAGATAGATTGGTGGATATACATTCAAATACAGGTGAGATATAAAAAAAGATTTGGAACAATATGGTTTCTATACAGAGCAAGAAAAGCTTGATAAAATATTACAAGGAACGGGGGAAAAATGATAACCAAAGCATACAATTATCTTTTGAGATTCAAAGCATACAATTATCTTTTGAGATTCAAATTGGAAGAAGCCTTCAAA
>CM019155.1:72032526-72090207 GCA_009733165.1 Naja naja
GTTAAGTTTGCATGAAGAGAGACAGACGGAGTGCTTCAAGCTCTTTGTTTATTAGTGACTACAGCTCAGAACTGACCCGCTTTTGGCTAAGGTGCTGCTACTTATAGCCAGCAGCCACAGCCAGCCAATCAGAGTGCAGGGTTTTTCCTCACTTTAAACCAATCATTTCTAACACTTTACAAGAACAGTTCAAACTAAACCAATGACTTCAAACTCACATACATAACACTTCTCCCCACTAGGTTCAGTCCATACCAAACCCCATTCTATCTAATGTATTCTTTAAATAGGTGGGGGCTCTGCGCTGCATGCTGAGACCTATGTGGTTCAGATGTTTTAATGTTCTCACCAGTGAGAGGAAATGTGTCTGCTGACATTTCCATATGCTTGGACTTCTAGTAATAGTAAAACCTGTTTGGTTACTACAACCTGGTCTCTCCTCCCAATCCATCTCCAACCCAACGTCAGCACCTAAGTCAGGTAGTGATGTGCAATCTTCCACTTGTAAGGATGGATTTTGGCATTGTGACAGGTTTTGGGATGGTTCCTGTTGTGTTGGCTCGTTACACATGGGGTTGATTCTTGCTTGCTGATCATCCTCATGATGGCAAATTCTCAGAGAACTGTATCAGTACAGAATCAGAAGTGAGTTGTCTCTTAATAGTGTTAAAGGCAGCTTGTTCTTTCCTGCCCCAGACCCATGCAGACTTTTTGTCTAGTAATCTGTGTAGTGGTTCTGCAATGGTTGCCTTCTGAGGTAGAAACATGTGATAGAAGTTAATGAGTCCCAGGAAAGCTTGCAAATCTGTTTTGCATTTAGGCCAGCTTTTGATTGCCTGAACCTTGGCTTCTGGGGTGAATACCATGTTTGTCAATCATATAGCCTAAGAACTCTACCTTGTCAGTTCTAAGTGTGCATTTTTCTTCTTTGACTTTTAACCCCGCTTCTTGAATCTGGTTAGGACTCTCTGAGTCTCTCGGTAACTGAATGTCATTTTCAGCAGAGATTAACACATCATCAAAATAAGGCACTACCCTGGCAGTCCTTGGAGCATTCTTTCCATAAGGCTTTGGAAGATGCCTGGTGCCACACTTACTCCAAATTGCAACCTTTTGCATTTGAAAGCACCTCTATGAGTCACAATGGTTTGGGCTCTGCAGTGGCATCATCAACTGTTAACTGTTGATATGCCTGGGCCAGATCCAATTTGGCAAAGACTGTGCCCCCGCCAAGAGAATGTAATAAATGATGCACCACTGGAACTGGATATGCTCTGTTGTAGCATGGTTCAATGTCCCCTTGTAGTCTCCACAGATTCTCACAGACCCATCAGCCTTGACTGGTGTGACTATGGGTGTCTCCCACCTGGAGTGGTCAGTGGGCTCTAAAACCCCTTGAGCTATTAATTTATCTAATTGTGCATCAATTTTTTCCTTTAAGGCAAATGGGACCCTTCTGGGCTTTAAACGGATTGGTGGCACCTTGGGATCTAGATTGAAAGTGATAGGGGTCCCAAGTACTTGCCTAATCCGCCGCTGAAGACCTCTGGAAACTCAGACTTCAAGGCCTCTTCCCATTCAGTGTTGCTCACGTGATTGATGCCAGTCACCTCGATGCCCAGCGGGTTGAACCACTCAAGTCCCAGCAAACTTGGGTGATCCTTGTCCACGATGGTCAGGGGCAGGCTTGGTGTGGCCTTGAACTTCACGTTGAATTCTCTTGTTCCAACTACTGGAATCTTGTTCCTTGGTAGTCTTTAAGAGTCAGCTTGCTTCTTGAAATGATTCTTCTGAATGTTTGGGAGTAGTCTGTGAATAGTGTCCCATGACACCATAGACAGATATGAGCCTGAGTCCACTTCCATTTGGCAAGGCCTTCCTTCAATAAGTACCTTGACATGCACTTTTCTGTTATTGATAGAAGATGAATGACCAATAGTTACTGTCTGATGAGTTTCATTCTTCCCCTTGCTTCTGTGCTGCACCCCATTTTCTCACTGAGATTGTTGGGCTTGAATTCTTTGTCTTTGTTTGCAGGAAATTTCCTTCTGTTGGGTGGAGTTCTGGATGATTTGCAGACTCTTGCTAGGTGTCCTCTTTTATCACAATGGAGGCAAATGGTGTCTAAAACTTGCATTCAGTGCGGGATGGCTTCCCCACAACCTCTGCAGTAGAAATCTTGCCTCTTTCTTCCCAGGTCTCTTTTTCCAGCTCCATTCTGAGTCTGTAAATTCCTTCTTCCACCTCACTACAGTCTGACTCAGAATCTATTTGCTCACAATGAGTTGTTGTGGACTTTTCCACATCAGGATGGCTTGTGGCCTTGTTAATCTTTTCATGGCTGCTGCTGAGGACTGGATAGCTTCTGCTGAAGAGGCTTCTTCTATTGCTTCTTTCAGCGTGATCTTAGGTTTCATTAATAACTTGCTCTGTAATACCTTGTCTTTAAGGCCCAGAACAAATCAATCACGCATGGCCCCTTCTAAACTGTTAAATTCACATGCACTCCCAATGTCTCTTAAACTTGCCACAAAGTCGTTTACTGCTTTTCCCCTGATTACAATGGTAAAACTCGTGTCTCTTAATGAGATACGATACTTGTGGTGCATAATGGGCTCTTAACAGCTTTTCTAAGTCAGGCCAGTCCATTACCTTCATGTCTGCAGCTCCCGCCAATGCCTTCGCCATCTTGAAAACTGCCAGACCGCAGTACATAAGGAAGACCACCCTCTTCCACTTCTCAGAAATGTCGGCTAGATCGTTTCCTTCCAGATACATTTGGAAATGATCTGCATATGATTCCCAGTCTTCTGCCATTGGATCAAATGGGGCTGGGGTGTTCAGCCAGCCATCTCTTCTTCTGTTCCGTTGCCTTTCTTCAGGAAAATCCCACCTTCGTCGCCAGTGTTAAGTTTGCATGAAGAGACAGATGCGGAGTGCTTCAAGCTCTTTTGTTTATTAGTGACTACAGCTCAGAACAGACCCGCTTTGGCTGGGCTGCGGCTGCTACTTATAGCCAGCAGCCGCAGTTGCCAGCCAATCAGAGTGCAGGGTTTTTCCCACACTTTTAAACCAATCATTTCTAACACTTTACAAGAACAGTTCAAACTAAACCAATGACTTCAAACCTACATACATAACAGTAACTATGAGTGATACCAATACTGAAACACTGTAAAGATTGGAAATGTGGTGTAAATGTTGGAAAATGTGCAATAAAAATAAATAAATAAAATATATTAGAATGTGCAGAAATGGATAGATTAATGCTTACAATTAAGGAAAAAGAAGAAACTGAATATTTCTTGATATGGGACTTATTTTACCAATGGTTAGATAATAAAAACAGAAGTTAGAAATATGGGGATGTCATAAAGGAGATTTGTTAAAGTAGATAAGTAAAACATTATCATTATTATAGAATTAATATTATTGTGATAAATACAATTGTAAACATTTTGATTATGATTTCTTAAAAATAATTGAACCCAGATGACACACTGTTTGATTGAAATTGAATTTTTACATGTTGTATAAATAAAACAAATATAACTTTAAAAAAAACATTAAGTGAGGTACTAATACCACTCTATAAAACCTTAGTAAGACCCCACCTAGAATACTGCATCTGGTTTTGGTCACCACGCTATAAAAAAGATGTTGAGACTCTAGAAAATGTGCAGAGAAGAGCGCCCAGGATGATTAGGAGACTGGTGACTAAAACATATGAAGAACAGTTACAGGAACTGAGCTTGGCTAGTCTAGTGAAGAGAAGGACCAGGGGATGTCAGTGTTCTAATATTTGAGGGGCTGCCACAGAGAGGAAGGGGCACAACACTAGCTCCGCCCATTTGGTATGTTGCACAGATGCACAAACTGTAAGGACTTCAACTGCAACACTGTACCTTTATTTATTTGTTTATTTCTCTATGGGGTTATGGTTGTCCAAAAGTGCTTATTCAAAAGGCAACTGGACTTTGTTTTTCCTTGAAGACATTTTGCTTGTCATCCAAGTAGCTTCTTCAGTTCTGACTGAATGGTGAAGATGAAAGAATTTATATTCCTTGAAATCATCTGATCTCTTGCAACACTCTCTTGAAGAATCATTGATTGAGGCCATTTGGAGGTTTATCTGTACCCTCAGGTTTACCCGAATAGTACCGATAGGTATAGAACTTTCTGGGAACTGCTGAAAGGGACTCTATGTGGTAAACAGGAGATAGATGGTGTTATATCCCTCACCTCTATTGAGAGAGGGCTATTCAATTTTAACATAGATGGTCTCTCTGACCCTTCTTTTAAACCAGTGGTCCTCTCTGTCCAGAGTGTGGACTTTGCAGTCTTCAAAGGAGTTTAACAAAATTAAAGGTTTCTTTGTATTTATTTCTCTAATTTTTGGCTCCTTTTTCTTTTTAATTTTTTATTGATTTTCAATTAAATAAATTTCTTAGTGCTTAATGAACATTGTGTTGTCTGGGTATTTAGTTTGCTAAACAATACAAATTTACATTATTAATCTCAACCCCTTTTTTCCAACCATTGATTAAATAAATTCCATGTTTGATAATATTCTACATCTTCTTTCTGTGTCAATCTATCCATTTCTGCACAATCTAGTATTTTCCTGAGTATCTCTTCATCTTGCAGTATATCTTCATTTTCCAGTATTGTGCGAATATAATCCTCACTGCTGTTAAGACATGTAATATTAAATAGAGATTGGACTGCCATTTGTCAGAAATGTTG
Source organism: Naja naja (assembly GCA_009733165.1). Taxonomy (NCBI): domain Eukaryota; kingdom Metazoa; phylum Chordata; class Lepidosauria; order Squamata; family Elapidae; genus Naja; species Naja naja. The sequence goes on from CM019155.1 coordinate 72,037,273, forward strand.
TAGGGTCTCCTGCTTGGGCGGGGGAGGGGGTTGGACTAGATGATCTACAAGGTCCCTTCCAAATCTGATTATCTGTTATCTTTAATAAATTGTTAACATACTTTTCTTATCAATTTATTGTCTTTTCTAGCCACTTGTGTATCTTTGCCCAATTTTTTTTGCTTTGACACATGTCCACCACATCTGATAAAATGTGCCCAATTTTGGTTACATTTCCAGTGTTTGCTAGACATATTTTTAAACATTTTAGCTAACCTAGCAGGTGATAAATGCCACCTATAAAACATTTTATATAAATTTTCTTTATAAGAGGTTGCCATTGTTAATTTATAGTTCCTTTCCCATAGGTTTTTCCATTTCTCTAATTCTATGTTATAGCCAAAAAAAAAATCCCATTGAACCATTGTGTCTTTTATTTGTTCATTTTCCATTTTCAAATTCAGTAAGAAATTATATACCTTCTTACTTAGTTTTTCATCACAGTTCAATAGTGTTTGATCAAAAAGCGTTTGTTCTTTATAAAAGCCATATTTTTTCATGTCTGAATCATATCTAGACTGCTCTTTTTTCCATTCAGTTAGTCATTTATCTGAAATACAGATTTCTCCAATATCTATGGGATATAAAAAGCAAAGGAGAGAGGGAAGGTAATTATAATGTTCAGTGCTGGTATATAGAATATTATCTGGAATTCCATGTATAGCATACGAGAGAAAGCAAATTTTAGATGGAGCTGAAAGTGTTATGTATGTAGGTTTGAATGTTATTGGTTTATTTGAACTGTTCTTGTAAAATGTCAAATGGTATTGGTTTAAATAGTGCGGGAAGAAACCCTGCACTCCCATTGGCTGGCAACTACGGCTGCAGGCTATAAGAGGCAGCCGTAGCCAAGCCAACTCAGGTCCATTCGAGCTGTAGTCACTGAATAAACTCTTTGCTGGAACTCTTCGCATCTGACTCTTCATGCAGACTTAACACTGGCAACGAGGATGGGATCTCCCTGAAGAGAAGACGACGCGAAAGACAAGCAGAAGAGCAAGATGGCTGCGCTGAACACCCCCCCAGCCCCATTCGATCTGGTGGCAGAAGACTGGGAATCGTATGCGGATCGCTTCCAGATGTACCTGGAAGGAAACGACCTCGCCGACATTCCTGAGAGACGGAAGAGGGCGGTATTTCTTACGCACTGCGGTCCGGCAGTCTTCAAGATGGTGAAGGCGTTAGTGGGAGCTGCAGAACTGAAGGTAATGGAATGGCCTGATTTGGAGAAGCTTTTAAGAGCCCATTACGCCCCACAAGTATCGTGCCTCATTAAGAGACACGAATTTTACCATCGGGATCAAGGGGAAAGCGAGAATGTTAATGACTTCGTGGCAAGTTTAAGGGACATTGGGGGTGCTTGTGACTTTACCAACTTAGAAGAGGCCATGCATGATCGGTTTGTTTTAGGCCTCAAATATAAGATCTTACAAAGCAAACTGTTAATGAAACCTAAGATCACGTTTAAAGAGGCCATTGAAGAAGCTGTTTCAGCGGAAGCCACCAAGTCCTCAGCAGCGGCCATGAAAAAGATTAACAAGGCCTCAAGCCAGGCCTCAAGCCATTCTGATGTGGAAAAATCCACAACAACCCATTGCGAGCAAATAGACTCTGATTCAGATTGCAGTGAGGTGGAGGAAGGAATTTTTAGACTCAGAATGGAGAAGAAAAGGAAAGACCCTGGGAAAAAGAGGCAAGAATTTTATTGCAGAGGCTGTGGGGGGGCACCCCGCACTGAATGCAAGTTCTTAGACACCATCTGCCTACGTTGTGAGAAACGGGGTCACCTAGCCAGAGTCTGCAAATCATCCAGAACTCCACCTAGTAGGAAGAAATTTCCTGAAAAGGATTTTAAGCCCAACAACTTCACTGAAAAGATGGGGCGCAATTCAGAAGCAAAGGGGAAGAATGAAACTCACCAAACAATCACTATTGGTCATTCTTCACCCTTGAGAAGCAGAAAAGTACACATGAAAGTGTTCATAGAAGGAAAGCCTTGCCAAATGGAAGTGGACTCAGGCTCTTATTTATCTATGGTGTCATGGGACACTATTCACAGACTACTTCCCAACATTCAGAAGAAACATTTCCAGAAGCAAGCACTGACTCTTAAAGACTACCAAGGGAACAAGATTCCAGTAGTTGGAGCAAGAGATTTCAACGTGCAGTTTAAAGGCCACACCAAACGATTGCCTCTGATCATCGTGGACAAGGATCGCCCAAGCTTGCTGGGACTTGAGTGGTTCAAGCCACTAGGCATTGAGGTGACTGGCATCAATCACGTGAGCAACTCTGAATGGGAGGAGTCCTTGAAGTCTGAGTTTCCAGAGGTCTTCAGCGAAGGACTGGGCAAGTATATGGGGACCCCTATTGCTTTCAGCCTAGACCCCAAGGTGCCCCCAATTCGTTTAAAGCCCAGGAGGGTTCCATTTGCTTTAAAGGAAAAATTGATGCACAATTAGATAAATTAATTGCTCAAGGGGTTTTAGAGCCCACTGATCACTCCAGATGGGAAACACCCATAGTCACACCAGTCAAGGCTGATGGGTCAGTAAGAATCTGTGGTGACTATAAGGGGACACTTAACCATGCGCTGCAACAGAGCGCATACCCAGTACCAGTTGTGCATCATCTGCTCCATTCCCTTGGCAGGGGTACAGTCTTTGCCAAACTGGACTTGGCCCATGACTCTTCATGCAGACTTAACAGAAAGAACCACCTATCTAGAAAACAGATCCATTCCTTCAATATAATAGATGTGAAACCCTGGAGGCCATCTTTTTCTCTGGATCTTCAGGGCTGCCACATTTAGTTCTGTGGGAAAACAGGAGGGGGGGTTGCATGGAGTTGGTGGAGATATATAGCCATAACAACATTCTTTTCTCTGGGAGTCAAGGACATTCAGCCTGCACCTGGAGAAGTGTGACTGGGAAACATCTCCAATTGGGACAGTGGATTGATGAACATGTGGGTGAAGAGGGAGGGACTTTGACTTTCCTTTGGGTGGGGGAAAACCCGAGAGCTTTCAGATTCAGGTTTCCCCAGATGTGCCAGTATGACATCTCTAATAAAATGGAACTTTGAGGAACTGCTGGCCTTGGAGTCTTACTTGGTTGGGGATCTTATTTGGAACCCTGACACTATATTTGTACTTATTCAATCACATTTTTGTAATATTATTATTTTAAGTCATTCAGACTTCATCTTTTGAGTTATTGGGGGGATCAGGCTTACCTTGATTGAATTTAATCATAGTTTTAATCCAGTTAAATCTAATTGAATTATAATAAGTAATCCTGCAATTTTATACATGCTGATTTGTCTGTACACTTTGCTAAGTGAAGTCAACATGTAAGAATTTAGTTTTGAACATTTACTTTAATTCTCAGAGAGCAGGAGTAATCAAGCCACTAGTTCACTGGTAGCCTGCAAAACAGTTTTTTCAAGACCTTACCAAATTGAAATTAAGATATGGAGGAAATGTGGCTCACATATTCATTTCTATTTATTTATTAATTTTTGAACATATATCTCATTCTTAAAATAATAAGATTTTCATATTTACTTACATGTCTGTGAAACAGAGATAATTCTTGCCCTAAGTTTGTGGTCTCAAAAGTCATGTCATCAAAGGAGAAAACAAGGCAAGCAAAGCAAAAGAAAAGAAACCAAAGGCAGTACCCAGTGAAGCTTCTGATATACAGTCATCTCGTCATATCCCAGTGCTTGGGGGGAAAGCCAGGTGTTTTGTGCTTTATGAAAAGTTAGAAGAGTGGCAACCTGCCAAACCTCAGGGTATTCCATAGAGCAGGGTGATTATGGAAAAGCCCTACTTCCTAGTTCCCATCAGATAGCAATATTTAAGGAAAAGGATTAGGAGCATGCCCACTTAACCTGATAGAATGGTTAGATGTCCTTAGGGAAAGGTAGTGACACAGATTACCTAGCCAAGTGGCCATGAGCCATATAGGGCTTTAAAAGTGAAGACCAGCATCTTCAATTGCACCTGAAAAGAGGCTGGAAGTCATTGCAGCTTGTGCAACACAGGTGTTAATGGGCAAACTTAGGGCACTGATCACTGTGGTATGCTGTGTTATAGACCAGTTGAAGTTTTTAGGTGCTCTTCAAAGACCTTGCACGTAGAGTGTATTGCAATAATCTGAACAGGAGGTGATCAAGACATGGTTGATTATAAACTAGGCCTCTCAGTCCAGGAAGGAGTGCAATTGGTGCACTACATGGATCTGTGCAGAGGTCTTCCTAGTCATGACCACCATTCTTCCTTGAGCAGAAATCATGTGTCCCAAATTGACACCAGCTTAATCTGGGGAAGTGCCACTGTATCCAGAGTCAAATATGAAAATCATTTGGGACTCAGGAGAGGGACAGAAACTCATAGTCAATCTATCTTGCCAAAGTTGAATCAAAGCCAATTACTCCCCATCCAGACCCTTACAGCCTCCAGGCATTCAGCCAGCACTGTCACAGCCTCACCTGTCCAACTAGAGATGGTGATATATCTTCGTCCTATTAGATCTCTCGGCGGTTTTTGATACCATCGACCATGGTATCTTATTGCGGCGCCTTTGGGAGCTGGGAGTGGGAGGCACCGTTTTACGGTGGTTCTCCTCCTTCCTCTTGGGGTGCATGCAGTTGGTGTTGACAGGTGGGCAGAGGTTGACCTGAGGCCCCTCACTTGTGGGGTTCCTCAGGGGTCAGTGCTATCTCCCTCCTGTTCAACATCTACATGAAGCCGCTGGGCGAGATCATCCGTGGTTTCGGGGTGAGGTATCATCAATATGCTGATGATACTCAGCTTTACATCTCCACCCCGGACCACCTTAGTGATGCCCTCCCCATGCTGTCCCGGTGCCTGGAGATGGTGCGGATCTGGATGGGGAGGAACAGGCTCCAGCTCAATCCAGACAAGACTGAGTGGCTGTGCATACCGGCATCTCGGATCCAAGAAATTCCATCTTTGGTCATGGGGGGAGAGGTGTTGCCCCCCGTGGATAGGGCGCACAACTTGGGTGTCCTCCTGGATGCACTGCTTAATATGGAGGAGCAGGTGGGAGCCGTCACCAGAGGGGCTTTTGCCCAGGTTCACCTGGTGTGCCAGTTGCACCCCTACTTGGACCAAGATTCCCTATGCACGCTCACTCATGCGCTCGTGGCCTCCCGTCTCGACTACTGCAATGATCTCTACCTGGGGCTGCCCTTGCGGACTATGTGGAGGTTTCAGCTGGTGCAAAATGCGGCCGCGTGAGAGGTGATGGGAGCAGCCTGATTCTCCCATGTGACACCCCTCCTGCGCGGTTTGCATTGGTTGCCAGTTGCCCTCCGTGTAAGATTCAAGGTGCTGGTGTTAACCTATAAAGCCCTACATGGCTTGGGTCCGGGGTACTTGCAGGAGCACCTCCTACCAGCATCGAGGTCCAGTCGCCCAGTACGCTCCCATAGGCAGGCCCTCCTGGGGGTGCTGTTGGCTAGACAGTGTCAGTTGGCGGTCCCCCGGGGGAGGGCCTTCTCTGTGAGGGTGCCCACCCTTTGGAACCAACTACCCCTGGGGCTGTGTCTGGTCCCTGACCTGCGCTCCTTCCGCCATGATCTAAAGACCTGGCTGTTTTCACAGGCCGGCCTGGATTGAGCAGGGTTGGGGTTTTTAATTTTGGGAGATTTTAATATTTTAGAGTTATTTGGATTAGGTAAATTTGGAATAAGTTTTATATTATGTATATGTTTTTGTGTAAGCCTCCCCAAGTCCCCCCAGAGATGGGGCAGCATATAAATCCAAATATAAAAAATTAAATAAAATATCATTGGGTATTATCAGTATACTGATGATACCAGACCCCATATTGACAGCTGACCTCCACTAGAGGCTTCATGTAGATGTTTAAAAGGAGTGGTGAAATGCTCAAGATTGAGAATCTCAAATTGCAGAGGTCTAGGTTCAGTCTCTCCCCGACTACTACCACCAACTGGAACAAGCCACAAAGAAAAGATTGGAACAATTTTCATTAATGAAATGTCATATGACCACACTGGACTTACCACAACAGTTCTGCCGCAGTTAGTAAGTGAACCACTGTGGGTCATTAAGGGTAGTATCAGATGAGTGTGACTTACAACTTAACTGCTGGCTTCTCAATATTACAGCATTGTGAGGACTCTTCAATGGCTGCAAATTTGAAGTATAAACCTATTTTTTCAGTGCTTTCATAAATGAATGGTCTCTAAACAAAACAATGGGTGAGAACTACTTATATACTGTAGTCCTTCTGTTTAACTCTAAGCAATGGCCTTTTAAAAATTATGGGCTCTTGAGAGGCTGTCTCAGAGGTGAGCTGCTGCTGATTTGGACCAGTTGAGGCAAAGGGGTTGTTACGATTCTGCACAGTTCAGCGAATCGGCAAATCCCACCAATGGCTGGCCCCGCCTGCCTCACCTAACCCTATCACACCTTGCCAACCTTGGCTAGAGTCACACCCATCCAGCTACACTCTGAATCCTTCACTCACTCACTTGCCCAGACCACATGGCCCAGCTGATCTCTTCACCTCCCCCACTCTGCTCACCGTGGCTGCCCGCAAAGGTAAGGCACCAGTTCCCATCTCTGGCCATCCCCGGGGCCTACAGACAGATGCCTCCCACTTGCCCTTCACCTTGGATTGTGAAACGTGCCGGTTCCTGCCTTTTTAAAGGGACACACCTCCCCTCCACAACTGCCTTGCCGAATCAGCTCGCTTACCTCTGCCCTGACTGTTTCCCCTCCTTCAGAGGCTTCGTGATCTCTCTGCTTCTTCCCCAACAACTGCCTCCTTCTTCCCCCCACAATTTTATCTTCTTCCCATGGCTGGTGGCAGAGGGGAAGGTGAGCCAAGGCTGACCCATTGCTGCTTGGCTCCCCCTCAGACCGCATCTTGCCCTCTGCCTGAATTCTGCACAGCTGCTGGACCTTGCCTGCCTGTGGGTGGGTGGGTGACCAGGGAGCATGAGGCTAGGTGGCCTGTCAGATGCCCCTGCCTCTCTCTGCTGGCCCCCCACCCTTTGGACGAGTGCAGGCCACCACTGTGAGAAAAGTATGAGCCCTATGGGCTGCTGGGTGGTAAGGCTGATGGTGGGGAAGGAAGATCCACTCTGGGCTTGCTGTGCTCATCTGAAGGGCCACCAGGGGGACACGGTGAATCTCGGCAGCCTTTCAGGCCCAGCTTCAGATTCTGCAAGCCCAGGTGGGAAGCCTGGGAGAAAATGCTTCTCCTGAGAGCCGCCCACTCACCCATCCACCTGGCGGGCTGGCCTGGAAGCAACATGTGTGTCCCCTTGTTGTGCACTGGATGTGGGACCTGAGGCAGAGAGCAGGGTGAGCAGGCGGCAGCCCAGAACAGGACCTGAAAGGCTGCCGAGTCCCACCATGTCCCCACCACCACCACTGAGGCAGCCTTTCAGCTGAGCATAGCAAGCCTGGAGCGGATCTTCTTTCCCCTCCGTCAGCCTTACATTCCAACCCATAACACTCGCACCGTTCTCACAGCTGTGGCCTGTGCTCATCTGAAATGTGTGGGCTGGTGGGCAAGGGAGGAGCAGGGGCAACTGGCAGAGGGGCGATGCAGGCCACATAGCTTTGTGTTCCCTGGTCACCCCTTGCCTGCAGGTGAGGCCCAGCATGCCGAGAATCCAGGCGGAGGGTGAGATGTGGGCTGGGGGGGAGCAGAGCAGTGATGGCTCAGCCTTGGCTCACTTCTTCTCTGTCATCAGCTGTGGGAGGAAGTAAGGTCACAGTCACAGCCAGATGGGAAAGCTGAACTGCTGTCCAGCCCAGAGTTGCCAGCTAGTGTGGGCAAGGCTGCAGCTTGTGCCTTGCTTGAAGTTCCCTGCCCTTTGTTTGAAAATCTCCCCAAAAAAGAGATGGGAGGAAGTCCCGGCCCCAGCCCCTTTGTTGGACCTGGAAGCCTTGCCTACCAGGCTTTCTGGGCAATGTGAAGCCGGGCGTGATGCCACAATCATCCCTTCTTGCCGGGTCTCCAGGAGGCTGGCCAGGAGCACCTGGTGGGCTTGGGCTTTTTCCTCGGGAAGGAAAGGCCAGTCACTATTTCCTTCTACAACTGGCCTTGGAAAAGCCCATCCTCAAAATTGGACTCCCTTTCTTCCAATACTCGTTTGAGGAACCCAGGCTTGGAGCAGCAGCAATGATTTGGAGCTTGTTAAGGAGGACTGCTCTGCCCCAGCCATGCATTTTCCGGGACTGCTCAGAGTGAAAAGCATGCAATATGCTGCCGCTAAGCTCCTCCAGGGTTCCTTTCATGAGTGCTGGAAGAAAATTGGCCAATGGTCGGATGCAGCCAGGCTTTGGGCTTGGAGCAGCAACAGACAGAGTTCAGAGCACACGATCTACTCCTCAAGCTCCCAATGCCCGAATCAGCAAGCTGGAAGATAAATTCTCTGTCATGCTGGTGAGTACATACAGACTGAGTGGGCTTTTTGCTTTTCCCCCTCACCTGCCCATCCTGATCTAGTGCGGGGCAGACAGCCCCTTGGAGGTGGAAAACAGGGCGGTTCCATCAGCCCTTCTCTTTTTTTCCCCCTAGCCTCCTTTTGCTAGCAAATGCCAGGCAGGCTCAGCAGGCAGTCACAGAGGGGGGAAAGGTGCTTGGAATGGTATGTAGCAAATTGCCCTGTCTGTACAGCATTGGTCCACCTGTGCTGCCCCAGCTTGCTGTGAGTGACATCAAGTTGGCCTCTCCCGTTCAGTCACATGACCCCCCAAGCCACGCCCACCCAATCAATCACTAGGCGAACCAGTTGTTAATTACTTGAAGCCACCACTGGGCTGTCCTCACCCACTACATAATTAAATATCAGAGCATCCAGGACAGAAAGTTTATTCTTAACTTTATTACTATTTCCATGAAAATAGAATAAATGCAATTCAGACAATTCTACAATCAGGCCCCATATTTTACATCCAGTATAAACAGTTTTCCAGAATCCTAGCATTAGTGCTCTAGTCTCATTTCTGTGAACTAGTGAAAAAATTGAATATATTTTTTTAAAAACAACTAAATAGTAAAACTAAAGGAAAAAATATAAAAAATATAAACGAAAAAACATACAAAACATATATTTTTACAGACATATAGACAGCAATAAATTGAAAATATTGTTCATTACTGTTATTCATGCTTGATCTACATTAATCAATTCTGCATACTGCTGAAGAATAGGAGCCATATGTTTATATTTCTGATGCTGAACAATAAGTCTTTTAATTGTTGAGTACATTTTATTTATCTAGATGTTTTTTCCATGTAACTCAATTAGATTATAAACATCTGAAAACATTAAATCTCAAGGATGAGTTAATATATGTAATTTCTTCTTACCAAGATACGACAATATATTTAAATAAAGCACTAGTTTTGCTGCATCTCCAACCATAGAAATGCAATCAGGTCATTTTTTTTCTTGCTGAAAAGGATGTGATCTAAAAATCTATTGAAATTTCAGAGTGGGTGGTTTTCAACCTCTTCTTTTTTATTGGTTAAATACAACATACAAGCCAAAAAAAAGAATAATTGTGCACAATGTGCGTGCATGCACACACACACACTTAAAATAATTTGAGGAAAAATATTTAAAAGCAAAAATATATATATAAAGAGTGTTTGGATAGCTCCTCTCTCTTTTGTTTCCCCTCCCCATCTCTCTCCCAGCCACTAACACTGGCCTACAAGGAGAAAGCCTCAGAAATAAAAATAGCTTAATTTTACCAGAATTGGGTCACTCATAAAGGAAAATTAAGTCTGGAGTATTAATTGGCTCCACTTTCCAAGATACAGCTTCAAGTCAAAATCGCATCAAAATAATTCAAAATTATCAGGGAGATGTGCAATTATGCAGGTTTTTTAAAAATAGGTTTTTAAAAAAAAATATTTTTAAGGTTTTTAAAAAATATTTTTTAAAATTAATAAACAGCAAAAAGAATGATTAAAACTTTGATTTTAGAACATTACAAATGAATTAAAAGTCCATATAAATTTAAATTAAGATTTTGAAATTAATTATAAGAATCCTTCCCACAGGAAAATGCTTTAAAAAATTTTTTTTTAATAAACTTTATTAATTTTACAATTAAAATAGACAAACAACATGTACATAATTGTGAGAAAGGAAAAAGAAACAAAGAAAAAAGAGTAGAAAGAAAAGTCAAGAAACAATTAAAAACAATTTTATCCTCGACAGTTTGTGGGACCTTATTTTTATCCTTATTTTATGCCATATGTACAATTAATCCTTGATGCGAATCTATAATCACTAGTACAATTATAACATATATTCTTTTACAATTTATTATGTAATCTATCTTTGATCTATCCATTCGTACCAGCAGTTCCAGCTATCATAATACATTGATGTTTCTTTATCTTTTAATGCCAAAATTAATTTGTCCATTTCTGCACAATTTGATATCTTTTGAATAATCATTTCTTCTGATGGAATATGAGGTTGTTTCCAACATTGTGCAAAAGCCAATCTGGCCGCTGTCGAAATATGTACCATTGTAAACTTCACTTTTTGGGGGAATTGTTTATTAAAGATCCCTGATAGAAAGAATTCTGGTTTAAATTTGATCTGTTCTTTTGTCATTTCCTCCAACCATCTTCTAATTTTCTGCCAATATCTTTGAGCTTCTGTACAAGACTACCACATATGGAAGAATGTTCCCTCCCTTCTTTTGCATTTCCAGCAATTCGGACTCATGTTGGAGTGCATCTTCGCTAGTCTCGAGGGGGGAAGATGCCACCTATAAAACATTTTATAGGCATTTTCCTTGTACGTTGCCAATTTTGTGATTTTATTATTTCTACTCCAGACCTTCTCCCATTCAATACATATTACAATTTTGCTATTTTTTTCTCTGGGCCTAATAGAATTTTGTCTAGTTGCTGAAGTTTATTATTGATTCCAAATTCTTTCTTATCCTGTTTGTACCTACTCTGGACTTGAAGATATGTCCATCGATCAATTTGTACTCCCTGGTCTTGAAGATCTTGCCACAGTTTCAGGTTTTTTTAAGAGTAAGATTTTAAAAATTGGATACTAGAGGGAAGTAGAAATTATAATGAAAGAATAACACTCACTCAACTTTTGAACAATTGTAAAGTTTCCCTGTCAAATCATATCCAACTCTAGGGTATGGTGCTGATCTCCATTTCTTGGCCAAGGGATCCAGTGTTGTCAGAAGACATTTTCCATGGTCATGTGACCAGAATGACTATATGCCAAAGGTGCACAGAATGCTGTTACCTTCTCACCAAAGTGATACCTATTAATCTACTCATATTTGCATGCTTTTAAAAAAAAAATTTTTTTATTAATTTTCTATTAATTACATTTCTTAGTGCTTAATAAACATTATGTTGTCTGGGTATTTAATTTGCTTAACAATACAAATGCCATTCTTACTCTCCACCCCTTTCTTCCAACCACTGGTAAAATAAGTTCCATGTTTGATAATATTCTTTCTGTTTGATTTTCAAAGTAAGTCTATCCATTTCTGCGGTCTAGTATGTTCTTAATTATCTCTTCATCATGCAGTGTTTCTTCATCTTTCTAATATTGTGCAAAGATAATCCTCACTGCTGTTAAAACATGTAATACTAAATACATACTTTCTTATCAAAATTTTCTGATATATCCCTAGTAAAAACAGTTCAGGTTTAAAATCTACATGTTTCCCTATTATCTTTTCTAACCATCTATGTATTTTTGCCCAAATTATTTTTGCTTTAGCACAAGTCCACCACATATGATAAAATTTGCCCATTTTTTAATTACATTTCCAACATTTGCTAGACATATTGTCAGCCTCCAAGAATCCCTCTTCTCCTTGTCTTTGTGGCTGCCTTAGAAACAGGGAGAGGGAAGGATAATTAGGCTTCATGGGGGGAAGGGTACTGGAAGTTTAAGTTGGTGAAATGTAAAAGATGAGATGTTTTCTTGACTATGCTTACTTGCTTATTGTGCAGATGTAGCCTCTTATCTCTCTAGGCCAAGGTCAACTGTCTTGGCATACCAGATGTGTGAAATGCCACCTGAAGATGCCCCACATGACATTATACACACCTCAGATTGGATAGCCAGTTTGAACTTTTGGGGGTGGGAACATGGGATAACTTTCTATATGTGATTTTCACACCTATTGCCTCAGATCTTGTATTTCTTCTGATGCTACCACTTCAGATTCAGTAAAAGTCCTTTTCTCTATAACAATGGAGTCTAAGGTTTTCTTTCCTGGATTTTGAATGCAGCTTCACCTGACATTATCCAAGATCTCTGTTTTTACCAGCCTATCCGGAGATTTATTCCTTTACCTTCCAAGCGGGTCTGAAAACAATGTCTAACTCAACCAGCAAGCAAGAAGATCTGGGGGCTGCTGGAACAACAATTTCTTGACACTCAAGAGGAGGCCAAGTTGCTGGCAGGGCTGCAGATTGAAGAGAAACCAGTGGTCTGACCCAAATGGTCCCTGGGAGTTGGATGGAAATTCTCTTGGGTTATAACTGGCAGACGGTGTTGTGGAGAAGCTGCATGGCAGGAGGAAAATCGAAAAGACCTTCTGCTGACCCAAGCTTTGCATCTGTGATTTAGTGAGGCCATGGAGGAGCACAGACCTGAAGAAAGGTATGAATTGCTGACCTGTGAAGATCCTGGGGGAGAGATGAATGGGCCAGAAGTAATTGGAGCTCCACCAGCCATTCCCATAGCTCAGCCTAGGCAAGCTTAAGCGGCTGCTGCCACCCAAGCCCCCCCCCCCCAGGGGGGAGCAGCACCACAGAGGTGCCAAATTTAAAAAGTTCCTCTGCTGGAAGTAAAATACGGAGCTGCCTCAGAGGCAGCTAAAGTGAGGTATGTCACCAGAGCATTACAGGAGACCACAGCAAAGTGGATGGTCACTCTACATAATGATAATGCCCCTCAATTAATGAACTATGACCTGTTTATGGCAGCCTTGCTCACCTGATTTGAAGATCCTCTTGCTGAATGCAAGGCTAGGATTAGGATGAAAACCATAAATCAGGGGCAAAGGTCTATGGCTGAATACACCCAGGAATTTAGAGAGCTGGCATGTCATATTCAAGGGTGGTCCCAAGAAGCCCTGATAGAAGCTTTCAAGGATGGGCTGAATTAAGATGTTTATCAAAGCTGTATCTCCAGAAGACCTGCAACTCTGGTACATGTTAGCTGTGGATGTGGAGATCGATCTGACCAGAAACAGATGCAGGGGTGGTTCCAGCTAAAGCAAACCCTCTCCTACCAACCCCCGAGAGGCCTCTAAAGCTCAAAAAGGTGGATCAGCTGTGAAACCCAAAACCACAGCATGCTTTCAATGTGGAAAGGAAGGTCACCGGGCTGCAGATTGCTGTACTAAGCTCGATCCAAAGGGGGTGCCAGCAGGATGGGAAAAAGTTGAAAAAAACCCAGCCAAGCTGAGCGAAACTACCCTGAAAATGGAGGAGGTCATAGAGTTCACTCCTCCAGGAAGAGAGGAATTGGAAACCCTGACCCCTTCTGGCAAGAATGAATCCGACTCCAAAGACAATTACCTGGTAAGTCCACAAAGGGGCCCCATGACCATCCCAGAGGAATTAAGAGTGCCTGCCTCTGGCACCCAGGGGAAAATGTTGGCCCTGCTAGATTCTGGGTATACTAGATGTGTAATTAGCTCAGAAGTCATGGAGAAATTGATTGAGGCTAGGAACTTTAAAAATTCCCATAGCCTTTTGCCAAATGGATGGATCAGTAGCTGGGGGTGGCCCTGCTCATTTTAAAACAGAGCCAGTGGAAGACATCGAGATGGGGAGACATCGAGGGACTTTGTGTTTTATTGTGGCCCCTGGGATGGAGCACCTCTTATTACTTGGATTGCCTTGGCTTAGGAAGTGAAATCCCCAAGTGGATTGAGGAAAGGGCTGTTGCGCATACATACCAACCAACCACGGGAAGGGGAGGAGCTGTCTCTAGTAAAACCCCAGAATTCCATGGAGTTGGTGTCGATGGCTGGTGACAGCATTGTGGAGGAGGAAAAAATCCCTGAAGAATATTGGGACTTAAGGGAGGTTTTTAGTGAGAAAGCGTCAGATGCGCTCCCCGCTCATCGCCCTACAGATTGCAGCATTGAGATTCTGCTGGTAGTGAAGCTCCCTAAGCCTAAACTGTATTCGATAACACCATGAGAATTAGAGGAATTGCATTTGTTTATTGATAACTTTGAGCAAGGTTTCATCCAGCCTGCCAGGCCTTGAGTGGATGCCCCAGTGTTATTCCGAGAAAAGAAAGATGACTCCCTTTGTTTATGTGTTGACTACTGGAACCTTAATGCCATTTGCATAGAAAACATTTACACACTCCCCTTAATGATCCTTCCTATTGTTCCCACAAGGCAACTGGCTGCCCCAATGGTCACCAGAGCCCAGAAAAAGGGGAATATTAACCTTTCAAGTGATTTAACTGTACGATTAAAATAAGTTTTAAAATGGAATGGTTGGTTTTTAAATTCACTTAAATGACTTTACTATTCATGATGGCCATGCATGGGTGGGGGCCAAATTATATGTCCCAGCTAGCCTGCGGGTGGGCATTTTAAAACAAACCCACAATTCAAAAGCTGCTGGACATTTTGGTTTCTTGAAAACCTTACAAATTTGACAAACTGCAATTTTGGTGGCCATCTTTGAAAAAGGACATAGAAGCATATGTAGCTAGCTGTCCTATTTGTGCTTCAGCCAGATGACCACCTGGAAAAACTGCCAGTCTACAACAACATGTAGCTAGGCTGACTGCTCCATGGAAGGAAATTTCCTTAGACTTTATAGTAGAATTGCCTGAGAATGGGGGTAATGCAGTCATTTGGGTGGTTACTGACTTGTTTTCTAAGCAGGTACATTTCATATCCTGTGCAAAAATCCCATCTGCAAAAATGTTGGCTAAACTGTTTATCTTACATGTGTATAGACTAGATGGTGTTCTTTAATGGATAATTTCAGATGGGGGGTCCAATTTATGTCAAACTTCTGGAAGGAATTCCTGAAGTTATTGGGTTCTGCTCTGTCCACCACCCACAAACCAATGGGGCTTGTGAGAGAATTAACTTGGTATTGGAACAATATCTTAGATCGGGGTCGCCAACCTTTTGGACCTCAGGGACCACCAAACTCAAATTTTAAATCCTGAGGACCAGAGACCCTGAGAAAATACCAAAAAAAGTCTGCAGGAAAATTCCCCTCCCCGTTTTCCTATCGATCAATCATTCTTTATTTGGGATCAAAGGATACTGTCTCCATCTCCATTCTTGGGGGGGAGGGGAGACTTTTGGCTTCATGCAAGGAAAGCAGCAGAAGCAGCAGAAGTCTTTCCTTCTCTCCCCCAAACTCTTCCAGAAATGAGTCTTTGTGAGATTTGTCATGCTGGCACAGCCTCTTGGAGCAGGACGCCTTGCAGGGTCCCAAGGACTCATTTCTGGCAGAATTTGGGAGAGAGAAAGAAAGACTTTTGCTGCTTTCCTTGTGTGCAGCCAAAAGCAGAAGAAAGAAGCAGAAAGATGCAGCCCGGTGGCCAGGCCAGCCATGTGTGGTGAGTGGGGAAAGTTCTCCCCTCTGCCCTCTGCCCCCTCCCCTCACTACCTCATGTTGTTTGCAATGCAAGTGACGCAAGCCTTGTGTTCCCACGGGCCATGTGGGCGGCGCAACCTTGTGTTCCCACACAGCCTGGATTAATTGCTTTGGGGGGGTGCTTTGGGGGTGACATTTCTCTGCAGACCACAAAATTTTCTCATTTATTTATTTATTTATTTATTTGACTTGTATGCTGCCCCCTCTCTGAAAGGACTCAGGGCGGCTCACAGCTAAAAATACAACAATAAATAAATTACCTAAAAACATATTAAACAAATTACAAGCCGAATTGGAATTAAAAACCCAAAGTTAAAATGAACAAACCCCCAGAGAGTCAGCACAACCCGGATTGTAGAAACAGCCAGGTTTTTAACTCATGGCGGAAGGTGCGGAGATCAGGAGCCAGCTGGAGCTCCAGCGGAAGAAGATTCCATAAAGTGGGAGCCGCCACAGAGTAGGCCCTCCCCTGGGTCACCACCAAGCGACATTGAGTCGCGGAGCACCCGAGGAGACCCGTCTGTGCCCATACAGGTTGGTATTTGATGCTGGGAGGAGTCGTTCTCATAAATATCCTGGACCCATGCCATGTAGGACTTTGAATGTTAACACCAAAATCTTGAATCTCACCCAGAGGGCAACCGGAAGCCAATGCAGGTCACGCAGGAGGGGTGTAATATGGGAGTATCGGGAAGCTCCCATCACTAACCGCCGCATTCTGCACCAGCTGAAGCCTCTGAGTGGTATGCAAGGGCAGTCCTAAATAGAGAGCGTTACAGTAGTCGAGTCGGGAGATAACGAGCGCCTGAGTAATCGTGCGCAGGGCATCTCAGTCCATATATGGACATAACTGGTGAACCAGCCGGATCTGGGCAAAGCCCCCCCTGGCCACGGCCCCCACCTGCTCCTCCAATTTGAGCCGTGAGTCCAGGAGGACTCCCAGATTCCGTGCCCTGTCCACAGGGGGTAACACCTCCTCCCCCATGACCAAAGATGGAACCTCCGAACTGGATTGAGATGTCGGTATGCACAACCACTCTGTCTTGGCTGGATTGAGTTGAAGCATGTTCCTGTCCATCCAGATCCGCACCACTTCCAAGCAACGGGACATCACGGAGAGAGCATCACTGATGTGGCCCGGGGTGGAGATGTATAACTGCGTATCATCAGCATACTGATGATAGCTCACCCCAAAGCCACGGATGATCTCACCCAGCAGCTTCATATAAATGTTGAACAAGAGAGGTGAGAGGACCGACCCCTGGGGTACCCCACAAGTGAGAGACCTCGGAGTCGACCTCTGCCCCCCTGCCAACACTGTTTGTGAACGTCCCGAGAGGTAGGAGGAGAACCACTGTAAAACAGTGCCTCCCACTCCCAGCCCCCCGAGACGCTGCAACAGGATACCATGGTCGATGGTATCAAAAGCCCACTGGTTGGCGACCATTGTCTTAGATGTTATATCAGTTACCAACAGGATGATTGGTCTGACCTACTGCCTTTTGCAGAGGTGGATTACAATAACTGTGTTCACAGTAACATTGGTTTCATCCTGTTCAAGGTAGCTACAGGTCAGGATTTTGTACCACTCCCAGAGCTACCACAGGAGAAACCAAATGTTCCATCATTAACTGAGTGGATAACCCAACTCCAGCTTACCTGGCCGGTTACCCGTAAAGCATTAGATGATGCTCATCAAGCTCACAAAAAATAAGCAGACAAGAAGAGAGTTTCACCAAAACCATACCAAGTAGGGGATAAGGTCTTCTTGTTCACTAAGAAGTTACAAACAACCCAGAAATCTAAAAAATTGGGACCTAAATACATGGGACCTTTCCCAATTGTACAAATTGTGAATCCTGTTGTGGTGCAATTACAATTGCCAAAAACTCTTAGAAGGAACCACCCTGTCTTCCATGATAGTTTGCTGAAACCTGAACATATGTCCAACTTGTGACCTGACCAGGCTGCCCAGCAGTTCCTTTTCTAATTGAGGACAAGGAACACTTTGAGATTAAAGAGATTTTAGATTCCAGGAAACAAAGAGGAAGAGTCCAATATTTAGTTATTTGGAAGCATTTCTCTCCTTCTCAGTCAGAATGGGTGAATGAAAGTGATGTTCAAGCCCCTAAGCTTATACAAGCATTTCATTTGAAATACCCTTACAAACTTTAAATACTGTTATATTTAATATTCTCTCTGGAATGTTTATTTTCCTATTGTTCTATTCTTTTTTTCTTTTCTACAGCTAATGCCTCTTTTGTAGGAGGGCCAAGCCAGCCTCCAAGAATCCCTCTTCTCCTTGTCTTTGCGGCTGCCTTAGAAACAGGGAGAGGGGAGAATAATTAGGCTTCATGGGGGGAAGGATACTGGAAGTTTAAGTTAGTGAAATGTAAAAGATTAGATGTTTTCTTGACTATGCTTACTTGCTTATTGCGCAGATGTAGCCTCTTATCTCTCTAGGCCAAGGTCAACAGTTTTGGCATACCAGATGTGTGAAATGCCACCTGAAGATGCCCCACATGACATTATACACACCTCAGACTGGATAGCCAGTTTGAACTTTTGGGGGTGGGAACATGGGATAACATTCTATATGTGATTTTCACACCTATTGCCTCAGATCTTGTATTTCTTCTGATGCTACCACTTCAGATTCAGTAAAAGTTCTTTTCTCTATAAGAATGGAGTCTAAAATTTTCTTTCTTGGATTTTGAATGGAGCTTCACCTGACACATATTTTTAAATATTTTAGTTAACCTGGCAGGTGGTAAATGTCATCTATAAAAACATTTTGTATAAATTTTCTTTATAAGAAGTTGCCATTGTTAATCTATAGTTCGTTTTCCATAAATTTTGCTAATTCTCTAATTCTATGCTATAGCCAAAGTTTTATTCCCATAATACCATTGTTCCTTTTATTTGTTCATCCTCCTTTTTTAAATTTAGCAAAAAGTTATATATTTTCTTAATTAATTTTTCATCAGAGTTCAACAGTGTCTTATCAAATAATGTTTGTCCTTTATAAAAGGCATACTTTTTCACATCTATATCATATCTAGATTGTATTTGCAATTGAGGCCACCATGATAGCATGCTATCTTGTTGTTCAAGCTCTTGTTTCAATTTTAATTTCTCTTCAGTGTCCAAAATGTCTTTGTATGTCACAATTTTTTCAAGGTTCACCAGATTTGGGTATGTAAAGACTTCCATCATTGAGAGCCATTCTGGAATTTTCAAGTATATTTTAGGCTTTATTTTTGCCATATTGATATTAGTGAGTTTGTAGAAGAACTAGCTAGAGACAATCCCAAAACTGTTAAAAGAGATAGAGGAGTTTGGAGGGGTAGCGGGTCTGAAAATAAACAGAAAAAAATAAAGTTATAGTTAAAAATATTACACAAAAACAAAAAGAAAATCGGGGAGTGGACTTTCAAATAGTCAAGAAAGTTAAATATTTGGGAATATACTTAACAGCAAGATGTGCATCAATAAGAAGACAATTATATAAAACTACTTAAGCAACTAAAAATAATTTGGAAAAATGAAAAAAAAAACCTAGTGGCAACTTAGGGCAATCGCCGGTGCTCTGTTCCAAGTACTGATTCCTTGTTACAGACAGATAACTCCATGGAAAGGTATCACATAGATTAGTTTATTGTCAGGCATCCTCATAACAATAACTCACAGTTAATGAAGAGGTTCTTCTGATGCTTAATCTTTTCCTTTCATGCAGGTGAAATGAGATGGCTACATCCCAATCTTGAGAAGTGTGCCTCTCTCGGTAAATCAGGAATTTAAAATATCCTTGCTGCCAAGCAAGTAGGCAGACTTGCTCCCCAGCCAGTTAAAAGACTAACCTAGTGGCCAATCAGAAATACAGATATGACCACGTGACATAAAATTACATTTCCCAGAAAGCAATCCCTTAAGGAGACAGCTCTTAATTCCTAAACTAACTATATACTATCTAACCAGCACACTCCCCACCTGGAATTATAACATTTCCCTATTAACTAACTATTACCTAAAGAAAATATTAGCATAGTATCAAACAATACAAGAATAAGGTAGATACAAGGCATGCATAGCTTGAGGTTCAATCTTCAAGTTTGGTCTTTGTTAGCAGTACCAGGTTGGTGATTGGTCTAGTGTAGATCTTCTTGGCGAAAGTCTGTGGATCATGGCATAACTTGTGACTTCGCGATCTGAACTTCAGTCTATCAGAGCTGGGTAAGACTTGGTGCACAAGCCCCATGAGCCATGAGTTCTGATGCGCATCTTTGTCTCTTAACAAGACAAGGTCTCCTTCTTCTAGGTTAGGCTCTTTGGTCTTCCACTTACGGTGATCCTGTAGGGTAGACAAATATTCTTGCTTCCATCACTTCCAGAAGATGTTGGCAAGCAGTTTGACTTGTCTCCATTGTTGTTTGTACATGTCCTTGGGAACAAAGTTCCCTAATGGTGCTGGCCAGTCAACTGTCTTCTGGGTTAGCAAGGTGGCTGGGGTAAGGATGGTTGGATTGTCAGGTTCCAAGGAAACTGGAACCAGAGGACGAGTGTTGATGATAGCTGCCACTTCTGCCATGAGTGTGATAAGGATGTCATGCATCAGTGTGGGTATCTTCGTCAACATGGAATCCAGGATATTGCAGGCTATGCTGATCATACATTCCCACACTCCTCCCACGTGGGATGCATAGGAAGGATTAAATGTCCATACACAATTATGGGCCTTTAGGTAGCCGTACGTCGCTGAATTGGGGCAAATGCCTTCCTCAATCTGTAATTCCTTGCAAGCTCCTACAAAGTTCATTCCATGGTCAGATCTAAATACTTTGACTGGGCCTTCTTGCAGTGTTGATAAAGCAGGAGGTGTCCATGGATTCAATGACTTCAATGTGGACAGCTCGAATGCTAAGACATGTGAAGAGAACGACCCAACATTTGCTGTTAGCTTGACCATTTCTGGTCCCATGGACAGACACGGACTAAGGGCTAAAGACATCTAGACCTACATTGGTGAATGGCAGTCCAGGACTAAGATGCTTGGGTAGCAGATCACCCACCAGCTGGTGTTGTGTTGCACCCCGTTGTTTGCAACAATGCAGGCACCTGTGCAAGACAGTGGTGATGAGCCTCTTGGCCCCCATGATCCAGAGTCCAGCAGCTCTGATGGCATCTTCTGTGAAGTGCCGGCCTTGATGGTGGACAGTTTCATGGTGGTATTGGACCAGCAGATTTGTCACATGTTAACAAGTGGGAAGGATGACAGGGTGTTTGGTATTTAGGGTTATTTCAGCCTTATCTAGACACCACCCTACTCAAAGTAAGTCGTCGCTATCAAGGAATGGGTTCAGCTTCAGAAGTGGACTGGACTTCAGGATAGGCTTCTTGGCTTTTAGTCACTCAAATTCTACCAGGTAAGCATCTTGTTGCACACTGCATAAGATTCCTCTCTCTGCTTGGAGACAGCTGTCTGATAAGTTCATCTTGTGATGCAAAAAGCGGATGATCACTGCTACAAGAGGTTTCCATCTGGAAAAGCATTCAAAGTGAGCCGGTTCTAGAGTCAAGGGGCAATTTTTCTGTCTCCTTGACCATTGTCGACAAGCAGGTAGCCTGGATGGTTGTCTTCTTGTCCTGTCTGA
This sequence comes from Naja naja, assembly GCA_009733165.1. Classification (NCBI taxonomy): domain Eukaryota; kingdom Metazoa; phylum Chordata; class Lepidosauria; order Squamata; family Elapidae; genus Naja; species Naja naja. Next base: position 72,058,634 of record CM019155.1, read on the forward strand.
GTGACTTGCCAGTAACTTGAGGTCGAATGTCAGCATCTAGAAGCTCCTGGTGTTCTGGTCTCTTGTGTCTAGGTGAGCCAAGAACTCAGGGCCTTTTAGCCAGGTGGACTCTGTCAACTGGAATGTGGGGGTAAACAGTGTAGCATGGTCTACTGGGTTCTGGCCTGTTGTCACATACCACCATTTCTCCAGACATGAAGATCTTCTGATCCATTCCACTCTATTGCTTACATAGACATAGAAGCATCTACTTTCTTTGGGAATGTAGCCCAGAACCACCTTGCTGTCCATATAAAAGGTGGTGGGTTGTAGCTCAAGATCCATCATTTTCATTATCAAGTCTGTGAGTTCTACAACCAGTATGGCACTGCAGAATTCCAATCTTGGTATGGTGTGACCTTGTTGTGGTGCTAGTTTCACCTTTCCCATGATAAAACTGACGTGGATGTCACTCTCCCCACCGTAGACCCTGAGGTATCCCACAGCCGCTATTGCTTTTGTTGATGCATCTGAGAAGACATGCAATTCTTTCTTCGATGCAGCAGCAGGCAAGATGGGAACATATGTGCACTGAACACAGATGTTTTGGAGACAACTCAGGGAGGCATGCCACATCTCCCATTCTTGCTTCTGTTCTGGCAGAAGCAGCTCATCCCAATCTTTAGTGTTTTGGGAAAGCATGTGCAAAAGGAGCCTCCCTTGGATCATTACAGGCACAGCAAACCCTAGAGGGTCAAACAGGCTGTTCACTGTTGACAGAACTCCTCTCTTTGTGAAAATGATTTTCTGGGCTGGGGCTCTGAAGGTGAAGACTCCTTCTTCAAGTCCTAACACAGACCGAGACTGCATTGGATGAGAGGGGTACCGGTGCCAAAATTGAGATCCTTTAGTACCTTGGCAGGATTGAAGGCTTTTAACACTTCTTCACTGTTGGATGCAATTTTGTGCAGCTTGAGGTTGGCTGCCGCTAGCATCTGGTACATTCTTTTTAATATGTCTATGGCTTCAGCCAGGGTGGGTACAGATTTTAGGCCATCATCAATGTAGAAGTCCTGTCCCATGAAGCATCTGGCATCTGTGCCATATTTGGCTTTGCCCACATGAGCAGTATGTTGCAGGCCATAGTTGGCAATTGCAGGGGAAGACCCATTCCCGAAGTCATGCACCCGCATTCTGTATTCTATTACCTGCTGGTTGTGTTGTTCATCACTGAACCACAGGAAATATAGGTAGTTGCAGTGATCTTCCCTGATGAGGAATGAATAAAACATCTGCTGGATGTCAGCCATGATGGCTGTGGCTTCCTTTCTAAAGCAGATGAGCACACCGAGCAGACTGTTGGTGAGACCAGGCCCTGTAAGAAGAACTTTGTCCAGGCCTTGAAACTGCACACTGGCATCGAAGACTACTTGTATCTGGCCTGGTTTTTGTGCATGGTATACTCCAAAGAATGGCAGGTACCAGCGTTCTTCATCTTTCTCCAGAGGTGGGGAAAGCTCGGCATGTCCGTTCTGTACCATCTTGTCCATGAACTCCACTAGGTAAGCTTTCATTTTTGGCTTCTGGTTCAGGATTCATCTCAGACTGAAGAGGCAAGAGAGAGCTTGCTCATGATTGTTCAGCAGGCACTGCCTGTGTATGTGAAAGGGTAGTGGTGCTACCCAGCTCCCAGTGGCATCCTGTTGAAGCTCCTTATTCATGAGCTGCAGAAATTCTTTGTCCTCTATCTACAAGGCCAAGTCATTGTCTTCTTTGCTTGTCTGGAATACTGTTGTTTGTTGAAAGCGTGAAGTGTTCTTAGCATGGTGCCAAGTGGGATGCTCTCCCATTACTGAGAATGGAAGTCACGAAGACATTCATCTGGGTTGGGACCTGCAGCCAATCAACACAAACCATTCCTGAGATGACCTATCCAAGTTCTGTCTTGAGGGCGAATGGGGAGCCTGTTGGTCTCCTGACCATTCCATGGCAAGCAAAGGCATCAGGGGCATCCATTCCCAACAAGAGCAGGATGTCAGCTTCAGGATCTAGGGCAGGAAAGTGATTAGCCATGTGCCTCAGATGAGGTATGGTGCTTACTATCTCTGGTGTTGAAATCTGACTGAGTTATCTGGTAATGCATCCCATTCTAGCAATGGCAGCAGCAGGAACCATGAACTCCTATCTAACAATTCTATGCAGAATCCAATAACTTTCCCCCCCACCATGCACTGGGGCCCAGTGCATGTTGATATCATGAAGTGTGTGTCCTTGCTTTGGACATCAAAGAGGTTGAAGAATGCTGACCTGGCTAATGAGTGGTTGCTTTGTGTATTCACTATGACATACATCTTCACGGCTTCTTCTGGGCATCCTGTGGGGTAGACTTTGGTTAAACAGATCTGGTGGCATGAGAGAGGGAGTGGTGAATCACCACATACTGTCATGCAGTTGACATTTGCGGCCACCTCTGGATGTGGTTTGGTGCCACGCTGAGACTCCTTGATCAAAAGAGGGATAGAAGTTATCTATTGTGGCAGCTTAGCGTCTGGATGCAGAGCACCTGGGTGTTTGTCACATTTATTTATTTATTTATTTATTTATTTATTTATTTATTTATTTATTTATTTATTCGACTTATATGCCACCCCCTCTCCCAAAGGACTCGGGGCGGCTCACAGATTAAAAGAAAATACAACAATAAATTACCTAAAAACTGTATTAAACAAACTAAGCCGAATTAACATTAAAACCCCCAAAGATTAAAATCAAGAAAACCCAAGGAGTCAGCATAGCCCAGATTGTAAAAACAGCCAGGTTTTTAGCTCGTGGCGGAAGGTACGGAGATCAGGAGCAAGCCGGAGCTCCAGTGGAAGGAGATTCCATAAAGTGGGGGCCGCCACAGAATAGGCTCTCCCCCGAGTCCCCGCCAAGCGACATTGAGCCACGGACGGCACCCTGAGGAGGCCCTGTCTATCGCCGTGCAGGCGGTTGGTACTTGAAACTGGGAGGAGTCATTCTCATAAGTATCCTGGACCCATGCCATGTAGGACTTTGAATGTTAACACTAAAACCTTGAATCTCACCCAGGCAACCGAAGCCAATGCAAGTCACGGGAGGGGTGTAACATGGGAGTATCGGGAGGCTCCCAACACTACCCGGCCGCATTCTGCACCAGCTGAAGCCTCCGAGTGGTATGCAAGGGCAGTCCTAAGTAGAGAGCGCTACAGTAGTCCAGTCGGGAGACAACGAGGGCCTGAGTAATGGCGCAGGGCATCCCGTCCAGATATGGGCGGAGCTGGAACCAGCCGGACCTGGGCAAAGGCCCCCTGGCCACGGCTCCCACCTGCTCCTCCAACTTGAGCCGTGAGTCCAGGAGGACCCCAGGTTCCGTGCCCCTGTCCACGGGGTAACACCTCCTCCCCATGACCAAAGATGGAACCTCAGAACTGGACTGGGATGTCGGTATGCACAACCACTCTGTCTTGGCTGGATTGAGTCGGAGCATGTTCCTGTCCATCCAGATCCGCACCGCTTCCAAACAACGGGACATCACGGAGAGAGCATCACTGATGTGGCCCGGGGTGGAGATATATAACTGCTATCATCAGCATACTGATGATAACTCACCCCAAAGCCACGGATGATCTCACCCAGCGGCTTCATATAAATGTTGAACAAGAGAGGTGAGAGAACCGACCCTGAGGTACCCCAAGTGAGAGACCTCGAGTCAATCTCTGCCAACACTGTTTGCATCCCGAGAGGTAGGAGGAGAACCACCCCTGCCAACACAGTGCGCGAGATCCCGACTCCAACGGATCGAAGCCCATTGGTACGGATCCAGGTAGTCTCTTCTCCAGGAAAAGTGGCAATTGCTGGGCCACCACATCTCAACAACCTTTGCTAAAAAGCAAAGGTTGGAGACCGGACGAAAGTTGTTCAACACGGCTGGGTCCAAGGCAGGCTTCTTTTGCATAGGTGGCATTGCACCTTCGCTGCACAAGCTTTGGCCATGTGTTCCATAGACTCACAGCACTTGTAGCAGACTTTATACTCCCTAATCAACCCCTTTTCTTTCATCCAGGGACTTCTTTCCAAATTCTCTGCACTTGTTCAGAGCATGTGAGGATTTGTGAAGTGAACATATCAGATCTTTCTTTGTTTTCAGGGGTTTGCTTTGAGCTTTGTGGGGTTTGTGTTGAGCTTTCTCTGACAATTGCTGTATTCTTCATGGGCAAAGTGGTCACCTCTGTTTTATACACAGAGACATAGGTTTTCCCCTTGCAGTTCATGATGGACTCTTGGCTGAACCAGAGTTCTGACTGGCACTTTTGTCAACTGGATACTATTTTTCTCTGATGCTGAGGTTTTGTGGGTCATTGCATAGTTTCATCTGGTGGACAACAAATTCTTCAAGAATGGCAAAGGTGCTTTGCCCTGAAGGCATCAGATCCATCCTTCACCTAACTGCCATGGTAGTTTTTGAATGATAGTCCTTTGCATCCTGAACTGGTTGAGACAGCTAAGTCCCAGCAAGGTAGGATCTTCTTGCGCTGTCCACAGCTGTGTAAGGATGACAGAGAATAGCTAGCGAGACTGATGTCAGGAAATTAGTTGATATGATCCAGGAGTGAGGTCTCTGTCAATATAGATGCGCCATGCTGCTGATTGAGCATATCCCAAGCTCGACTGAGGGCGATAACTGGGTTACCTAGTTGGGCTGAATAGATGTCTTTTACTATTCTGCAGATTCCAGCCATGCTATCATAAGTCTGAGCTCTTTGGCTGGTAGCAATCCTTCGGGATGAATGGTATTCATAAAAATATGCTTCCATAATAAATATTCTCTGCCCGGCTTGTCAGAGAATTTATACACACCACAAGATGCCAGATCCAGCCTTTCCCACCATGGTGACCATTCACTCCTTCCTCTAAAGGATGGTGAAGCATCCCTTGGGTATGCGGATGAGTTGTAGCCAGGGTGAGGTGGTACAGTGTGCTGTATGGAATCGGTATGAGTATGATTAGGGGCTTCCCCTGGATCCTTGCAGGCATATCTCCCAGGGCATGTGTCAGAGAGGGCTTGTAGTTTTCTACAGGGTGCTTAATGATGCAGGCATCTCCCCATGACACATATGTTGGTTGTTCTCCTCTCTGCTGGGCAGGCCAACCACATTCATTGGGCCTTTTGTCCATGCTTGAATTGCCTTAAAGGCCTAGCAGGAATACTCCTGCTTGTGCACTGAGGTTAGAAATTGTGGCTTCTTGTGTGTCTGCCTGCTGAGGAGCCTTCGCTGTTGCTGATGAGCTAATTTGGTTGTCATGTGTGTCTTGGTTTGTCAGGATAAGTTTTCTAGTTTCAAGGAAGGAGTCTTGTGGTCCAGATCATGCAATGTCAGCTTTCTGACTAGCTTGTAGATCTGGCGGTTGAAATTCTCCTCCTTGTTCCCTTGATTTTGGGAATTTTGCAGTCAACTGCATCACTTCTTCCTTTTTGTTCCATAGCAAATTCTGCTCATCCTGAAGTGAGTTCTGATCATCTACATAGGCCCTGACACATTTGTATGGGTTTTCTAACTTTCTAGGATCGAAGTTGAGGGAAGCACTTTCAACCTCCACCTGTAAAGATGCAATCCATGCTGCCTTTTCTGTTGCCTCCCATTGTCGTTGAAGAAACTCAAGATTGGCTTGGGCTTTAGCCATTTCTTCCCTTTGGATTTTCTCTTCTTTTGCCACATGTAGAGTTTCAGCAGCCACTGCGGCTTCGACTCATGCCTCTGCAGCTTGGGCTGAAAGAGTCTCTGCTCTTGAAGCCTGGGATGACTGGCTGTGATGCGAGGCAGCTTTGGAAGGATAGGAAGAACCTCCGATGAAAGGTTGTTGTGAAGCACTGGTATTCGCTTCAGACCAGGGTGACTTGAGATGGAAGGAGGAGGCTTTTTCAGAAGCTTGAGAGGAAGCCACATGTGACCACTGGGATGGTGCATTGGAGGAGGCTTTCTTAGAATAGTGAGACGAACCCTCATGTGACCTCTGGGATGGTGCATTGGAGCAATGGGTTACTACGGACCCATCCTTCTCGTTCAGTATGTCCTTCACCTGAAGAGCAGTGTAGAGAGAATCTTAGTTGTTTTGAAAGAGCTTCTTATGCTCTTTGCTCAACATCTCTAGGTGTTGCATGTCCCCTTTGAGCTCTGGATCTTCTAGCTGTGACTGGATAGTGATGAGGCATTGTTCACAACCCGTCCATTGTATGTAGAGCCCATCCATCTTATTCAACAATGAGTGGGTGCATTCAGGGAAAAGCTCATCTTTGGGTTTGTGGCAGAGCTGCTGCAACCTCTCCCAGGATTCTTCATAGCATTAATGGCACATGTCCCAGTTCTCCCTCAGGCTTGACTGCATGGCCTCAATAAGCTTTCTATACCACCTCAATTCATAGGTTTTTCGAGATGCCTCTGCCTCTTTTAGATTTTTGACATCCAATTCTGAGTTTGGATCAAGGTTAAGTGAGGGCTTTGGCTTTTCTGGCACCTCAGAGACTTCTGCCATGACTGGAGAAGACTCCATGCCTTAAGAATAACAAGGGGAATTTCCTGAATACTTTAGGAATTTCCAATGTAATTCACCATTTAGTCTCAAGGGTGCGCTGCAGATTTTAGGTGACGTCAATGCAGTTCACTTTTTAAACACTAGGATGCGCTGCAAGTTTTAGGAGACCTCAGTGCAGTTCAATCTTTGACTACTAGGGTGCGCTCCAATTTTTAGGAGATGTCAGTGAGTTCACTCTTTGAACACTAGGGTGCACTGCAAGCTTTAGGATATGTCAGTGCTGTTCACTCTTTGAATGCTAGGGTGTGCTGCAAGCTTTAGGAGATGTCAGTGAGATTCATTCCTTGACCACCAGGGTGTGCTGCAAGCTTTAGGAGATGTCAGTACAGGTAGCTTGAATACAGACATGTAATTTGCAGATTACAGATAATTTGTTTCCATGGAGACCTCTGCAACTCAAAGGGATTCTCTTTGTTGGCAAAGAGAAGGAATTTATAGTCTTGCTTCATTGAAATGGAGTCTTCCTTTTACTTGCAAAGAGAGGGATTGAAACAATCTCTCATTTACTAAAATTGACTTTTTCTTCACATGCAAAGAGAGGCATTAAACAGTTGCTTGTTTTACTGTTCTGTTCCAAATTCTGTTCCTTGTTACAGACAGAAAACTCCACAGAAAGGTATCGCATAGATTAGTTTATTGTCAGGCATCCTCATAACAATAACTCACAATTAATGAAGAGATTCTTCTGATGTTTAATCTTTTCTTTTCATGCAAGTAAAACAAGTTGGCTACATCCCCATATTGAGAAAGTGTGCCTTTCTCAGTAAATCAGGAATTTAAAATATCCTCACTGCCCAGCAAGTAGGCAAACTTGCTCCCAAGCCAGTTAAAAGGCTGACCCTGTTGTATTCTGAAGAAGGGAGTGAGTTTTCACTCAGGTCTGCCTATCAGGTGGAAAGATACTTTAAAATGATTGGTTGGCCTGTCTGACAGCTCCTATAAAAGGAGAACTGTCAGACAGGAAAGTTGCTGGATTGATGTTTGCAATAAAGGAGTTAGCTGTTGCCGCGTCTCCATCTCTTCCTTTCTCCCACTACTGAACACTGATGATGAAGGTTGGATAGGAAGAAAATTAACAAAAAGAGCTGACTACGATCCCAGCCGAGACAGTGGAACAAGCCGCAAATGGTCACCAAAAAGGAGACCCTAAACTCGTGTTTCAGCAAGAATGACCATGCACGCTCCACCCACACTGTTCAACCCAGCCATGGAACATTGGGATTCCTATCTCATATGGTTTGAATGCTTCCTGGAAGCCAACGACCTGCAGGCACTCTCGGATAACCAAAAGCGAGCCCTGTTCCTGAGTTACCATGCCTCAGAAATTTTTGATGCTGCAAAAGAATTGGTGGCTCCAACCGCTGTGCAAACAATACCTTGGGACACGATCCTAAATGCGCTCAGAATGCACTATGCACCAGCACCATCCAAGATCATCTGACACCATGAATTTCACCACCAGAACCAGAACAAAGGTGAATCCATAAACGACTATATCACAGCCCTGCAAAAAGCCACTTTATACTGTGAGTTACGAGAGTTAGAAGAAATTCTGCTAGACAGGCTTGTCTGCGGAGTAAAAGATCTCAACCTGCAGCAGTGCCTGCTCATGAAGCCTAACCTCACGATGGGGTCAGAGCTACTGAAACATTGATTAAGGCAATGGAGGCAATTCAAAAAAATAAAAATACAAATTCCTCACGCCAAACGGCCATGGTTTGGCAAGACCATATCAAACAAGAAGAATCATCATCAGATGAAGAAGAAGTGTGCCACCTTAAAGTAAATAAGAAGGCCACTGAAACAGAAGTATTGCAGTCCACATGTGCCAGATGTAACGGGAATCATTCAAGATCCAACTGCCTATTCAAAGATGCCATCTGTCAGTGCTACGATTGTAAAGGGCATTTGGCTAGAATGTGCTGGGCTAGTCAACCAGTGGCATGCTGCAGAGGTCACACCACCCCACAGATCGCATTTAAAAGAGGACAAGCCTGGAAGCCAAGGAAGAAGGAAGACTGCTATGATGAACCGAAAATGACATTCCAAACAAGATCGGAAAAGCCACCTCACCACAGGCAAAGAAAATCACCGTAACTGTTTCCTTAGAGGGTGCAGCATGTGACATGGAGGTTGACATGGGATCCACTCTTTCAATAGTCTCATGGGCGACAATAAAGAAACTGGTGCCCAACATCACCAGTTTTTTTAAATAAAGACTCAACGCATACATCTGAAAGATTACCAAGGGAATCATATTCTTGTCCTGGGCATTGGAACCTTCCAAGTGGCATTTAAATAATTTAGAGGTCCCCTACAACTAACTATTATAGAAGTTAACCTGCCCAGCCTGCTCGGTCTGGATAGTTTGACTCCCTGGGACTCAGGGTGACTGGTGTCCATGTGATACCAGATGACAGCATAGAGGAACTGCTCCAGGAATTCATGGATGTTTTTGATGATGGATTGGGCAAGTGTGTGGGGTCCCCTATTTCATTTAATCTAGATCCCCAGGTCACCCCAATAAGGCTTAAGCCCCACAAGTTGCCTTTTGCCTTGTGCACAAAAAATAGACATTCAGCTAGACAAATTAATCGCACAAGGAATACTTGAACTGGTTGACCATGCAAAATGGGAAAGCCTTATAGCAGCGATGGCTAACCTTTTTATGTGCCAAAAGTGTGTGTGTGTACATGAGTGCATGTGTGCCTGCACCCATAATGCAATGCATACGTGACCCCCCCATGCACCACATGCCTCTGCACATACATGTGCAACCTCCTGCATATGCCCTGCCCCCTGCGCATGTGCAGCAGATACCTGACAATCAGCTGGCTGTCAGGAGGCACGTGCACATGCGCAGTGGCTCTGTTCTGGACGACGGCTCACGTGCCAGCAGAAATGACTCTGCATGCCATTTCTGGCATGCGTGCCACAAGTTCACCATTACAGCCCTATAGTGACCCCAGTAAAACCAGATGGGTCAGTCCGCATATGTGCAGATTATAAATGTACCCCCAATAAAGCATTATAGCAGCATGCCTATCCTGTGCCAGTAGTGCAATGTTTGCTGCACTCCCTAGGGAAAGGAAAAATCTTCGCCAAATTAGATTTGCCGCAGGCATACCAACAGCTCCCAGTGGATGATGCCACAGCGAAGGCACAAACTATTGTGATCCATCAAGGAGCCTTTAAATGCAGCAGGCTCCAATTCGGCATTAGTGTAGCTCCTGGGCTCTTTCAAAGCCTCATGGAGCACCTCCTACTTGGGATTCTGGGATAATCTCATATTTTGATGACATATTGATTACAGCAGAATCAAATGAGGATCTATTAAACCGATTAACTAAACTATAAAGAAGATTTCAGGAGGCAGGGTTAAAAGTAAAAAAGGATAAGTGTCAATTTGTAGTACCCAGGGTTGAGTTTCTAGGTTATTTAATAGATGCATCTAGGTTACACCCTACCAAAGAAAAAGTCAGGGCAATTCAAACCAAACTGAATCGCAAGCATTCTTGGGGCTGCAAAATTTTTATAGCGTTTTTCTCCTGAGAAAGGCAACCATAGCTGAACCCTTACACCAACTCCTAGGGAAATAGATTAAATGGACCTGGGGCCATAGAGAAGCTGCTGCTTTTGTGGCTGTAAAAAAAAAACTCTTGTCCTCTGACTGTGTTAGTCCAGTATTCAGGATCACTACCAGTCACCCTCATGTGTGATGCCTTTAGGAGTCAGGGCAGTCCTCAGTCACAGGATGCCTAATGGGACTGAGGCCCCTATAGCCTGCTACTCAAGAATTCTCTCTGGGGCCAAAAGAAACTACAGCCAGTTAGATAAGGAGGTGCTGGCAGCTGTTGCCAGTGTAAGCGGTTCCACGAATACTGATATGGTAGACATTTTGAACTAGTGACTGATCACAAACCACTGTTAGGACTACTCACTGGGATCGGTCCACACCTAATATTTTATCACCTCGCCTGATGAGATGGATGATTTTCCTAGCTGCATACAGTTATCACCTGATCCACCGACCAGGGAAATCTCTGGGACATGCAGATGCACTAAGTCGCTGCCCATTACCAGACACAGTGCAAGACCCAGACCCAGCTGCAACTGTTCTACTCTTTGAAGAATTACCCAGCCCTGTTACGGTGGTTGAGATTGCCTGCCACTCAGCCAAGGACAAGTCCTTGGCACAAATACTGAGCTGGGTGGGAAGGGGATGGCCTAAGGGGCCAGTAGCTGAAGACCTAAAACCATTCTTTTTTTAAAAATTACATTTATATGCCGCCCTTCTCCGAAGACTCAGGGCGGCTTACAATTTCCCCAACCCAATGCTCAGCAATAGCCTTCATTCCATGTATGCCTGTCTACTAAGTGGCATCTTACACAAAGTCAGCTTATTGCCCCCAACAATCTTGGGTCCTCAATTTTCCTACCCCGAGAGAATGGAAGGCTGAGTCAACCTTGAGCCTGGTGGGATTCGAGCCTGCAGTAATTGCAGGCAGCTGGAACTTAAGTGCTAGGCATTTAACAGCCTGCACCATCAAGGTTTCAATTGACAATTCTTCAATTGACAACATGAATTATCAGCACAAAAGGGGTGTTTATTGTGGGGGGAGCGAGTTATTGTTCCACTGAAATTAAGACAATAAATCTTGGAATTATTGCATGTTGGGCACCCAGGGATTGTATGCATGAAAACCCTAGCTAGGAGCTATATATATGGTGGCCAAATCTAGATAAGGACATAGCAGACTGGGTAGGCACCTGTAGCCATTGCCAAGAGTCAAGACTGGTTGCCTCAGCTGCTCCAGTCAAAGAGTCTAGGATACATGTAGATTTCAGGGGGCCATTTCATGGGCTAACATTCATGGTCATTGTAGATGCCTATTTGAAATGGTTGGAGATTGTGCTCATGCAATCAACAACCACCAAAGTGGTTATAAAAAATTTATAAAAGCATTGAGAAAAGTATTCTCAATGCATAGCCAACTGGACATCATCATCTCAGATAATGGGCCACAATTTACAGCCACCCCTTTTGAAATGTTCCTAGCAGACCAGGGAATCTGCCATGCATTAGTTGCCCCATTTCACCCTGCTGGAAATGGGCAGGCAGAGCAGATGGTGAGAACCACAAAAGAGGCATTGTCCAGAATGGGCCCCAAAGACTGGCAGAAATGCATAGATTCCTTGCCGCTAGTACACGTCATGCTGCATGCCACAACAAAATGAGGCCCCGCTGAACTATTGATGGGTCGCAGACTTAGAACCAAGTTAGACTGTTTGCACCCCAGCTACAATACAGAAACATCCTCTGACTCAACTAGCAAAGTCAGGTCATTTAAAATAGGAGACGGGGTGCGTGCCCATAATTACACAGTGGTAGTCTCTGGGCCCTGGACTAATAATAGCAGTTACAGGACCAAGATCCTACAAGGTAGAGTTAGAAGATGGGCACATATGGAGAAGGTATATAGACGAGTTAAGCCGATTAGGAAACCTTCTCTGCCATCAAACAGAACCAGAAACACCAAAAGACTATCTTACCACAAGAAATAATAAAGACTTTGAATTCCCACCTAAAGCTAGCTCAATCCCGGAGAGAGAACAACTACACGTACCTGTGGAACCGGGAATCCAGTGTAGAGACCTTCGCAATTCAACTCCAGGAGAAATAGTCACGCCCCAAGAGGAGTTCCAGCAGGTTCCACTGGCTGAGCAAGAAGCAGCAGCAGACCCAACCAGTCTAACCACTGCCCCACCACCAACTGAATTGTGCATGTCTGAATGTGTCCGTAAACACCCTGCCTACCTGCGTGATTACGTCAGAAAGCCAAGTTACCCTATTGAGTAAAAGTTTAGCTAAGAGAGGAGAGGTGTTGTATTCTGAAGAAGAGAGTAAGTTTTTACTTTGGTCCGCCTATCGGTTGGGAAGATACTCTGTGGTGGCGCCCACTTTGTGGAACCAGCTTCCCCTGGAGCTATGATTGGCCCCTGACCTCCGTTCCTTTTGCTGCGGCCTAAAGACTTGGTTATTCGAACAAACCGGCCTAGACAGGTGGGGGGGCTTTTGTTTTAAATGTTTTGTGGGTTGGATTTTAATATTTATTTGGTCTAATTAGTTTAATTTGTTTTTAATTCTTTTAATTTTTGTAGTGGGTGTTTTTATGTGAGCTGCCCTGAGTCCTTCAGGAGATAGGGCGGCATATAAGACCAATTAAATAAATAAAATAAATAAATAATAAAATGATTATTTGGCCTGTCTGACAACTCCTATAAAAGGAGAACTGTCAGACAGGAAAGTTGCTGGGTTGATGTTTGCAATAAAGGAGTTAGTTGTTGCCGTGTCTCCGTCTCTTCCTTTCTACCACTACTCAACAGACCCAGTGGCCAATCAGAAATACAAATATGACCACATGACATAAAACTACATTTCCCAGAAAGCAATCCCTTAAGGAGACAGCTCTTAATTCCTAAACTAACTATATACTATCTAACCAGCACAGCCGGAATCCTGACACCTACATTTATCAATATTAGGAAGGATTGCCATGATAAAAATGAATATCCTACCAAAACTGCTTTTTCTGTTCCAAACAGTACCTATAAAAATTGAAAAGAAATTATTTGATGATTTGAACTAATAGATGTTGAAATTTATTTGGCAGGGAAAAGAAGCGAGAAAAAAATTGAAAATGTATAAAAAGGCTATGCTAAAGAAACAAGTTTTAACTGATGAGATCCTGATTTGAAAGTGGATTTAAAAATGACTGATCTCAAGAATGACATAGAAAAAGATATTATAAGACATACCAAAGAAACCAGCTGAATAATTAATAAACCAAGATATTTTTCCTACATCGGTTTACAAAAAAGGTTTGTAAATCAAGTTTCACAATAACATTTGAAGGGAGTAAAGATCGAGATAGTTAGAAATAAAACAAAATATAAAATTAATTTATTTAATCAAGATAAAAATAATCTATTATTATTTCTGGTAATCCCTAATAGATTTTTGCCAACTGAAATGTTAAAGCATTTGTTTATAGATAAAATGTAGGATATATGAAGAAGAGAATATTTGTCATATTTTAAAAGAAAATGATAAGTTTTTGAAATTGTTTATATTTGTTGTAACGAAAGGGAAAAAGTCTCTCCTTTATACATTCTTTCTTCTTTCTTTATATTATTTTTCTTTCTTTTCTGTTTCTTTTTATTTTTTCTTTTCTGCACCTATCTTTTTCTTTTTATTCCTTTTTAAATTAGTTTTTCCTATTGTAATTGCAAACTTTAATAAAATAACCACAGGTAGTCTTCAACTTATTGCCACAATTAAGCCCCAAATTTCTGTCACTAAGAAAGTTGTTAAGTGAGTAGTGCCCCATTTTAAGACCTGTCTTACTACAGTTGTTAAGTGAATCACTGCAGTTGTTAAGTTAGTAACATTAAGTGAATCTTTCTTCCCTGACTGATTTTGTTTGTCAGAAGTTTACAAAAGTTGAACATCTGACCCTGTCATAAATGAGTCGCTTGCTAAGTATCTGGATCTTGATCACATGAACACGGGGATACTGCAACAGTTGTAAGTGTGAAAAACAGTCATGAGTCACTTTTTTCAGTGCTGTTGCAACTTTGAATGTTGTGAATCAAGCAAACTGTTGTGAATTGAGGGCAACTTGTATTAAGGAAGTCTCCCACTGATGCACTCATTGCTACTGCAACTGAGTCCATCTATCTTGTTATTGATCATTGTCTTTTTCTAATTGGCTCTGAATAATCTTATAAAATCTGAATTGCTTTATAATGTATCATTTATGTATCATTTTACATTTAAAGGACAATCTTTAGCTTGCATTTAACCTCTCCACCCCAGCCCATTGTAATATGTTTACAACCAATGCGGGGATCTCCCTGGATAGACTCATGATCTTGGCAAAGGATATTCCTTTTATTTTCAGTCCTGCTTGTTAAGCAGACAACTTCTGTCGACTTGGGGGCATGTTGCTGACTTGGATTAACATAACTGAAATGAAAGATAGAGGTGAAAACTTTGCAGTAGATCTGGGAAAAATATGGGTAGTCCTTGACTTACCACAGTTTGTTTTGTGACCGTTCAATGTTACAATGGCACTGAAAAAATAAATTCTGCTAGAGTTTCTGTGGAGTAAAAGATCTCAACCTGCATGGTGCCTGCTCTCAAAACCTAACCACACGGTGAAGAGGACACTAGATGAGGCCAGAACTACTGAAACATTGATCAAGGCAATAGAGGCAATTCAAAAAAATAAAAATACAAATTCCTCATGCCAAATGGCCATGGCTCGGCAAGACCATATTGAACAAGAAGAATCAACAGATGATGAAGAAGATGTATGCTGCCTTAAAGTAAATAAGAAGGCCACCAAAACAGAAGCATCGCAGTCCGCATGCATAGGCACTGTCCAAGATTGTCCGATGCCATGAATTTCACTGCCGGAATCAGAATGATGGCGAGTCCATTAACAACTACATTGCAGCCCTGCAAAAAGCTGCTTTATACTGTGAGTTCCAAGAGTTAGAAGAAATTCTGCTAGACAGGCTTGTCTGCAGAGTAAAAGATCTCAACCTGCAGCAGCGCCTGCTCACGAAGCCTAACCTCACGCTGAAGACAGCACTAGATGGGGTCAGAGCTACTGAAACATTGATTAAGGCAATGGAGGCAATTCAAAAAAATAAAAATACAAATTCCTCGCATCAAACGGCCACGGCTCAACAAGACCATACCGAACAAGAAGAATCAACAGATGATGAAGAACTTGTATGCAAATATCTCATAACAACAGAAACGTTGGGCACAATTGTGGCCGTAAGTCAGGACATAGGAAAAGGAGAATGATGTAAAGATTACAATATAGTATATGAAGAGCCCGCAACAAAGCTTAATGCAGAAAGGTTTGCAGTATACCCAGCACTAATAGATATGACAGATGAAAATGTTACTGAAAAAAAGAACATTGCTTGCATATTTGGTTTGCTTCAGTATTATAGTCTAGATCAGGGGTTCTCAAAATGTGCTCTTTGATAACAATAAAAGAAGAGAACCTGAATATCCAAAGGTTTGATTTTGTTTTGGATTTGCCAGGATCTAACGAATTTTGGATTCCAAAAATATTTTTCTTTGATTTTATAATTGTACATGTTTACTCAACATATCAAATAGATTAGTAAGTCTTTAAAAATATTGATACTGGCTCTGTTTTGACTGTGTTATGCCATTGTTCTTGGCTGTGTAAGCACACATGTGTCTGTTTTATAGCTTATTTTATATACTGATATATATGAAGTGAGATCACTTCTCCTCCATTCTGCAAGTCTGCACTAATGGAATAATAACTTGGTTGTCTGTTTAGAATAGACTGCTTTTCCATAAATCCTTACATCACGCTTCCAGAGGATCCAAATGTAGTTCACTATATAGTGAGACAAACTGATGCGATATATTACCACCACCTAGTGGCCATTAAACAAAAATAAAATCTCCTGGGTTGCCAAATACTTGTCTTTATAAATCATTTTTAAAACTTCAGGAGAGATTTTAATTTAAAAATATTAAATTTTGCATTTGAAGGGATACTTGTATTCTCTGGGAAAATAAAACTACACTCAAGAGAATCGATAAACAGTTATATTGTAATCATCACCATCCTTGGCATTTTTCTCTACAGGTTTTCAAATTGCTCAGCATCCTTCTTGTGCTGGAGCTAGATGCAATACTCCAAGTATATTCTACCCAGTGCTACCAGCCTAAAAAAGAGCCATCACTTTTCATACTTCTGACTCTACTCCTGTGTTTACATTTGCACTTTTGGCATCAGCTGCAGCACTGCTAATTCATATTTAATCTGTAATCTATGGATACTCAGACTCTTCTTACAAATATTATTGCTGAGCCTGGGAACAAATTATCTTCTGTCAATGCATCTGATTTTTCCAACCTAGGTGTATAGTCTTATACTTCTAACATACTGTGGGATGGAACCCAAGGGTCAAAACAATGATGAATGTTACAACAGGCACTATAACTTTACCACACACAGAACTGTACACATTCTGCTAGAAAGAAGTTCCTGGAAGATGGGCTCCCTCCAGCATGAATCCCAAAGCTCAGAAGATAAAAACCCTCTTGTCCCGGTGACAGACCCATACTGGAAGAATGTCCTGAACATTTGCTGTGCCTTCTGAGCTATTAGTAATTCCCTTACCTTGTATCAACTGCAAGTTTGATAGACTTCCTTTTTCTCCACTTGTCTAAATCATCTATAAAAATGTTAGTGAGTGCTAGCCCTAGGGAAAAGAAACTATGGGTACCTCCCTACATACCACCTTTTGTTCATGTAGACAACAATTCACTAAGAACAAACAGAGTGAAGTTATTTAACCAACTGCAAATACACATAGGGCTGGGACTATCCATTCCAAAACATTTCATGTTATCAAGAAAATGGCTATGGTCAACTGATTTACAAATGTGAACAGTGTCACTCTTGCCCCCATGCCCGGACTTAAAGTTCTCCCTGTTTATTTCTCATATTCTGCACATTGGTGCATAGGCATCTGAACACTTCAATACTGTCCTTTTTAGTTTGCTTACTTCAGCCCAGATAAAACTATGTGATGAATAATTCAGGGTCATGCCATGCATGGTATTAGTGAGATGTAGTTATATGTGATTATCTGCTGTATTATTTTCAATGAATAAATAGGCTTATTTATCTATTGTTTTGGCATCTATATCATATTCTTCTATACCAAAGACCTGTTCAAGATTGCATATAGAAAAATAGAGAGAGAAGAAAAATGTACAGTGGAAATTTGGGTCACAGCTGTAATCCATTCCAGGAATTTGGTTGCAACCTGATTTGGTCATGACCGGAAGTGAGACTGACTGCACATGCACATATAAAAAAATGGGGCAAGGGAAAATCGCCACAGCAGGAAAAATCACCATGGCTGTTTGATTGCCACCCATGAATGTGTTCGTGACCAGAGTTGAACATTTTGTGGACTTTTTGGTCAGCTCCCGATTTGATTGTGCTCAGAAGCATTCATGACCTGAGATTCTACTGTACTTTTTTGACAGATTTGGCAATAATTTATTACAATAATGAAAGGACATAATAAAATATAATAGACACAGCAGTTAAAATATGAATCAGATACTCTCATTTTACAAAGGTTGCCAAAAAGAAGCAATCTGAAAGTAGAGCATCCTGGGAGATAGATTATTTCTTTCCATTTTGTGTTGGGTTAAGAAAACAAAAAGAGAATATTCTAAAATTGAGAAAAATCTTACATGGACATTGCACTTTTCCTGTGCTCATTTTCTGCTTGCTGCACCATACACCTTATCAGAAACATACATACCTCAGGTTATTGGGAAAAGAACAATCAGCCAAACTTCAAGGCATAGTTCTCTTCTAAGTTCATGTCTAAAACAATATGTAAAATTCCATCAGTGTGGACACTCGAATAGCTCAGATTTTATGCCCAAGATTGAATTTGATGATGTGACAATTTTAAATTTTATTAAGCAAAAAAAAAAAAAAGCTAGCCTCATGGGTTGCAAAGATAAATCCTCTGAATTATATCTCCAGTGGCTTGTTTCTTTTTTTCTTTTGTTATTGCTTTCTTCCATTCTTCATAATTTGTTAATCTATATTTTTCTTTATTTCTATATATTGATCCCTAATTATTTTCTGTTCCCATAAATACAAAGACAAAGTAGGGTTTTCAATTGTACTAAGATTATTTAATTTATAAATCTTGAGTGGCAGCCTTTAAACTTCTGGAAATTCAGGTTGAGAAACATCACAGATTGTAGATGCTCTGGCCAGTACTTTTTATTTTTATTCTATGATCTTCTACAATGGGAGCTATCAATTGCCACAAATGGTTTCTGCCACGGGAGGCTGAAGCAGGAAAGCTTGTAATACCAACAAAGATTTCTACTCATATTTACCTTCCTGTCCAGCTCTCTTGCTCTAATTTCTCATGCCAACAGATTATTTTTTCAAAGCATCAAAGCAAATTTCATGTGCATCAACGCAATCTTTTAATAATACTGCTATCTTGCAAGTTACTATGAAATATATGTGAAGCTACTTGGCCAGCATTAGTGCTCAAAGGAGGGAAGAGGAAGCACTATTTTCTTTATAGAGCTCCAGCTAAGCATTTGATTATCTTTCTTTCTGAAGCAAAGCTAATCTTGAGAAACCACAAAAAAGAGAATCGGTGCAACCCAGACCCTCTTATCAAGCATTACCCCAATGGTGAATGTGAAACTACATAAAGATGTTTACTGACAGACTAATAAACAAATGGACCTATCTCAATGTAACCTTGATGAATGGTGCATCCAGGTGTTTTCAATAATGGCCATAAGCACTATAACTCAGAGTATTTCTGATTCCAGTATAATGCATTATTAGGCCATTAGAGGCTGAGGATTGAGGACCATTTGTACTCAGGCCTATCAATAATGCTGCTTCCCAGCTTACTTTTAGACCAGGGGAATTAGTCATACTGATATTCTATTTAATAAAAACCTAAAGAAGCCACATCAAGAATTGCATTACATTTTAACAGGGTTACAGCAGCCCAGGAGGACCACAAGTTTAATTTTCATAAGAGCATTCATTCCTCAATTATGTCAAACATGAAAATGTAAATGGCAAATTTAATGCTAACAATATCCCTCAAAGCACATTGGCAGGTAGTAGCCATTATGTTGAATGAATGCAGGCAGCATAGCAAGCAGGACTAAGAAGACAGCAGGGAAGGGAATTAAAAGCAAAGTTGAGTTTTACCAATTAAGCTGTGGACATGGGGCCAGAGATCATCCAGTATGCATGTGGACTGTAGAACTTCTCTTTCTCTTCCTCCTGAAAGTATTTGCTGATGGTGCAAAGCATATTTAATTTGGGCAGGTAGCAACAGCCAGAGAAACACTTAATAAGCTTCTTGACATTTTTTCAGATAAATGGAATGGTTCAGTTATAGGCAGTGGTGGGCTGCAACTGGTTTAACAATGGGTTTGGTGAGTGTGTGCGCTCAAAAAACACTGGTTTTAACCTCAACAGCTTATCTTCTAGGGCAGCCCCAGTAAGTAGAACAGCTAAGGTGCAGGAATCCGCTGTGTCCAGCGAATCAGCTGAGCTGAGAAAGATGGAAATATAGGACAGGATATGGTGAGGGTGGGTGGGCAAGGCCAGCTGATGGTTGGAACTACCAGTTCGCTAGAACCGGTCCAAACTGGCAGCAGCCCACCACTGGTTATAGGCTGCAACCACTCTGTTTATGCAGTGATTTGTGTCTGTTAGAAAGTAGAACTTTCTGGAGTTACTATGCAGTTTACAAATTAGTAGAGTTTGATGGGGTGATCAATCCTACCAATGACAGGGTGGCATTGAGCACCCCACTGTGATACTGTAGGACACGCCCCTGTCAACTGTCATTTTCTCTGAGGAGATTCTGTGGAGACTCATTTTGTCTGAGGAGATTGGAGATATTGAGAAGATCCAAGACTCTGAGGAGATATTGGGATCTGACAGACTGAGGTCTGTGTATGAGAAGATATAGCAAAGGGATCTGAGAGAAGATCTATAACCAAAGAGAAAGGGACTTTCTAAAGAGGTTAGCTATATCTAAGAAGAGGTTATGAGAGGAAGAACTGTGAATCTCTCATAGTGACTTCTAGTTCCTTGAAGGATTATTTAAAAGGAATGAAAGAAGAAAAGACTCTGTAGATATTTATTAATAATATATTTATTGATTGTTCTGTTCTATCAAATAAATCTGTTTTGATCTGACAGAACTTGGCATTGCAATTTATTGAATGACTCTGTGAAATAGATATAGGTTTAAAGATCCAGGTCAAATTCAATTAATATTATTTAACAGTGTCTTATGTTTTTCCCTTAGATGGGGTCCTCTTTACCTTCCAAGCCACCTGACAGTCAATTGTATTATCAATCTCTATTGTTATGATTAGGATTATAAATAAGATCTTGAAATCACCAAAGCCATATTGTCTGAACAATTTTATCTGCTGTGTTCAATTTTTTTTCTCATGGCTCTTAGCTAATTTTAATTTTATTTTTTAACTGCTTTAAAGCCTATGGAAACATCTGAGTTTCAATTTGTCTTAAGATGACCCAGGACATTTTTTTCTTCTCAGACAACCCAACTGTGCTGTGTCTGTGGAAATAGTTGCAAAGACCTAGCAGGTCATTGTTGTCCATTGTCTCAAATTAACATGATTTCATAGGACAAGTAACTGAAAGTTAGTGCTCCCAGAATAGAACAAGATTGTTTATTTAACTGATATAATCTCTGATTTTGAAGTTGAAAACAATATAAGGCTAGAGCCTCAGATAGGGATTGCTTAGTAGTCTTAAGCACTCTTACAGAGAGCCAAAGAAGGCAGAAAAATTTCTTGACTGCTTTTTTCTAAATCAATGGTTCACAAACAGGAGAATCCAGAGACAAGTTTGAAAAACTGAATTACATCATATATACTACTACCAAGCAGTAACACTGATGTGGGTAAAAGAATGGATTGTATTGAGAAATACTAGATTGTTAACATTGGAAGATCATGATATACAATTGGGGTGGCATGAATTTTTATGGTATAAGGACAATGATTGCTTGGGGGGGGGATTTTGGATATGGGACAGATTTAGAAAAATGGCAGAAACTATGGCCTCTAAACTATAAATTAACAATATCAACAGCATATAAAGAGAATTTGTATAAGATGTTTTACAGGTGGCATTTACCCCCAGCAAGAATAGCAAGGATGTTCAAGGACAAATCAACGAAATGTTGGAAATGTCATCAGATACCTGGATCATATTATGATATGTGGTGGACGTGTGTAGAAGCCAAAAGATACTGGACTAAAACTCATACATGGCTGGAAAAAAAGGCAAAACAGCATATAGACTTGAGACCAGAGATATTTTTATTGGGTATTTTACCTGAAGGATAAACAGAGAATTGACTTATTTGATTATTAATGTTTTAACTGCAGCTAGAATTGTATTTGCTCAAAATTGGAAAAATGAAAAAATCCCGATAGAGGAGAAGGTGATTAAAAAAATAATGGCATGTGCAGAGGTGAGTAGATTAACATTGGCAATTAAAGAGCAAGAAGAAAAAGAATATTATAAAATATGGGATTCATTTTATCAATGGCTAGATAGAAAAATAGAAAAATGAAATATATTACAAATATATATTTGTATATATTACAAATATATTGTCCCCCAGCAAGTTGTCCTGCAGTGAGTTGGCTGCAGCGAGATGACCACAAAGAGATGGCCATGCTGGGTTGGCCATGGCAAAATGTCTGCAGAGATTTGACTGCAGGGAGTTTTCCCATTCCACTTATTGACCCCCATATATTCTGGCAACAGCAAGTTCAGATCAAATGAATGGCTGCATTTAATTATACTGACCTGCAAAGTGTCTATGTAATAAAAGTGGAAGTAGTTGTAAGTTGTTCATTATTTACCTAAAATATAATGATTTAATTTCCTGATTCTCAGACAGTACAAATATGTGTGTGTGGTTCTTTTAAGAAAAAGAGTTTTTTTCAGGACATATTTCTAAATTACTTTAGTTATAATGTAGTATTAGTGGTTTCCAATTTAATGGGGAAAAACCTGAGATTTTTAAGATAGTTGTGTTTCAACTGTTCAAAGCCTTTGATTATATACAGATATCTAGTATAAAAATAATAATGTGAGACAAAGATATTCATGATCTAGTGTTTTCTCTTAGGTACATCATTCTTTCAAGAGAGGGAGGAGAGAGAGCTAAAAACCAGTAATCAGTACCTTTTTATACTTAGTGGGAGGGGAATATGCAGTGATGCATCATGGAACTTGTATGCTTAATATTAGGAACAACAATGAACATTTACTGCTTTATTCATATAAGAAAAAATGTTCATTGTTGTTCCTAATATTAAGCATACAAGTTCCATGATGCATCACTGCATATTCCCTCCCACTAAGTATAAAAAGGTACTGATTTCTGGTTTTTAGCTCTCTCTCCTCCCTCTCCTGAAAGAATGATGTACCTAAGAGAAAACATAGACATGATGTAAGTTTATATTTCTACAATAAAAGGATTATTCTGATCATAAATATTTTTGAAGATTAATTTTGGCTAGATCCATTAAAAGTTATCAACAAATGGTAGCAGAGATCGGTTGCCAAATTAACTTGAACAAAACATGTCAGGATCAGAAAAAAAATCCAGAATTAATACATGAGCCTTCACCAGACAGATGGCAGCTCAATTGACACCAATGGGAGCAATAATAGGAACTGCCTTGGATGAAGAAAGTAAAACTCCTACAGCTGAAAGAAATGAAACCCAGGAGAAAGACAAAATAACTGACAAAAATGAAGATTTAAAATCAACCCTACTCAGAATCATTGAAATGTCAACAGGCAACAAGGACCCGATCACAGAATTAAGAGCACTTTTTCAAAATATAGACAACCCTCAAAATGAAGAAAAGCAAACAGAGAAAGAAAATAAAACAGCAAGCACTGAACCGGTAAGTCCTTTACAATCTTGTTTAAACTTACTGGAGGCGGGAAAACATACTGAGACCCCATTTTCAGATCTAAACAGCCCAGAGCCACAGCCAATAGAAACGGCTGACCAGCAGCCAATCACTGCAGGAATTTTAAAATGGAAGGTGGGAAAAAAGGAAAAGGATAACCCTGAAAAGAATGAGGAAGGGAGAAACAGGCAGAATGATCATGAAACTAACGAACTATTTTGTGAGGGTGGCTGGTCAGTTCTTCATTTGACAAGACCAATAACACCAGATAACAGAGAACCAAAGACTAACACCCAAAATAAATGTGTCAACAAAAAACCTCCCTCAGAACAGGAAATCTCAAGAGCGATTGAAACACTCACAGAAGCATTTGGAGCTGCATTCACACCCCCGACTCCAAAACAATCACAGACAATGAGCACCCAACTCCCAGCAACCACAGGCAGTCTCCCAGCACCTTCAGTCAACATTCCAAAGGCTCCAGAAGCAGCTGCAATGTTCCCAGAAGCCGATCTCCAAGCAATTAAGCACTTCTCGCTCCCGACAGCTTCCCTGACTTCCGCAGCAGTCCTAGTGCCTCCAGATTACTTGCTAGCCCAACAAATAGCACTGCTTCAGGATGCTACAGCCCCCCAGTCAGGAATTAAGAATGAAACCACAGCTCCAATGCAATCAAAAGATTATTAAGATATCTGAAACATACCGCTGATGCGCTTTTGTCACTTAATCCAAATATGTCAAGCACCCCTAGACTTTCATGTTACGCAGATGCCACTTGGGCCGGAGATGTCAAAACACGAAAAAGTACTTCAGGGTATGTTATTTTTCTGAATGATAGTCCTATACATTGGTATACCAGAAAACAAAAACTTGTATCAACTTCAACTACAGAAGCCGAATTTGTTTGTTTATCAAAGGCCACAAATAACTTAATTTGGTTCGATGATTTAGTGATGGATATTTGGAAAGAACCTTCATACCCCATAATCATTCAGGAGGATAACAAAGCAGCAATAGATATATCTAAAGCCGATGCTGTTGGCCACAGGTCAAGACACATCGACATTAAGTACAAACATGTGAGACAGTTGTCAGAAATTGGATTCATAAAAGCTGTACATTGTGAGACTAAGGAACAAACTGCAGATATTTTGACCAAGCCCCTTCCCTCAAAACAACATTCATATCTGACAAAGAAGCTGTGTATAAATATATAAATGATGTATGATAATATCTATGTTAATGTTCCTCCAATGATAAACCAGTTTGACCTAAGAAGGGGAATTGTTAAGGTAAAATGCCAAACTGCTTTATTCATATAAGAAAAATGTTCATTGTTGTTCCTAATATTAAGTATACAAGTTCCATGATGCATCACTGCATATTCCCCTCCCACTAAGTATAAAAAGGTACTGATTTCTGGTTTTTAGCTCTCTCTCCTCCCTCTCCTGAAAGAATGATGTACCTAAGAGAAAACATAGACATGATGTAAGTTTATATTTCTACAATAAAAGGATTATTCTGATCATAAATATTTTTGAAGATTAATTTTGGCTAGATCCATTAAAAGTTATCAACAGTGAGATGACCTGGTTGTAGACTGCATGCAAAAGTTTAGTTGTGGGGGCCAAATCTTTTGGTTTAAATATGTTTTGTTGTAGCTAGATGTTTTATTTTATGGTTGTGAACTGTCAAGAGTTTGGTATAAGATAGTGATTATTTATGCTATAAATAAAATAAATAAAGACTTGGGCATGAACACTGAGATTATTCTCAATTATTTTTCATTTTCTTCATTTAAATTTGCTGCAATTTCTTTCAAATGTAATAGAGAAAGTAGCCTATTACATCTACATGAATTCTTTTGATCTGGAAGGATTAATTATGCCACCAGAACAAAACTTTGAGGCAGAGTCCTAGGTGTGGCAGTTAAATTGAGAGTCAGAATTTCTCAGGAAAACAATTAATCACCCAACTTCAGGGAAATGCAAGTAGGGAGGAATCCATTAAACTATGGGGGGGGGAGCACCAGAATTAAACTTCAGTAGATATAAGAATTGCATTTTCACCCTGACAGAGAGAGCAATCGTGTATTTGAGTGGTTTCAGCCAAATATGCATTAAATAGATTCATATTTAGATGTTCTGTGTCTTGTATTTGAAAGTCTTCAGCTGAGTTCGAGTCTAAGAGCTATATCAAGACAAAAAAGTTTGGAAATTACTGCTGAGTTCTGATCAATAAACTTTGTTTTGGATGCCATTATATACCCAAGATAAAGAAGTAAAAAACATTTAGCAAAGGAAGCATTACAAATTACTTAATTTTATTACTTTCATTACATTTCTTATCTATTGCTGAATGAAGTTGCATCAGGGTTAGCAAGATAAAAGACCTCTCTGCTGAAAGATAGCAATTATTTGAAATGGGCTGAACTCATTTTGAGAAATACTCAAATCCTATGGTGGTTAAAGAGAGGAAAGCTATATCAAAGGAAAGAGGCTTAACTTTTAGAAACATCTCAATTCATTTCTAATAGCTGACTTTAAGAAATAGAATCTGGCAGAATTTATGGATTCTTAATCATTATAGCTTGTTGGATATAACTGTAATTCTCACTGTGTTAAAAAAATAATTGCATAGTTAATCCACTGTGTTTAGAGAAAAATGTTTTCTTCCTTCCTCTCTTCTTAAAAATCTAATGTCATCTAACCGTGGATATGTTCCCAGAGATTAATTGATCAAGACATTGTTGATTCATAATTTTTTTTCATGACAATCTATTCCCTAGTCTGGTGCTTTAGGTCTTTCAATAGTATACATATTGCTACTGACCATCCTCTTCTTCTTTTTAAAGGAAACCAACCCTGTTCTTTGGAAGGACAATACTGAAGCTGAAGCTGAAATACTTTTGCTATCTAGTGAGAAAAATACACATTGGAAAAGACCCCAATGTTGAGAAAGACTGAAGGGAAAAGGAGAGGGGATGGTAAAAGATGATATGGTTTGATAGTTTCATAGATGCAATGAACATGAATTTGAGCAACCTCCAGAAAACAGGGGAGGACAGGGGAGCCTGGTGTGCCATGGTCCAAACAGTCAAACATGATTTATTTAGCAACAGAACAAGAATAACAAATCCTTTTCTTCTATTTTTTCCACCATTTCTAGCATTTAGACCTTATCCAGAAAGTTAGGTTTTCATTTAAGATGCTGAAGTTGGATAATTTGAACCCAGTCATTGGTTCCTCAAGTAAGAACTGTAAGTTGATTCATTTGATGATCCATTAGTTTGGATTCTTGGCTTTTACTGTATTCTCAGGAATGTTCTGGTGAGAATTTCACTGTTCTCTCAAACAGATTTCTGATTGTAGAATATAAAAAAATATTCTTTCTACACATATATCTGATTAATTTAATATACCTTGGCATGATACAAAACTGGTATGCACCTTGCCAAAGTCTCCATTTTTGAAAAAGAAATCAAAAGTTACTGGTTGATAACTGACTTCTCTAATAGAGTAAGTCTCTCACAAAAGTTCTAGCCTAGGAGTGATGACCCCATACTAATCCATCTCTAGATTTGATATGTTTAAGAGCTCTCTAAGGATACAGATGTAGTACTTTGCACACAAGACCTACACAATCTTTTGGATCTTTTTGAAGCAGCCTATATAAAACCTCTCTTTTTTGCATTGTTAGTGCCTCTTTTTCATATTCCCACTGCTGCTTCAGAAACTGGCCCATTTGTTTCAGCATGTGTATCCATGCACAATTACTTTGCTTCCCACCCACCCACCCCAGCAGCTGGTTTTCTCTTTCTGAAAATATCCAAATGAAATTCTTCCAAGAGGTATTGTGAAATAGTGTCCATGATCTTGTATAATAGTTTTCTCTTAAGTGATCACACCTTCCCCTCGACCTTAAAATCTGGGCAAGAGAATGAAAACCTGATATCAATACAGGGCTGAACTGCTAAGTTCTGATGAATTCTGTACTTGGAATTGATTCTGATTTCCTTTCAGGGTTGTTGTTTTAAAGCCATGTGAGAGGTTGTCAGTCACCAGCATAAGAGACCTGTTTGGACCCTTATTTGTGTTGGCAATGTCCCATGAGAAACTTCACACAGAGTCCCTAGCAGTATTGGCGTATGGTTATCACCACTCACCTCTCAAGACATCTTAGAATAATAAACCAGTAATTGAAAGGTGGGTTTAATGCTGCTGTTGCAGTGAACCAAGGCTGTTGAATGATTAGCACAGCAGGCAGTACAATGAAGGTGCTGAAAGAATCTATTAGTTTGCTTAGTCTCAGTCAGCATGGAGTATTAATACAAGCTCTCTGCAAACAAACAGACACAGCAGAAGGCTTTCAGGGTAGGGTTAACTTCTTCAACACTTTCTGTCTGGACCTCCTAACAACAAGAAAAGATAACAACAAGAAAAGTCAATATGAAAGGTCAGATTAATAACTCTGCTTTATACTTAAAACATGATAATCAATAAGCAATATGTTTCATACCAATGTATAATTTCAATTCAAATAATTTGATTACAATCAAAATGTAATTGTGATTAATAATAATTACAACCATTATATGCCATAGCTATCAGTATTATTAATAGTTATCTGTATTTAATAACTCCTAATACAGAGAATTGTTAGTATTTTTTTCTTTCAATTCTAAAATTTAGGAGACTGAAATCTCTATGGAGCTGTGGGCAACTTTATTGCCATCCCATTCGGTATTCTTGGCAACACTTCCAAACAGAATCCCTATTGTTTCTTCTGGAATCTGTTTTTATTTCCTAGCATGACCTACAGTTTTGCTAATTCCTAATGATCTCTCACCAAATCGTAAACAGATGCAATATTATTTAGCTTTTAGAGATCAGCCAAGGTCAGCTAGATCTTCCACCATAATAGACCCAAATGTTAGAGATTAACGTCAAAAAACCATGTTCTAGAGCAAGAGAGAAAAAAGCACAAGAAAGTTACATTTTGTCCTAACATTGCTTTAATATGCTAAAACCTGAAAAGGAGTAATAACATATGCAATAGGTTTAAACTGACTTAATAAAGAATACTTCTCCCAATATCAAAAGAAATCTTTAATAGAAATTCCTCAATACATCCCCAAATTATAGTTTGTTGGACCTTTTAATGGAAGCCCCCAAGGTCAAAGTATTTCAATATGCAAAGATTATATATTATATATATATATATATATATATATATATATATATATATATATATTTGTTTTCAGTAGATTTTCACGGTAAAGGTATGAGGTCTTGGTGTATTGGGTCTTGTCCGTGTAAGATTGAGAATACCTTGCAGCGTTGACGAAATCTCATCCGTCATCTTCAGGCTGGTGTCTTCAGCTTCGTTCTCCTGGCAGAGAACGAAGCTGAACAAGCCTGAAGATGACGGATGAGATTTCACAAACGCTGCCAAGGTATTCTCAACTTACACGGGACAAGACCCGAATACACCAAGACCTACATACCTTTACCCGTGAAAATCTACGAAAACAAATATATATATATATATATATATATATATATATATATATACAGAAATTTTTCCATTGGTATTTTTTGTGCATGGACATTTTCTCCCTTACAATTCTCCCTTAATATTGAAAAATATTAGTTGTAGCTTAGCATGTTTCCATCTTCAGTTGTAGTATGCATGCTACAATTAACTTGTTTTCTCTTCTAATGTAGGATTTTTCCTTACAAAGAATGCATTCTACCTGAAGACCAAAATACACACAGACACAGACACAAACTACACATAATTATAATTGTTTATTATTTTTCTAAATCAAATAATTTTGGGTCAGTTTCAATCTGACAGTGTAATTCTGCACAAACCTGTGTAAACAGCAATTTCACTAACTTCAGTGAAATTTATTTTCAGTTAAAATCTGATGCTTTCATGCTCTTCTGTATAAATCTGCAAGTGCATTTTGCATGCATGCATGCACTCTTAATACATTTAACCAATTTTATAACCTGCATACAGCCTGACCAACTCTGAGCATTGTAGAAGGAAAATTCAGAGTAGAAAACCAAAATAGCAATAGCACTTAGTGTTAAGTCTGCATGAAGAGTCAGACGCGAGGAGTTCCAGCAAAGAGTTTATTCAGTGACTACAGCTCGAATGGACCCGAGTTGGCTTGGCTACGGCTGCCTCTTATAGCCAGCAGCCGTGGTTGCCAGCCAATGGGAGTGCAGGGTTTCTTCCCACACTATTTAAACCAATACCATTTGACATTTTACAAGAACAGTTCAAATAAACCAATAACATTCAAACCTACATACATAACACCCCTCCCCACTTGGTTCAGTCCATACCAAACCCCAACCTATCTAATGTATTCCTTTAAATAGGTGGGGCTCTTATGTGTACGTTGAGACCTTCATGGTTCAGAAGTTTTAATGTTCTCACCCAGTGAGAGGGGAAATGTGTCTGCTGACATTTCTCTGTTGGGACTTCCTGTGAAAGGAGACCCTGTTAGACTGTTAGAATCTGGTCTCTCCTCCCAACCCATCTCCATTCCAATGTCAGCACCCAAGTCAGGTAGTGATGTGCAATCTTCCACTTCTAAGGATGGATCTTGGCATTGTGACAGGGTTCAGGATGGTTCCTGTCATAATGGCACATGGGGTTGATTCTTGCTTGCTGATTTTCCTCCTGTTCCCCCCTTCCCCCCTAGAAGTGACATCAGGTGAGGAACCAAGAGAGAGACAGGGGCGATGTTCCTGAGGGAACCTGGATCTAAGTTGGTCAATGTGCCTGCTCCAGAGGAGGCCATCCTCTGTTTGTACCCTGTAAGAACGAGGGCCAGTGATGTGAGTTATTTCAGCAGGAATCCACAAAGGCTCACCTATAAGGTTCCTAGCATATACAGAATCTCCCACACTGAAAGAACAAACTTTGGAAGTGGAATCCAGTGGTGCGTTGGGTGCGTAAGTGGGATGAAGGCGGTCAAGGGAAGACCTAAGTTCCTACCCATCAACAACTCTGATGGGGACAAGTTATTTGATGGGCTAGGAGTGATGTGCTGAACACTAAGAAGTTTTTCAAGCTTCTCAGTGATGTCCCCAGGACCCAGCTGCTGAAGCTTCTCTTTGGTAAAGCGTACTATGCGTCAGCCCAGCCATTAGCGAAGGGTGCCCAGGGGCAGTGAGGGCATGTCTGATACCCTGTTGAGCTAGAAAGGATTCAAAAATGTTAGATGTGAATTGAGGGCCATTGTCAGAGACAAGGACATCTGGCAACCCATGGGTTACAAACAATTTTCTGAGCTGCTTAATGACAGCCTCAGTTGTAGTGGATGTCATGGGAATTACCTCTAGCCATTTGGAATATGCATCTACTATTACTAGAAAAGTGTGCCCTCTAGTAGGGCCTGCGAAATCAATGTGGATCCTAGACCATGGGCCCCTAGGACATTCCCATTCCTGTGTGGGGGCATGAGGTGGAGCAGGCCTGACTACCTGGCAATTGGGACAAGATGCTACCCAGTTTTCAACCATTTTGTCAATACCTGGCCACCATATATAACTCCTGGCCAATCCCTTCATCCTTACAATCCCAGGATGACCCTCATGTAACATTTCCAAAACCTCCCTTTGCAGTTTTGCAGGAATAACCACCCTGTTACCCCACAAAATACATCCTCTTAATACAGATAATTCAGTTTGCCTGGACTTAAAAGTTTGAGCAAGGTGAGGTAGATCTTGAAGAGGCCAACCTTTCTTAATCCAGCCTATAACAGGTGCCAACCCAGCATCTTTGGCAGTCTCTCTGGCAATCTCAGCAGCATGAACTGGAAGCTTGCAACAGTCTCTAGGAAAAAGGTGTGAGTTTCAAGTTCAAAGTCCTCCTTGTGGCAAGGCAGTGGGCAACGACTCAGTGCATCAGCATGTCCAATGTCCTTGCCAGGCCTGTGAATCAGTTTGTATGAATAGGCTGCAAGAAATTCAGTCCATCTCAGCATTCTTGGTGACAGGATATTAGGTGTAGACTTGTCTCCTGCCACAATGCCTACAAAGTTTGTGATCTGTAACAATGGAGAATGACCTGCCATACAGATATTCATGAAATTTCTTAACAGCTGCAACAACTGCTAATGCTTCCTTGTCCAGTTGGCTATAATTCCTCTCTGCTTTGGACAAAGTGCGAGAGTAAATGCAATAGGGCTTCCCTTCCACTGGAAGCCTGTGACTCAAACCCCCACTCCAAAGGGGATGCATCACAAGTCAAGAACAACAGGCAAATTCTCAGAGAATTGTATCAATACAGCATCAGATGTGATTAGTCTCTTAATACTGTTAAATGCTGATTA
>CM019155.1:72091207-72117534 GCA_009733165.1 Naja naja
TCCATATCTCTGTATTGAGTCAGCAAAACTTCTTCAATTTTCCCATTTTACTTTGAACCTCATTCACTTCTTCTTCCAGCTTCAAATTACTCTGATTAATCTTTCCACAATTTCATCCAATCTTACCATATGTTTGGCCACCTGGAATGCAAATAGGATGTCTTCTCTTATTTCTTTATTTTTAGTATTGATAGTCTCTCTAATTTCTTCCATCTCCTCTTTCAATCTCTAGATATTTGCTCACCCATTGCCTCCACCTTTTATTCATTTGTTCCATATTAGACTCCAATTTAACTTGTATTTCTTTAGTTTGTGATTTCAGAGCCCCATCAGTGCCTCTTGTAACTCCACCAATGTTAAAGTTTGTGGGGCAATCGGCAGCGAACTTTGTAATATAGACTGCTGTGCTGGTAAGATTTAGAGGAGTAGGGTAGGAATTTTTAGTGATTTAGCAGCCATTGTTTATTCAGTAGAGCCAGTCCTTTATAATGTATTTAAATCCAGTTAATCTCCTTAAATCGATACTATATAAATTTAAACAATGTCTTTAATGATCCACTTTCACTTTTTACTTTCTCCTCCTCCCTTGAGACTCATTCAGGTGCCATTTTCACTCTGCATTACAATAGACTTTTCAAAACTTTAGCTTTTGTTCCCGATTAAAGTCCAATACTTGCAATTTCGGCTGCTCCTGCTTCCGCTCTGCCTGCTTTTAAAAGCCTTCAGATGTTAATCCTTGCTCTCAGGAATGGTTGCAGTGCCTGGTTCTGCAATAACGCAGAAGAGTCCTGGATCCGGAGTTAATCAGACTCCAAGGGAGCTCACACCCTTCGGACCCTGGCTTAAAAATCTGGGGCTCGAGGGGAGCTCTACCTCTTTCTGATTGCTCGCTTCCCTCTTGCCTTGGGAGTTTCTGAACCGCTAAACAGCTGATTGACGCTGTTTTCAGTTTACAGATCAACGGGCTGGCGGTCTAAAAGACCATCCTCGACAGCTGCCTTGCCACCGGAAGTCCTCCTCTATATAACTTTCTTGTTGATAACTGCACATTGTTGCATGCAGATACACTCACATGAACAGTCCTCAATTTATCCCAAATTTCCTTTGCAGTCTTTAAATCTGCTACATTGAGAAACTGATCATTTTCTAAACTTAAGATGCTTAAGTTTAACAAATGCTCTATCGTGCAGCTTCTGATCTGCAGCATTCAATGATGCCTGGGTGGATTTTCAACAATATTCCAAAGCTCTTTAGTCTTCAGGAAACATTTCATCTTTGCAGCCCAAATAATATAATTCTTCTGACCCAAATGGAGTAGAGAGCTTTCTTTAATTTTTTCAACCATCCTGCAAAGCCTCTTGCCTTGTTTCTTACTTTTAACACAGGCAGTGTCTCAGCTTTAATTACAATTCAGTCTTTTCTCTAGCCTTTTGGCCCATAACCTATTCAGAGTTTTGCAGCATTAATTCAGTGCCAGAAAAATAAACACAGATGGCTGATGCTTTATTTAATGTCTTTATAAACATAATGAATAAATTTCACAAACCAGTTGTAGATTTCTCCAACATGGAGCAAACTCAAACAGAAACATTTTGCAAGTACAGAGCAGAGCTCCAGTCTTCAGCAAGCTAGTTTTTCTTTTACTTTAGTTCAGCAAGCAAGGAAAAGGAGAGAAGCAGTTTCATTTTCAATAGACAGACTCAGAGTTTAACATAGCTGCAATGTTGCAGAGCTTAACATAGCTGCAGAGTTGCAGAGCTTAATAGAAAGCCATACCTAGGCTACTTCTAGTTTCAGTTTCCAACCTAGGCTACTTCTAGTTTCAGTTTCCAAACAGTCCTCATTGGCTGACTTAGTTGCTATGCCTCTTCATTGGCTGACCTTGTTATCAAGCTCTATTCCAGTTCATGAATATACTCTGACAGATTTTTAAATGACTGAGATCCTGGGCTGATTATTTTTAGACATTTTGCTTGATTTTTGCTTGATTTTTAGAGTGCATTTAAGATATTTTTTGAGTACTGGAAAATTGAAAAGTGAACTTTAGTCATTCTGAAAATGAAGAAAAGTTTCCGGAAGTGAAGCTGCGTGATAGTGGAGAAATAGAGTAAGGACACCGCCTACTGGTGGAATCTGATGCCAGGAGTAAGAAGTCCTTGAACTGCCTTGAACTGCCTTGTGAGAAATGAATTGTTTGGGTTTGCCTGGAGCTGACTGATAAGCCAGACTAGTTGTTGACTTGTGGAATTAACTAACTCCTTGTTTGATCCAGGAAAACCCCTCTAAACAGTGTGGGGGGGTGGCCATTAAACTGGCCAGACTGAAACTCTTTACTTTGGATACTTGGAAGATACAGAAAATTTGTGACTGAAACTCTTTGAATTGTGTCTGGGTTATAAATATGTTGGACAGTGTGAAACTTAAATTTATTTTGAAGCTAAGTGGATTATCTTTTGGACAGCTGGAGAGGGTGAATTATAACTATTGGGTTTTTGTGGGCCTTATGGATTATAAATACCACTTGCTAGAAGAATAAGTGGATTAAGAAGAATACTGAAGAAATTGAAGAAACCCACTGGATTCAGACATAGACTGTGGAATTTAAAGTTAAAGAACACTGGTTGGTGGTGGTTTTTTAAAGGGGGGGAGATTTGGGGGGATTTAGAATTCAGAATTACTGTTGGGCATTTGTCTTTAAATTTTTGAGATTAATATAGTTTAATATAGTTTAAAATGTCAAACTCGAATTTAACCAAACTGGGGGAGGAATCCCATCACCACCACCATCTGCACCTTTATCAGCAATGTCGAGTCCCTCACACCAAAGATCCATAGAAAGGTTGATTCAGCAGGAAAAGATGAATTCACTTCAGAAAGACATGCAGGCATTGTTTCAATCACTACAAAAGGATATAACCAAGAATCATAATGAAATGAGGAATGACATGGGAGAGATGAGGATGGAAATGGGACAGTTGAAAGAGAAAATGGAAAGTATGGACAAAAAAATGGGGAACTTTCAGCAGATGTTAGTCACAACTGAAGAAAAGATCAAAATAATTGAAGAGAAACCAGAGCAAACAGAGAAAAGAAACAGAGGAAATGAACCAGAGACTAACGCAGGCCAATAAGGATCTCAAGGAAATGGCAATTCAACTGCAAATGAAAAAAGCCAAATATTTTCTGAGATTCCAGAATATTGGTGAAGAAAAAGAAGATTTAATTGAATTGATGGCAGAATTATTGGCACAGGCCCTGTCAGGGTTCTGATGGATGTCCTAATTAAACCATGAGCCTCAAACCAATTTTTAAAAGTAATACAGTTATTTATTAGTATATTCATGAACTGGAATAGAGCATGGTAACAAGGTCAGCCAATGAATAGGCATAGCAACTAAGTCAGCCAATAAGAACTGTTTGGAAACTGAAACTAGTAGTAGCCTAGGAAAATGAAACTAGAAGTAGCCTAGGTGTAGCTCTATGTTAAACTCTGCAACTCTGCAGCTATGTGGAGCTCTGAGTCTGTCTATTGAAATGAAACTACTTCTCTCCTCTGCTTGCTTGCTGAACTAAAATAAAATTTATGTCTATTTCTGACCTCCTGAAGTTGTCTGCTGAAGTTACTTGCAACATGTTTCTGTTTGAGTTAGCTTCATGTTGGAGAAATCTACAACTGGTTTGTAAAATCTACTTGTTATATTTATAAAGATATTAAATGAAGCATCAGCCATCTGTGTTTATTTTTCTGGCACTGAATTAATGCTGCAAAATTCTGAATAATTAGGATCAACATGTCTGCACATACCCAAGTGATATCAATTCTACCCCATGTAATTTATGGCTCAACTTTGACCCTGTTTTCCCACTCCCCCCAGGGTGTGTCATAAATCACATTCTCCAATGGAGCATCTTCATGGGCTGTAGAGATCACGCCTCTGGGATACAGCCTTGAGAAAGGTATGTGTAGAATGTGCCTCTGGCTGCGGCTCTTGTGCTGCTGCACCCACTCACCCCCCTCCTACCCATGGCAACTTAGATAGAGGAGTGGAGTGGAGTGGAGTGGAGTGGAGTGGAGTGGAGTGGAATGGAATGGAATGGAATAGAATAGAATAGAATAGAATAGAATAGAATAGAATACCTTTATTGTCATTGCATTCCACGAATACAATGAAATTTGAAAGTTACTCCAGCACAGTGACCCAAACACCACATCACAATCATACTACAGAGTATTTAAAAATTAAAATAATTATAATAATAATAGGACTAAATCACAAATGCACTGTTTGATTCAAGACAATTACTGCCTTGGAAAAGAAACTGTTTCTCAATCTATTAGTCTTCATTTTAAGACACCTATAACGCCTCCCTGATGGTAACAGTTATTCACAGTAACAGTATCCACACAGGAAAAGATGTAAAACAGTACAGTTTTTGTATATTCCTCCAAATCCTCTTGTTCAAATAAATTCCATTTAGTATTTGAGAAACAATCCCACAGCTGATCAAGTGCTTCCTCCGGCCAGATCTTGATGAGTTTGATTTCAGGCTTAGTTTTCCTTCTGAGTATGCTGGTATAAGGAACAGTGGTCAATGATCTGAAAGTCCCAGATGTGGAAGGGACACTGCTCTATATGCATGCTATACATTAGAATACACATGATCAAGTGTGTTGTTTCCTCTGGTGGCACATGTCACATACTGAGTAAATTCAGGAAATAAAGTCTTTAAGCATGCCTTATTAAAATCACCAGTTATTATATGAGTCCCATCAGAATAAGCCTTAAGTTGTTTATTTATTGTAATATGCAAATATGCAAGTGCAGTGCTAATATTTGCATCAGGAGGTATGTAAATAGCTGTAAATTCACCACTGTTAATTCTAGTAGATGACTGTCATCACCTCTACATCAGGAGAGCAGTATCTGTTTATAACACAGCTGTTAGTGCACCAGTTATTATGAACGTATACACAAAGTCCACCTCCTTTAGTCTTACCAGAGTCCTTTTTATGGTCCTGTCAGTGGATGGTATGACATGCTGGCTGTAGTGAGGCATCGGGAATAGCTGAGTGAAGCCAGCTCTCTGTAATAACTATCACACAGCAGTCCCTTACCATGTGATTGCTTGCTGCCATCAGATTAATCTCATCCATTTTATTGAGGGGGGACCGAGCATTTGAGAGAAAGATACTCGGTAGTGATGGTTTGTGTGGCTGTCTCTTTAAGCGAGCTAAAACTCCCGCTCTGCAGCCCCTCCTCCACCTTCTCTCTCTGTGCCGCCTGTGCCATTTAAACGATCCTACTACAATCCACGGAGATCCTGGTGGTCTTGCTATCTCCTCGGGAATACTGTGAGTCCTCTGAAAGTCCAACACAATAGCTCCAGCAGACCGCAGTCCATAGCATATTAGTTCTTCTTCCCCATGCAATGAGACTCAGACACATATATCACCAAACACACACACCAAACCAGAGAGTGAAAAGCTGCAGCTACCAAGTGCGCCACCATCATAAATGCTTTATGAGTTGACATTTGGCTCCCTTCACTTTCTGAAGGTGATTTGTGCAAAGCAAAAACAAGTTGAGTACAGGTATAGAATGTTAGGGCTGTGACCTCCTCCCAGACTTATTTGGATTTTCTGTGTGGAATTTTGCTATAAGGCGGTCAGCCTGGATGTTCCTACTCTACCCAAGATACCTCTGATAAGGGATAGCCCTTCCATTTGATTAAGCATTGGAGTTATCTCCTGTGACACCTTGAATCAAGGATTTGCTGCACCTCACATGGGTTTGGCCCCTATGACCATGGGGTCCAGGGTGGATCTGACCACAGGTTTTAAGAGGCTACTATGGAATATCAGGTGTATCTTCCCTAGCAGTCAGGGCAATTTTAATTGCACCATGACTGGATTGATGATCTTTACTATGGAGAATGGTCCCATAAACTTTTGCCCCAGTTTCTTGCTAGGGATATTTTGATATTTCTATCAGATATTTTGTGGAGAGATAGACCTTCTCTCCCAACCGGAATGGCTGTTGCAGAGCTTGGTCTGCCTGTTTCTTATAAGTTTACACTGCTTTACCTAATGCTTTTTAAACATTCTCCCAAGTTCCTTCAGCATTGACATCCAATCTGTCAAGCTGATCACAGAGGGGGGATTCCTTGGATATTCAGGCATTGGGGCGAAGCCCATGCTGCTCACTACTTTGAACGGGGTTAGTCTTGTGCTAACCGCAGCACATCATTATTGTATGCAACCTCTGTGAAAGTCAGGAGGTCTGCCCAATTGGACTGCTGATAGTCCACATAGCACCTCAAGTACTGTTCTGCCATCCCATTCAGTCTCTCTGCCCCTCTCCAAATGGTTTGGATGAAAGGCCAGGCTAAGGCCCTGGGATGACCCAATGGACTGCAGAATTTCCTCCAGAACTTAGCTGTTAACTGGACCCCTCTGTCTGAGATAATTCTTTGTGGTATTCCATGCAGATGGTAGATGTGCTTTAGGAATAATTTGGCCAACTGGTGGGCTGAGGGTAGTCAGCTGCAGGGTATGAAGTGTGCCTGTTTGGAGAATAAGTCTATTACAGTCCAGATCACCATGTTCCCCCCACTTTTTGACAGCTCCACTATAAAGTCCATTGCAATTTCCTCCCATGGCCTCATTGGCTCTGCTACTGGATGTAGTAGTCTGGGGTTTTTTTCCTGGTCATTTCTTCATTGTGGCACTGATGGTGCAACTTTTTACATAACTGTCCACATCTTTCTTTATGCTGCGCCACCAGAATTGCCTCTGTGCTAAGTGTAAAGTCTTTAGAAACCCAAAGCGGCCTGCCAGTTTGACATCATGGCTCCTCTGGAGGATTAGGTTGCCTGGTGATTCTGGGATGTAGAGTTTCATTCCTTCCCTGCTAGGTCACCTCTTTTTGTCAAGATGTGTTGATTGTCTTGGATCCAGGGGTCTGCTAGCAGTTCGATTTTGAGTTTCGCAGTTAGATAGCTTATGGGTTGGTCTTGCCAGTCGTGGCATTGTCACCTGGTGGTCACCTGGGCAGCTATTTGGGTAGGGGGACAATGGCATCTACTACCTCCTCCTGTTCACATTTGTACAGGGGCATGTGGGAGAGGGCATTAGCTAGAAAGTTCCTCCCCCCCGCCCCCAGATGTGCTTTAGCATGAAATTGAATAGGTTGAAGTATTGAGGACTTGAAGAGGACTTGTTTGGGTGATAGTTTTTGTGGGGTCCTAAGGGCCTCCAGATGTTTATGGTCAATCCAGACTTCAAATGGCCTCTGTCCCCCTTCCAGCAGGCGGTCCCTGTAAGCAGGTTAGCAGTGCCCATCTCACTATGAAAGCCTCTTTTTTCCATGCAGACCATCACCTGTCTGTGTCCGTGAGCTGGCGGGAGATGTAGGCGCAGGGCTGTAGGTTTTCTTGGCTATTTCTTTGGAGTAGCACTGCTCCCACTGCCACGTTCCTGACATCTGCTTTGATGATGAAGGATTGTTTGGGGTCAGGATGCTTCAGCACTAGTTTTTTAGCAAACAATTCTTTCAGTGTTTTAAATGCCTTTTGGCAGGTTAGGTCGTACTGTAGAGTTGTCCCAGGTGGGGTTTTGCTCCTGGGCTCCCTGTCTTTAGGAGGTCTGTCATGGGTTTGGCAATCTTCATGAAGGAGGGGATGAATTGCCTGTAGAAGTTTGCAAACCTTAGGAAGCTTTGTAACTGTCTGCAGGTGCAAGGGGGTTGCCAGCCTAGGATGGCTTGTACTTTGGCTGGATCCAGCTCTATTCCCTCATTTAACACTAGGTAGCCCAGGTAGTCTAGCTGTGCATGGTGGAATTTGCATTTTGATAGCTTGAAAGGTTGACTGGCAGAAGTTTTTCAATACCTGGCAGACCAGGGGTATGTGATCGTTCATGGTCTCAGTGTAGATGAGGATATCATTCAGGTAGATGACAACCCCCTTATAGAGGTGTTTATGCAGCACCTCATTCATTAAATGCATGAACACTATTGAGGGCCCCTGCAGTCCGAAAGGCATCACTTTGAATTGGAAGTTCCTTAGGGTGCAGTTGAATGCTGTTTTCCATTCATCTCCCTCCCTGATCTGGAGTTGGTAGTATGCCTCTCTGAGGTCTAATTTGGTAAAGACTTTTCCCTTGGCTAGGTGAGATAGCATGTCCTTCAT
Source organism: Naja naja (assembly GCA_009733165.1). Lineage (NCBI taxonomy): Eukaryota > Metazoa > Chordata > Lepidosauria > Squamata > Elapidae > Naja > Naja naja. The sequence goes on from CM019155.1 coordinate 72,099,398, forward strand.
GAGAGGGAGGGGGTATAGGTTGTGTATGCACATGCAGTTTATTCTTCTAAAGTCAATGCATAATCTGCTTGCCGCTTAGTAATAAGCAGGCATATACAATGGAATGAAGGCTATTGCTGAGCACACTGGGTTGTATCCCAAAAATTGTAAGCCGCCCTGAGTCTTTGGAGAAGGGCGGCATATAAATGTAATTAAAAATAAAAAAAATAAAATAAAAATAATCTCATAGTTCCATCTTTTTTTTTTAACAGGACTGGGGTTGCGACCCGTGGCTTGGCTGGTTTGATGAACTCCCTTGCTAGGTTTTTGACTATGTATTTGCACATTTCTTGTATTTCCAGGGGCATGATGGCATACAGTTTGGGCTTGGGTAGTTTTGCCCTGGGGATGATTTCAATGGTGCAATCTGTCTCATGGTGGGGAGGCAGGACATCACACTCAGCCTTGCTGAATATTTCTGCGAGATCCTGATGTTCCCTCAGGATTTCTGGGATCTCAGCCTCTGGGGTGTGGTTGGAGATGGCTGCCAGTTGTTCTGGTGAGCCCTTTGGGAGGGTTTCCTACATGGGCAGTGTTTCTATTTGCTAGTGTGAAGGGGGTTGGGGTCCCCTTGCTAACCTCAGTCTGTGGCTGCCCCCTTGCCGCCAGATGGTTGGTCCCCATGTGTCTAGCCAGGAGAGTCCCAGTATGACTGCATCTGTCATTTTGGGGGCTATTATGAATTGAATTACTTCCCAGTGATTCATTAACTCTAACCTTACTGGTTCAATCAGGTGAGTGGCATAGGCTCTACCCAATAGGGACCCATCAACCTGTTCAAACTGGATCAGGTGGGCCAATTTTTTCACTCTGATCCCCAGTTTCAGGACCGTGGTTAGGTTGATCAAGCATCTAGTGTAGTCTGAGTCTATTAGGGCTTGAAAAGTCCCCTGGATTCCTGTTTTTGGAGCTGTGAGGCATATTGGGAAAATGAAAGGGTGAACCGGTTCACTCACCATTAGGTCATTTTTGCCCTCATCCTTGCTGTCATAGTATTCCAGCAATTGGTCATCATTGCCTGGTGTCCCCCCCTTCAGCTGGGTGGGGAGGGACCTCTGCAGTTTAGAAGGCATTTTGGGATGTGTTGGTGGCATGCTTGGGGCCTCATTCCAGTCGTGCCCTGGGTGGTGGCTCTGGCCTTGGTTTCAGGGCTGGGGTTGCACATGCTGATGCCATGTGGCCTATCCCCCCACATCTGTAGCATTTCAGAGAACTTTGTGGGAAGGCTGGTTTTGGGGCTGGCTGTGGTATTATAGTTCCACATCAGCTGGATGGATAATCTTGTCCGATTGACCTCTCTTGTCAGGTTGACCTCTCTTTTTGGTGTCCAGTTGCTTTCTCATGTCATTGGCATGCAATCCACCATTGACTTTTATGGCTACTCAGAACCACTTATAGGGTGTCCTGGTAAGGTTTGGGATGTCCCGGTAAGTGGTTCCTGGACAATTTGCTTGCCCAGGCTTGTTCTGAAGAAAATGCACCAACAGCCACTCTGGTAAATGGGGTAGCTTCCCAATGACTCTCCTGAATTCACAGATGTGTTCCTTAATGGGTCGCCCCTCTGCCTTAAATTTCTGAGTTCATCTTCCACGTAGGGGTCTTCCTCCGCCTCCCTAAATCTTGCTTTTAGAAGCTGTAGGAAGTCATCTATGTCCTGCAGTTGGGGGACTGTCCTCTTGTGGAGAGCTGCTAGCCGTTCCCTTGCTTCTCCCTCTAGCCCCTCGGCAATGGTATTCATCCTGGCTCTGGGGTGGATGGGTAGAGATGTCCATAGTGTTCTAGGTGGATCCCAGCTGAGTCAAGGAATAGAGCTAGCTGGTTTAAGTCCCCATCAAATTTTCCTCTGAAGCAGGGTGGTTCGTTCAGCACTGCTCCTTCCCCTTCCTATCGGTCCCTGTAACCTTGTACTTGATGTGGCTGGCCATCTTCCTCAGCTCTAGTTCAGAGAGAGGGAGGGGTTTGCCTACCCTGGGCAGATTGCCTGCTGCATGGAAGAGGCACTGGCTGCAGTCTTGGGCTCCTTCTCCTTCTGATGGGTAGAGAAGGGGGCTGCATTCCAATCTGCGTCTCCTCACTTCAAAAGGATCAGATGTACCTCCCATCGCTTTTGGGTGGCATGACAGCTCCTCATCACGAATGATGGCCCAGTCAAATTCCTCCCTCAGCTGCTCTATGGAACTCCCTGGGGTCTCTATTCGGGGCTTTGGGAGCCTGGCCTGTGCCCAGTCCCTCATCCAAACCACTCTTCACAGCTCACTCAGGGTGATGCTACCCTAATACTTCTGTGCATCTGTGCATTAGGGTGGGGGAACTCAACCTCAGCTGCTTTAGGGATTTTTTCCACCAATACTCATCCCTTCTTGCTTCAGTCTCTGGGGCAGATGTCTCAGCTTTAAAGTTTAGGGAGGTCTGCCCTCTGATTGCAATTAGGCTGATAGTTTCTGGTAGTCCCTGGTTGAAGGCAAGCTCTGCCTCTCTCTGGGTCACCTGGAGCAGACTCTCTTTGGATAGTCCTCCCTCTGCCATGGTTGCCTGAGTTTCTCTCCAAGCACACCAGGTGTCTGGGAGTGACTGGAGAGGCCAGGATCCAGGAACCCCAATAATCTTGATTAGTTTAGGAAGAGATCTGACTTTGCTAACAGGATTCCAATGGGTGGCCTAATTAAGCCATAAGCCTTGAGCCAATTTTCAAAAGAAATACAGTTCTTTATTAGGAGCCACATGTCTGCATGTACCCAAGTAAAGTCAGCTCTGCCCCACATAATTTACAGCTCAATTTTACCTTGTTTCCCCCCTCCCCGCAGGGTATGTCATAAACCCATTCTCCAATGGGGCACCTTCACGGGCTGTAGAGATCACACCTCTGGGATACAGACTTGAGAAAGGTATGTGTATCTGGCTGTGGCTCTTGTGCTGCTGCATCCACTCTCCCCCCTCCTGCCCATGGCAACTTGATAGCAGGCCAGGAATGCTTTACAAGTTGACACCCTACAGATAATGAAACAGGAGATGAGAGCGGAATTTGATGAAGTGTTTAGAATACAGACAAGCTAAGCAAGAAAGAAGAAATTCCCAAGGAAGGTACATGAGAGATTTATCAAAAAAACAATAAGAGCAGAAATTCTTTAAAAAGTAAGAGAGGAATCACTGAACTATAAAAGGGAGAGAGATTGTGGTTTAAAAACATATGCCCAAAAGAGTGAGAAACCTATGGAAGCAATACCAATTTCTGACAGTTGATTAAACATCAGATAAATTTCAGCTGGCTGATACACAAAGGAATTTTCATTACATGGAATGATAAAAGACACAAATTGGATTCTCTAGATAAAGCATATTAATTCTATGACTACCATTTCAACCCAGATGAGGGACATTTCAACCCAGATGAGAGGAAATAGAAGATAGAGGACCACAGGAATTAATGGTAGGAGACACAAGTAAACAACAAGAAGAAAGTGAAGTTGAACAAAAAAGATGAGGAGAGTGACAAGGAGCAAGAGCTAAAGAGTAGAGAAAAACAAGAACAACTAAATCAGCAAAACCCATTTATAAGTGAAAAATGGAAGAAGAAACAAATTTATTGCCAATTAATATAAATGGACCAAACTCTCCCATGAAAAGGAGAAGAACCTTTACAAAATTGCAAAAAATGAAATTAGATATAATTTGCCTGCAAGAAGTACATATCAAGAAGTACATATCTTGACTATGTGTCAGTATGGTTGCGTAATTGGCAACTCCAAATTTCAACTAATAAATGCTCTATCCTTCACATTGGCAATAAAAATCAGAACACCAAATATAAGTTGGGCGGAAATGATCTCATAGACAACCCTCACTCTGTCAAGGACCTAGGAGTACTCATCTCAAAGGATCTAAGCCCCAGAGTTCATTGTAACAGCATTGTCAAAAAGGCATTAAGAGTTGTTAATCTTATTTTGTGAAGCTTCTTCTCTGGTAATATTGAATTGCTAACTAGAACACACAAAACCTTTACCAGAACAATTCTCAAATACAGCTCGTCTGCCTGGAACATACACTGTATATCGGACATTAACTTGATTGAGCGGGTTCAGAGGTATTTCTTGAGAAGAGTACTTCACTTCTCTATTCACAATAGAATTCCCTATGCCTCCAGGCTTGAAATTTTGGGCTTGGACAATCTGGAACTGCACCACCTGGGTCCAATCTAAGCATAGTTCACAAAATTGTCTGCTTGCCCATCAATAACTTGTTCAGCTTCAATCACAATGATACACGGGCAAACAACTGATACAAACTCAGGGTAAACAGCTCCAAACTTGATTGCAGAAAATATGACTTCAGCAACAGAGTGGTCAATGGCTGGAACACCCTATCTAACTCCGTTGTTACAGCCTCAACCCCTCACAATTTCAACCTCAAACTGTCTACTGTGGATCTCACCCCATTCTTAAGAAGTCCTTAAAGGGGCCGTGCATAAAGGCACCAGCATGCCTACCATCCCTGTCTTACTGTCCCCATTTATCTGTATTTACTTCCTTTGTTCATGTTTATGTTCATACCTATACTTGTTATCTTGTACATGTTTGACAAACAAACAAACAAACTGGGAAGCTTTATGAGAAAATTGTGGAACTGGACTATGAAAACATTTGTGTAATAGGAGATTTTAGTGCAATTACAGATGTAAGACTTGACCTATAGAAGTATTAAATTAAGCAAAAAAAAAGGAAAAATTGTCAGAGTGTATTCATGAACTGCAATAGAGCTTGGTAACAAGGTCAGCCAATGAATAGGCATAGCAACTACATCAGCCAATGAGAACTGTTTGGAAACTGAAACTAAAAGTAGCCTAGGCATTGCTTTATGTTAAGCTCTGCAGCTCTGAAGCTATGTTAAGCTCTGAGTTGAAAATGAAACTGCTTATCTCCTCTTGCTTGCCTGCTAAAGTAAAAGAGAACTAAAGTAAAAGAGAAACTAACTTGCTGCTGAAGCTCTGAACTTTTAACACATCTGCTTCTGTCTGAGTTTGTTCCATGTTGGAGAAATCTACAACAGGTTTGTAAAATCTACTTATTATGTTTATAAAGACGTTAAATGAAGCATCAGCCATCTGTGTTTATTTTTCTGGAGCTGAATTCATGCTGCAAAACTCTGAATAAAATTCTACAAAAGATTTTTTTTAAATGGTGGAAGAAATGTGCATGCAACATGTATGGAGAGAAAGAAATCCTAAGAAAAACCAGTATACATATTATTCAAACAGGCACCAATCTTGGTCAAGAATAGATATGGCATGGATGTCATTTGAGTTAAGTTCTAAGGTACAAGAAATAGAAATAGAATTGAATATATGGGCAGATCATAATCCAGTTAGGATTAAGTGGAAAGGATATAAGAAAAAAGTGAGATGGATGTTGAATCAATCTATATTAAAGGACAAAGAATTTATACAAATAACTGAAAAAGAAATGAAGTTCTTTTTTAAAGAGAATAGAAAGGAAGAGTCATCATTGCAAAATGTATGGGATACAGCTAAGGTGTACTTTTGAGGATTATTTTTAACATATACAGGAAGGAAAAATAAGAAAAAGAAACAACATCAAAAGATACTGGAAGAAAGTATTAAAGACTAGAATCAGAGCTACAGAAGGAACCACACAAAAAAATCTTAAAAATCAAATGGAAATAATAAAACAGAAAGTAAGCTTAATTGAAAAAGAAGAACTGGCACAAACAATTAAAAATGTAAAACAAAATTTCTTTGAAAACCCTAACAAACTTTGTGGAATTAAATAAACTAGTATCAAAATTTATTTGGCAAGCAAAAAAGCAAGAATAAGTCTGAAACTGTTACAAGACAGTTAATAATAGAGGAGGCTTTGGGCTGCCAGATTGGGAGTTATATTACCAGGCATCTGCACTTATGTGGCTAAAAGAATAGGTAACCTTGAGACATAAACAATTATTAACTTTGGAGGTCACTACTTGAAATTGGGGTGGCATGCCTTTCTATGGTATGGGAAAAATAAAATACACAATTACTTCCAAAGACATTACATTAGAAATGCTGTTTTCAGCATGGGAAAAATTAAGGAAAAACACTATTTGAAAATACCAGTCTTGTTCTTCACGATGGAGGCATTGATACATCCAAATGTAGCTGATATGGAAAAAATCAAAAGATATTAAGATACTTTGAATGAGAAAGGGGAATTGAAAAGTAAAGTATGAGCTGAATAGTCAAGAGATAGATTTAGCATGGTGGCCACAGGTACAAATACAATCAAGATTTGAAAAAAATGCTAAATTATCTGGTCAAATTCAACAGAATTTGACCAGATTTTAACAGGAACTGATGATAAATTAATTTTAAAAAATTATACTACCTACTGAGTATTAGAATGGAAGAAGAACAAATAAAGGAAACGATAGTGTGGGATAAAAAATTTGGTTATTCTATAGAATTGGATAAGTGGCAAAAGTTGTGGGATCAAAATTATAAATTAACAATGTCTACTACATGCAAAGAAAATTTATATAAAATGTTTTATAGATGGCATTTCCCACCAGCAAGATTAGCCAAGATCTCTTCTCATACTAGAAGCATCTTCAGTTCCTTTGGGTTAAATCCTAGAAAGCCTAAGTAAAATTTAAAATATTGTCATACATTGGAGAAAATATCAAAATACTTTATATATATTGTAGATATGTTATATGTTGGCATTACTATTGTACAGTATTTCAACATATTCCTTCCATCTTTTGTAGTGTGAGCAGCGGAATGACAGAGGCAACGCAAAAGCAACTTCAGCTTTAACTTTATTTAAACAATAAAGGGTTGCCGCAACTGCTGTGCCAACAGGGCAGCCAGCTGGCAGGCAACAGCTGACGCCATTTGACAGCTCCCTTTTATAGTCAGCTGTCAAACAGTGTCAGTCAATAGGAATGGTCGGCACTCTTGCTGGAAGCGTGGACCGGAGTGAAAACTTCTGCTCAGTCCTCTCAGAACGCAATATTCCTTTCTCCCTGAATGGAGCATGCGTAGTCCTTCAAATAACTCGGGTGCTTGTGCAGTTGGCCAGATCCTCTCAGCTCTGATGGTGCTGCTGCAGAATGGGACTCCTGTGCTCGATGAAAAGTCTCGACAATGGAGCAGTCATTTCGGCTTCAGAAGGCTCAGGGTGCGGAATCGTCGACTGTTCAGGTAGGCTCGCATCACTGTTGGGTCTGCGGTGGTTTTATTCGGGCGACGGTGGTCTGGTAGCAGCAAAGACATCTGGAGGGCCACCTGCAGAAGTACAATGCCCTCTTAATTGGTCAACATGGTGGCACCAAATGCAACAGTTTTGCAACTGGACCCTATATGACTTAGGGCTGGTTACTGCCACAATTCGACCAGGCAGCCATAAAGGGTGTCCCACATAGTTCTTGGCATAGACCTGGTCATCTTCAGCAAAACTCCTAGCCTGGCTATTGGAGCCTAAAGGAGTGACTGGGGCATAATTTGGATGGAGTCTGTCTAAGGTGGTCCTCAAATAATGACCCATAAGGAGTTCAGCTGGGGACCTATTTGTGGTAGCACAGAGGGTTGTGTGCTGGATTAGCAGGTACTTAGCAAGTCTGGAGTGTCAATCCGTGGTCCAAACCTCTCCAGGGCATCTTTGACACATCTGACTGCTCTCTCAGCCAGACCATTACTGGCTGGGTGAAAAGGGGCTGTTGGGGTGTGTCTGATTCCTTGGTTAGCCATAAAAACCTCAAATTCACAGGATGTGAACTGGGGGCCATTATCAGACACAATGGTGTCAGGAAAGCCATGGGTAGCAAACATTCACAGCAGGGCCTTAGTTACAGTTTCTGAAGTTGTGGTGGGCATTAAGGCTAGCTCTACCCATTTTGAAAAGGAGTCAACCACCACTAGGAATGTTTGCCCATGGAAAGGGCCACCCAAATCAATATGCAGCCTGGACCATGGGGTCCCTGAATCTTCCCATCTTCCTGGGGTGGCTGCGGTTGGAGATGGTCTGGTGACCTGGCATGGCTGGCAAGCATTTACCCAGTTGGTAATCTGAGCATCCATGCCAGTCCACCACACATAACTGTGAGCTAAAGCCTTCATTCTGACAATGCCAGGATGACCCTCGTGAAGAACTTCCAAGACTGGGATCTGTAATGGGGGAGGAATAACTACCCTGGCTGCCCAAAGCAGGCAGCCTTGCAAGGAAGACAATTCTTGCTGATGAATTTTAAAAGGCAAGAATTCAGATGAATTCCCCCTTCTCACCCAGTCAAGGACTTGGGAAATTATATTGTCCTTGACAGAGTGGGCAGTGATGTCAGAAGCGGTGATGAGAAGTTTGAGGTTGTTGATCAGGAACAAAGCATTGGTTGGTGCAGGATCCTCCACTGGAGTCGGAAGGGGACAGCGACTGAGGGCATCTGTGTGGCTGAGGCATTTGCCTACTTGATGTGTCAGCATATAAGAATATGCAGCCAGAAATAATGTCCACCTGTTCATTCTTGGGGACAAAATCTGAGGCGTTTGTCTGTTGCCGGATAGAAGACCCAAAAGAGGCTTATGATCTGTAATTAACCTGAAGTGGTGCCCATACAGAAACTCATGGAACTTTTTGACTGAAGCAACTGCAGCCAAAGCCTCCTTGCCAATTTGACTGTAGTTGCGTTCTACTGAAGATAATGTTCTGGAGAAAAGGCAATGGATGCCTCAGAACCATTGGGCAGTCTGTGACTTAAAACGGCTCCTATTCCAAAGGTGAAGTGTCTGCAACTAAGACTAAAGGCAGATTTTTGTTGAATTGAATCAGAACAGCATCAGATGTAAGCAATGATTTGACTGCTTTAAAAGCATAGGCTTCCTTAGGTCCCCAATGCCATGAGGATTGTTTGTCCAGGAGCCTATGCAGAGGTTCTGCAATGGAAGCCTTATGGGACAAAAATGAGGTGTAAAAGTTAAGGAGTCCCAAGAAAGACTGGAGTTCAGTCTTATGAGTTGGTGTGGGCGCATCATGAATTGCACGTACTTTGGATTCAATTGGGTGAATGCCAGAAGCATCAACTTTGTAGCCCAGAAATTCAACCTGTGGTGTGGATATAGTGAACTTCTCTTTCTTCAATTTGAGGCCTGCCTTCCTGAAACACTCGAAGACACCTCAGACTCTTGGTAATAACTGAGGCTTGTCAGAGACAGATATTAAAATGTCATTGAAATAAGATATTATGCCAGGTAATCCTTGAAGCAGCCTCTCCATTAATGACTGAAAAATTCCTGGGGCCACACTGACTCCGAACTGGAGGTGCCTACACCTGAAAGTGACCCTGTGAGTTACAATAATTGGTAGTTCAGTGGCTGTGTCATCAACAGGGAGCTGTTGATAAGCTTGTGACATGTCTAGTTTTCCGAAAATGGTTCCTGGCTCAAAAGAATGCAGCAGGTGCTGGATAACTGGGACTGGATATGCACTAATATGCAAATATTTGTTTATGGAGCATTTATAGTCTGTGCAAATCCTCAAGCTGCCATTTTTTTTTAGGGGTGTCACTATGGATGTTTCCCATTTTGCAAAGTCCACAGGCTCCAATATTCCCTGGTTAATTAATTTATCCAGTTCCTTGTCCAGCTTAGGGAGGATTGCAAAAGGTACTCTTCGAGGCTTTAAATGGATTGGGACTGCTAGAGGGTCCAAATTGAAAGATATTGTAAGTAACAGCCTAGGCCGTCGCTGAATACATCAGCATAGTCTTTAAACAAGGCATCCACCTCTGAATTGGCAATAGAATGGATTCCTCCTATATGAAGGCCAAGGGCAGGGAACCAGTCTAATCCTAACAGGCTTGGGAGGGCACCATCCGCTACAACCAAAGGCAAGTGACCCTTAAAATTTTGAAAATGAATGAAAAACTTGCCTTTTCCGATGACTGGGATGGTTCTGCCTTGGTAGTCACGTAGGGTTAGATTGCAGCCTTAAAGCCTCTTCTTTGCCATCTGGGGAAGTAGTCATTTCAAGATGCTTCATGAGATGATGGAGAGTGCTGAGCCAGTGTCTACTTCCATCTTACAAGGCTTTCCTTCTAAAGAAACAATAACACTGATTTTGTTAGAGCCTTTGTCTGTTGGTTTAGCTTGGTAGCAGGTGAAACAGTCTTCAATTTGTTTTTGAAAATGCTGAGTTGTCTGAGGTTGCTGTGGCTGGGCAAAAGTCTTTCCTACCTGACAGATCCTGGCTAAATGACCCTTTCTCTGCCATTTTAGACTAATGGCATCCCTGAACTTGCAGGATGCCCTGAGATGATTTCCTCCACAGCTTAGACAGATGGGCTGAGATCGTGGGGTTGATTGGGAACAGACCTGTTTCCCTCTTTTGGGGATGGGCGGAGCTGGCGTCACAGCAAGACTGAGGTGATTTCAGCTCCTGAAATCACCTCTGATATTGCCGTTGCAGGACGGTTCCTCGGGACCTAAGCCAACTTGTAGGGTCGGTGAATGTATGGGGTATTTCCTGTTGATCCCAGGGACATTGCAAAGTCCCTGGTTGATCCAGGACAACCCCTTTGCCAGCAACGGACTGAGCCAGCCATCAAGCTACTGAAGCTGTGACAGCTCCGGAAGAACGAGATTAGAAGAAGTGTGTCGATCAGTGAGATGGTTTTTTTTACTTTCTTTTTTTTTAGAGAACACTCTAGTAATTTCAATTGAATCTAAAAATTAAGAGTGAAATGGAGTAAGCGGCATGAGAGATTTTGTTTGAGATTGAAGAGTTGTTCTTTCCTTTTTTCTACGGCTTTTAAAGGCTTCCTTTTTTTCTTTTTCTTTTTCTTCCTTTTTAGTTTTGAATGGTTTGAGGCAACATATTATTTTAGTATATTATTTTTTGGTGTTTTGGGTTTTAATGAAACTTGAGTCTTCTTTTCTTTTCTTTAATATGATATGGCGGTCGAGTCTTTTTTTCCCCCTTCTTGTTTTGAGAAAGGAAAGAAGTGACATTTATCAGGATCGAGACTATCTGGCAACAAAGTGAAAATTGCGAAAGCAATACAATATTGCCATCTAGAGGCTTGTTATTTTCCTCAAAATATATAAACACTTGCAAGGATTGCGTTAAGGGCCCTATGCTGAACATTAGATAAGAAAGCACTGGAGGTTGTTTATTTAGGTACTTTCAGTGAATTGATGTATATTTGAGCCTGGATTTGAAGTTAAAGGATGAAGTGACCTTGGAGAATCTAAAAAATAAAAGAGTTGGAATCTTCCTTTTTAATTTGTGAAGCTTCAGATATCAAGTAGTGGCAATTGAATAAAGAGTGATAGTGTTTCTTTTTATTAGTTCCTATTGCATGGAACCCAATTTTTATAATTAATTTTTTTTAAAATATATCTTTATTTTTAAAGGACATTTTGCTTATTTTCCACTTTAATTTTTCATTGGTGTTTTCCTTTTCCCAACCTTCAGTCTTATTTTTTGAGCTTGATTCTTTTTATTTTCTTTTTCTTTTATATTTTTTTATGCACTGGAATTAAGATACATAATTATTGGATTTTTTCATTATATTTTCTTAGTTTTTTACTCACATTTTTAAAAATCTTTTTAATTTAAATTATTGATATATTATTGATGTATTATTGATTTTTTTTTACTAGGATTGTTTCTGTTGCCTCCTTCCTTTTGTGATTTTTCTTTTTTTTTCATTTTTATAGAGGGCTACGCCCCCTTCCTTTTTATTATTCTTTTTTTTAATATTATTATTGGCTTTCTTTTTTCTCTGCAATTGGAGTTGGATATTTTTGCAATAATGAGTAGAAGACCTTCAATTCCACAAGTAACAACTCCCGCATTGACAGCATCACAGCAAGAGAAGGAAAAGAGAAGAAGATATGATGCAGAAGATATTACAAGCGGTGAATGAGAATGGAAAAAGAATAGAGAAAATGGAACAGAAGTTGGACAAGACAGATGAAAATATAAAAGCTCTACAGCAAACAATGGAGAAATATGGAGAGAGGATTAAGAAAATTGAGGAGCAGCAAGAACAAAAAGACAAAGAAATGAGGAGCTTCAATACCAGATTAAATGAGGTCGAAAGGGATCACAATGAGTTATTGAGAAGTGAAATAGACAGGTCAGAATTTTACTTGAGATTTCAAAATGTGGAGGAAGAGAAGGTGAAAACCTGCTGGAGATGGCACAGATATTGGCAGAATTGTTAGAAATAACAGAAGAGAAGATGAGAGATGGAATAGATTAAATATTCCATGTCTATACAAGATATGCAATGAGGAATAAGCTTCCAAGAAAGATTCATATTAGATTTACCAAAAAGAGTATTAAATCACAAATATTACAAGCAGCCAGAGACAAGACATTGAAGTACTACAATAAAGACATTACGGTATTGAAACAGATACCAAGAAGAATAGGAGAAAGTAGAAGAGAATATGTGTTTCTATCCAAAGAACTGCTGAGGAGGGAGTAAATTACAGATGGTTAATACCAGAAGGCCTTCTGTTTGTGTGGCGGGAACAAAGACATAGAATTGATACAGTGGAGAAAGCAGAACTTTTATGATGAATATTTTAGAGGAAAGGAGGAAATGGAAGACAAGAGGAAATGATTGTGGAATTTTCAAAGGTAAGTGCAGCAACAAGTGAAGAAGTAGAACAACTTGGGGTGGTAGGTGGTGTACTCAGAGAACAAAGAGAAGTTAGATCAACTAGAGCAACAAAACCCTCCTACAAGATTTAAAATGGATGAAAAAAATTTGATTTCGATGAATATAAATGGACTTAACTCAATTGCTAAAAGAAGGAAAATATTTCATAAATTACAGAAATTAAAATTTGATATAATTTGCCTACAAGAGGTACACATTAAAAAACAACCTGAATATGTATTGAGACAAAGCTAGGAAACTATTTACGTCACTGGCACAATGTAAAAAGAGAGGAGTGGCTCTGTACATTAAAGATACAATTACTACAGAACTGATTTATACAGATGAGGATGGGAGGATCTTAATGGTGGAGATAATGGATAACAATGTCAAAACCCTTTTGATAGCAATATATGCACCAAGTGAGAACCAAGAATAATTTTATAAGAAATTACACCAAAAATTAACCGAATTGGACTATGCAAATATCTACTTGATGGGAGATTTTAATGGGATAATTAACGATCAACTCGACTACAAATCAGAAAGCACTAAAAAGAAAGCTAGAAGAAATTACCTAAGTCCTTTTTCAAATGACAGAAGAAATGAATATTAAAGACATATGGAGAGAGAATACTGGAAATAAAATTTTACTTTTTATTCAAATAGGCATGAATCATGGTCAAGAATAGATATGATATGGGCATCTGCAGATATGCTTTCTAATATAAAAGAAATTCAAATAGAAATTGGGACTTGGGCGGATCATAATCCACTGACAGTTGTTTGGAAAGGACAGAAGAGAAGATCTAGATGGACATTAAATAATATGATTTTGAAAGAAGAAGAGTTTAAAAGAAAATCGAGATAGAGCTTGGTTTTAAAAGAAAATAAAAAAGACACATCACTGCAAACTTGTTGGGATCGATGAAGGCTTATACAAGAGGAATAATAATTGACTATACAAGGAAAAGGAACATTAAACAGAAAAAGACATTTAAAATATTGGAAGATGATTTTATAAAATTAGAAAAAAGTTACAACAATCACCACAAAGAAAAGACATTAAAATGAAAATGGATATGACCAAACATAAAATGGGTTTAGTGGAAAATGAAGAACTTGCCCAAAAGATTAAAGGTGTTAAACAAAATTATTTTGAAAACGCGAATAAACCAGGAAGATGGCTAGCCTATAGACTTAGAAAGGAAAGGAAACAAAGAAAATTAACCAATTAATAGATGAAAAAGGGAATGTTCAATATGGGAATGTTGAAAAGAAAAGAATTATTCGAGATTACTATGAAAAACTGTATTCTCAAGAAGAGACCACAGAAGAAAAAATTAAACAATATTTACAAAAGGCAAGATTACCACAAATACCTAAAGATATTGAAACAATGTTAGAAGGGAATATAACTATGATGGAATTGACAGAAGCCCTGAAGAAACAAAACACTGGAAAAGCACCAGGTCCAGATGGCTTACCAGTGGAATTCTATAAGACTTTCCAGGAGGTGTTAAGCACTCATTTTTTGGAAGTTATGAATGAAGTGTTATTAAAAAAGAGAATACCTGAGACATGGCTAGAAGCCTATATTACCCTTATACCTAAAGAAGAAATGGATTTACAACAAGTTAAAAATTATAGACCTATTTCACTGTTGAACTCAGACTATAAAATTTTGCTTCAATTTTGGCAGAAAGAATGAAAAGATATCTAAATGAATTTATTCATACGGATCAAAATGGATTTTTGCCAAAATGACAAATTAAGCAAAATGTGAGAATAATTTTAGATACTTTGGTACTATGAAGCACATCCTGAAAAACAGATGGCACTGATGTTTTAGATGCACAAAAGCTTTTGATAATTTGAATTGGCACTTCATGATATATAAAATGGCACAAATGGGCTTGGGAAAAATTTATACAGGCCATTGAGACAATATACAATAAGCAAACAGTGAAGATTCTGGTAAATGGAGAACTGACAGAATCTATAGGGATAAGAAAGGAACTAGGCAAGGTTGCCCTCTGTCACCTCTGCTGTTTGTTTTAACATTAGAAGTGTTGAATAGAGCTATTAGAAGATGAAGAAATAAAAGGAATGAAAATTAAAAAGAAGAATATAAACTGCAGTTTGCAGATGACTTGGTATTCATATTAGAGGATCCACTTAAATCAGCACCTAAATTGATAGAAAAAAGAAGAATATGGAATGGTGGCAGGCTTAAAAATTAATAAAGATAAAACAAAGATCCTAACAAAGAATATGCTAGCAAAACGTAAGAAAGAGTTAGAAGATATATTAGAGATTCAGGTCACAAATAAGGTTAAATACTTAGGAATATATATTACATCAAGATGTAGTACACTGAAAGAAGATAATTATATTAAACTTAAGCAGCAGATAGCGACAGACCTGGAAAGGTGGAAAAATATGCAATTATCTCTTATTGGTAGAATATCAACAGTTAAGATGAATGTATTACCTAGAATTTTATATTTATTTCAGACGATACCAATTAGACTTGGGAAAGAATTTTTTGAGGATTTAAATAAAATTGTATCGAAATTTATATGGCATGGTAAAAAACCAAGAATCAAACTTAAACTGTTACAAGATGCAAGGTTAAGAGGGGGGTTTGCACTGCCCAATTGGGAATTGTATTATCAAGCAGCAAGTTTGATGTGGGTGAAGGAATGGATAATGTTGAGAAATAATAGGTTGCTAACTCTAGAAGGTCATGATTTATTATTAGGATGGCATGCTTTCTTATGGTATAAGGGAACTAAAAGCAAGGATATTTTAGAAGGCATCATATTCAAGCTTTGTTTTTAAACTGGGAAAAATTAGAAAACAACATTATATATGAACCATTATGGGTATCTACTATTGAAGCTTTTTCATATCCAATAATATATAAAAAGGAACAAACAATTAGATATGGAGAGATTTTAAATGAAAAGGGTGAACTCAAATCGATGCAAACACTACAAGAACAAGGAATAAAAATGAACTGGTTTTCTTATTTGCAAATACAATCTAGATATGATGAGGATGTTAAGCTGAAGGTATTTATAATAAACAAACTGAATTGGATAAAATTTTGATGGGTACGAATGAAAAAGTAATTTAAAACTTTATGGATACTTATTAGAAGTTAGAATGGAAGAGGAACAGGTTAAAGAAACAATGATTGCATGGGGAAAAAATTTCGGTTATGGGATAGATTTAGAGAGATGGCAAACATTATGGGATCAGAATTATAAAATGACAATGTCAACTGCATATAAAGAAAATTTGTATAAGATGTTTTACAGGTGGCACCTATCCCTGAGAAGGATTGCAAGAATGTTTAAGGATAAATCAGACAAGTGTTGGAAATGTCACCAGATACCAGGTTCCTATTACCATATGTGGTGGACTTGCGCTGATGCCAAAAGATATTGGACTAAAATCCACACGTGGTTGGAAAAAATGATACAACAACATATAGACTTGAAACCTGAGATATTCTTATTGAGAATTGTACCAGAGACATTCAGCAAAGAGTTGAAATATCTGATTGTTAATGTATTAACAGCTGCTAGAATTGTATTTGCTAAAATTGGAGAAATGACAAGATACCTGCTTGGGAGGAAGTGATTAAGAAAATTTTGGATTGTGAAATGAGTAGATTAACATTTGAAATTAGAGATCAAGAAGAAAAACAGTTTTACAAGATATGGAGTATGTTTTATCAATGGTTAGATAAAAAGCTTGGTAATATAGGGATATAATGGAGATAAATAAAATTGTTGAATGAAAATATAATATAGAGATTATAATACTGTAGAGTTAATAATAATGATATTGGTTAAGAGAATCAATCTATCCTGTGAGCTGCATTGGTTAAGGTGGTGGTCTTCGGTGCAATTCAAGGTGCTAGTGACAACTTTTAAAGCCCTTCATGGCTTAGGAATTGGGACCTGCAAGACCACCTACCGCTACCTTATGCCTCCCAGCCAGTTAGATCTCACAGGGAGGGCTTGCTCAGATACCATCGGCAGGCAATGTCGGCTGGCGGGGTCCAGGCTAGGGCCTTCTCTGTAGCGGCACCTCCTTTGGAATATGCTCTCTGTGGAGATTAGAACCATCCCTAACCTACTTGCCTTCCGCAAAGCCGTTAAGACCTGGCTTTGTTGGAGGGCATGGCATTGAACCTTTTCTTCCCGTGTATGTCTGAATTGATCTGAATGAGTTTTTGTTTTTATACTATATAGGAAATGTTTTTATCTTGTTGTACGCTGCCTCGAGTTCCCCGTTGGGGGAAGTGAGGTGGGATATGAGAGATAATTTAGGTAATGTATGAATTAAAATGCATAAGATTTTGAGGTCTCTCCAAATAGAAAATAGCTGGTTGTATTTTCTTTTTTTATCACCTTTTGTCTGCATTGTATAGCTTTCTTTTTTCTGTAATAGAGAGTGATGGTGAGGAGATGACACTGAGATTTATGACCGACCGACACACTTGAAATTGTTATTTGTGTATGTTTTATATTTGTTTGTCATGTTTGTTTTGGAAAATAATAAAATTTTATAAAAAAGAAAAAGCTGCCATCTTTTTTTAGGGGTGTCACTATGGATGTCTCCCATTTTGCAAAGTCCACAGGCTCCAATATTCCCTGGTTAATTAATTTATCCAGTTCCTTGTCCAGCTTAGGCGGATTGCAAAAGGCACTCTTCGAGGCTTTTAAGCGAATGGGACTGCTAGAAGGTCCAAATTGAAAGATATTGGGGTTCCCCGCGTAACAGCCTAGGCCATCGCTGAATACATCAGCATAATCTTTAAACAAGGCATCCACCTCTGAATTGGCAATAGAATGGATTCCTCCTATATGAAGGCCAAGGGCAGGGAACCAGTCTAATCCTAACAGGCTTGGGAGGGCACCATCCGCTACAACCAAAGGCAAGTGACCCTTAAAATTTTGAAAATGAATGAAAAACTTGCCTTTTCCGATGACTGGGATGGTTCTGCCTTGGTAGTCACGTAGGGTTAGATTGCAGCCTTAAAGCCTCTTCTTTGCCATCTGGGGAAGTAGTCATTTCAAGATGCTTCATGAGATGATGGAGAGTGCTGAGCCAGTGTCTACTTCCATCTTACAAGGCTTTCCTTCTAAAGAAACAATAACACTGATTTTGTTAGAGCCTTTGTCTGTTGGTTTAGCTTGGTAGCAGGTGAAACAGTCTTCAATTTGTTTTTGAAAATGCTGAGTTGTCTGAGGTTGCTGTGGCTGGGCAAAGTCTTTCCTACCTGACAGATCCTGGCTAAATGACCCTTTCTCTGCCATTTTAGACTAATGGCATCCCTGAACTTGCAGGATGCCCTGAGATGATTTCCTCCACAGCTTAGACAGATGGGCTGAGATCGTGGGGGTTGATTAGGAACAGACCTGTTC
>CM019155.1:72118534-72131928 GCA_009733165.1 Naja naja
CCCAAAGATTAAAGGTGTTAAACAAAATTATTTTGGCAGCGAATAAACCAGGAAGATGGCTAGCCTATAGACTTAGAAAGGAAAGGAAGCAAAGAAAATTAACCAATTAATAGATGAAAAAGGAATGTTCAATATGGAATGTTGAAAAGAAAAAATTATTCGAGATTACTAAAAAACTGTATTCTCAAGAAGAGACCACAGAAGAAAAAAATTAAACAATATTTACAAAAGGCAAGATTACCACAAATACCTAAAGATATTGAAACAATGTTAGAAGAATATAACTATGATGGAATTGACAGAAGCCCTGAAGAAACAAAACACTGGAAAAGCACCAGGTCCAGATGGCTTACCAGTGGAATTCTATAAGACTTTCCAGGAGGTGTTAAGCACTCATTTTTGGAAGTTATGAATGAAGTGTTATTAAAAAGAAATACCTGAGACATGGCTAAAGCCTATATTACCCTTATACCTAAAGAAGAAATGGATTTACAACAAGTTAAAAATTATAGACCTATTTCACTGTTGAACTCAGACTATAAAATTTTTGCTTCAATTTTGGCAGAAAGAATGAAAAGATATCTAAATGAATTTATTCATACGGATCAAAACGGATTTTTTGCCAAAATGACAAATTAAGCAAAATGTGAGAATAATTTTAGATACTTTGGAGTACTATGAAGCACATCCTGAAAAACAGATGGCACTGATGTTTTTAGATGCACAAAAAGCTTTTGATAATTTGAATTGGCACTTCATGATATCGCAAATGGCACGAATGGGCTTGGGGGAAAAAATTTATACAGGCCATTGAGACAATATACAATAAGCAAACAGTGAAGATTCTGGTAAATGGAGAACTGACAGAATCTATAGGGATAAGAAAAGGAACTAGGCAAGGTTGCCCTCTGTCACCTCTGTTGTTTGTTTTAACATTAGAAGTGTTGATAGAGCTATTAGAGAAGATGAAGAAATAAAAGGAATGAAAATTAAAAAAGAAGAATATAAACTGCAGGCGTTTGCAGATGACTTGGTATTCATATTAGAGGATCCACTGAAATCAGCACCTAAATTGATAGAGAAAATAGAAGAATATGGAATGGTGGCAGGCTTAAAAATTAATAAAGATAAAACAAAGATCCTAACAAAGAATATGCTAGCAAAATGTAAGAAAGAGTTAGAAGATATATTAGAGATTCAGGTTACAAATAAGGTTAAATATTTAGGAATATATATTACATCAAGATGGAGTACACTGAAAGAAGATAATTATATTAAACTTAAGCAGCAGATAGCAACAGACCTGGAAAGGTGGAAAAATATGCAATTATCTCTTATTGGTAGAATATCAACAGTTAAGATGAATGTATTACCTAGAATTTTATATTTGTTTCAGACGATACCAATTAGACTTGGGAAAGAATTTTTGAGGATTTAAATAAAATTGTATCGAAATTTATATGGCATGGTAAAAAACCAAGAATCAAACTTAAACTATTACAAGATGCAAGGTTAAGACAGGGGTTTGCACTGCCCAATTGGGAATTGTATTATCAAGCAGCAAGTTTGATGTGGGTGAAGGAATGGATAATGTTGAGAAATAATAGGTTGCTAACTCTAGAAGGTCATGATTTATTATTAGGATGGCATGCTTTCTTGTGGTATAAGGGAACTAAAAAGCAAGGATTTTTAGAAGGCATCATATTCAAGAAGCTGTGTTTTTAAACTGGGAAAAAATTAGAAAACTAATTTTTATATGAATTCCATTATGGGTATCTACTATTGAAGCTTTTTCATATCCAATAATATATAAAAAGGAACAAACAATTAGATATGGAGAGATTTTAAATGAAAAGGGTGAACTCAAATCGATGCAAACACTACAAGAACAAGGAATAAAAATGAACTGTTTTTCTTATTTGCAAATACAATCTAGATATGATGAGGACTCTAAAGCTGAAGGTATTTATAATAAACAAACTGAATTGGATAAAATTTTGATGGGTACGAATGAAAAAGTAATTTAAAAACTTTATGGATACTTATTAGAAGTTAGAATGGAAGAGGAACAGGTTAAAGAAACAATGATTGCATGGGGAAAAAATTTCGGTTATGGGATAGATTTAGAGAGATGGCAAACATTATGGGATCAGAATTATAAAATGACAATGTCAACTGCATATAAAGAAAATTTGTATAAGATGTTTTACAGGTGGCACCTATCCCTGAGAAGGATTGCAAGAATGTTTAAGGATAAATCAGACAAGTGTTGGAAATGTCACCAGATACCAGGTTCCTATTACCATATGTGGTGGACTTGCTGATGCCAAAAGATATTGGACTAAAATCCACACGTGGTTGGAAAAATGATACAACAACATATAGACTTGAAACCTGAGATATTCTTATTGAGAATTGTACCAGAGACATTCAGCAAAGAGTTGAAATATCTGATTGTTAATGTATTAACAGCTGCTAGAATTGTATTTGCTAAAAATTGGAGAAATGACAAGATACCTGCGAGGAAGTGATTAAGAAAATTTTGGATTGTGCCGAAATGAGTAGATTAACATTTGAAATTAGAGATCAAGAAGAAAAACAGTTTTACAAGATATGGAGTATGTTTTATCAATGGCTAGATAAAAAAGCTTGGTAATATAGGGATATAATGGAGATAAATAAAATTGTTGAATGAAAATATAATATAGAGATTATAATACTGTAGAGAGTTAATAATAATGATATTGGTTAAGAGAATCAATCTATCCTCCGTGAGCTGCATTGGTTACCGGTGGTCTTCCGGGTGCAATTCAAGGTGCTAGTGACAACTTTTAAAGCCCTTCATGGCTTAGGAGTGGGATACCTGCAAGACCACCTACCGCTACCTTATGCCTCCCAGCGCCCGGTTAGATCTCACAGGGAGGGCTTGCTCCAGATACCATCGGCCAGGCAATGTCGGCTGGCGGGTCCACGGGCTAGGGCCTTCTCTGTAGCGGCACCATCGCTTTGGAATATGCTCTCTGTGGAGATTAGAACCATCCCTAACCTACTTGCCTTCCGCAAAGCCGTTAAGACCTGGCTTTGTTGGAGGGCATGGCATTGAGACCTTTTTCTTCCCCCGTGTATGTCTGAATTGATCTGAATGAGTTTTTGTTTTTATACTATATAGGAAATGTTTTTATCTTGTTGTACGCTGCCTCGAGTTCCCCGTTGGGGGAAGTGAGGTGGGATAGTGAGGAGATAATTTAGGTAATGTATGAATTAAAATGCATAAGATTTTGAGGTCTCTCCAAATAGAAAATAGCTGGTTGTATTTTCTTTTTTTATCACCTTTTGTCTGCATTGTATAGCTTTCTTTTTTTCTGTAATAGAGAGTATTGATGGTGAGGAGATGACACTGAGATTTATGACCGACCGACACACTTGAAATTGTTATTTGTGTATGTTTTTATATTTGTTTGTCATGTTTGTTTTTGGAAAATAATAAAATTTTATAAAAAAAGAAAAAAAAGCTGCCATCTTTTTTTAGGGGTGTCACTATGGATGTCTCCCATTTTGCAAAGTCCACAGGCTCCAATATTCCCTGGTTAATTAATTTATCCAGTTCCTTGTCCAGCTTAGGGCGGATTGCAAAAGGCACTCTTCGAGGCTTTAAACGAATTGGGACTGCTAGAAGGTCCAAATTGAAAGATATTGGGGTTCCCACGTAACAGCCTAGGCCATCGCTGAATACATCAGCATAATCTTTAAACAAGGCATCCACCTCTGAATTGGCAATAGAATGGATTCCTCCTATATGAAGGCCAAGGGCAGGGAACCAGTCTAATCCTAACAGGCTTGGGAGGGCACCATCCGCTACAACCAAAGGCAAGTGACCCTTAAAATTTTGAAAATGAATGAAAAACTTGCCTTTTCCGATGACTGGGATGGTTCTGCCTTGGTAGTCACGTAGGGTTAGATTGCAGCCTTAAAGCCTCTTCTTTGCCATCTGGGAAGTAGTCATTTCAAGATGCTTCATGAGATGATGGAGAGTGCTGAGCCAGTGTCTACTTCCATCTTACAAGGCTTTCCTTCTAAAGAAACAATAACACTGATTTTGTTAGAGCCTTTGTCTGTTGGTTTAGCTTGGTAGCAGGTGAAACAGTCTTCAATTTGTTTTTGAAAATGCTGAGTTGTCTGAGGTTGCTGTGGCTGGGCAAAAGTCTTTCCTACCTGACAGATCCTGGCTAAATGACCCTTTCTCTGCCATTTTAGACTAATGGCATCCCTGAACTTGCAGGATGCCCTGAGATGATTTCCTCCACAGCTTAGACAGATGGGCTGAGATCGTGGGGGTTGATTGGGAACAGACCTGTTTCCCCTCTTTTGGGGGGGGGATGGGCGGAGCTGGCGTCACAGCAAGACTGAGGTGATTTCAGCTCCTGAAATCACCTCTGATATTGCCGTTGCAGGACGGTTCCTCGGGACCTAAGCCAACTTGTAGGGTCGGTGAATGTATGGGGTATTTCCTGTTGATCCCAGGGACATCGCAAAGTCCCTGGTTGATCCAGGACAACCCCTTTGCCAGCAGCGGACTGAGCCAGCCATCAAGCTGCTGAAGCTGTGACAGCTCCGGAAGAACGAGATTGGAAGAAGTGTGTCGGTCGGTGAGATGGTTTTTTTTACTTTTTTTTCTTAGAGAACACTCTAGTAATTTCAATTGAATTTAAAAATTAAGAGTGAAATGGAGTAAGCGGCCTGAGAGATTTTGTTTGAGATTGAAGAGTTGTTCTTTGCTTTTTACTACAGCTTTTAAAGGCTTCCTTTTTTTCTTTTTCTCTCTCTTCCTTTTTAGTTTTGAATGGTTTGAGGCAACATGTTATTTTTTGTATATTATTTTTTGGTGTTTTGGATTTTAATGAAACTTGATTCTTCTTTTCTTTTCTTTAATATTATATGGCGGTCAGTCTTTTTTTCCCCCTTCTTGTTTTGAGAAAGGAAAGAAGTGACATTTATCAGGATCGAGACTATCTGGCAACAAAGTGAAAATTGCAAAGCAATATTGCCATCTAGAGGCTTGTTATTTTCCTCAAAATATATAAACACTTGCAAGGATTGCGTTAAGGGCCCTATGCTGAACATTAGATAAGAAAGCACTGGAGGTTGTTTATTTAGGTACTTTCAGTGAATTGATGTATATTTGAGCCTGGATTTGAAGTTAAAGGATGAAGTGACCTTGGAGAATCTAAAAAATAAAAGAGTTGGAATCTTCCTTTTTAATTTGTGAAGCTTCAGATATCAAGTAGTGGCAATTGAATAAAGAGTGATAGTGTTTCTTTTTATTAGTTCCTATTGCATGGAACCCAATTTTTATAATTAATTTTTTTTAAAATATATCTTTATTTTTAAAGGACATTTTGCTTATTTTCCACTTTAATTTTTCATTGGTGTTTTCCTTTTCCCAACCTTCAGTCTTATTTTTGAGCTTGATTCTTTTTATTTTCTTTTCTTTTATATTTTTTTATGCACTGGAATTAAGATACATAATTATTGGATTTTTTCATTATATTTTCTTAGTTTTTTACTCACATTTTTAAAAATCTTTTAATTTAAATTATTGATATATTATTGATGTATTATTGATTTTTTTTTACTAGGATTGTTTCTGTTGCCTCCTTCCTTTTGTGATTTTTCTTTTTTTTCATTTTTATAGAGGGCTACGCCCCCTTCCTTTTTATTATTCTTTTTTTTAATATTATTATTGGCTTTCTTTTTTCTCTGCAATTGGAGTTGGATATTTTTGCAATAATGAGTAGAAGACCTTCAATTCCACAAGTAACAACTCCCGCATTGACAGCATCACAGCAAGAGAAGGAAAAAGAGAAAGAAGATATGATGCAGAAGATATTACAAGCGGTGAATGAGAATGGAAAAAGAATAGAAAATGGAACAGAAGTTGGACAAGACAGATGAAAATATAAAAGCTCTACAGCAAACAATGGAGAAATATGGAGAGAGGATTAAGAAAATTGAGGAGCAGCAAGAACAAAAAGACAAAGAAATGAGGAGCTTCAATACCAGATTAAATGAGGTCGAAAGGGATCACAATGAGTTATTGAGAAGTGAAATAGACAGGTCAGAATTTTACTTGAGATTTCAAAATGTGGAGGAAGAGAAGGGTGAAAACCTGCTGGAGATAATGGCACAGATATTGGCAGAATTGTTAGAAATAACAGAAGAGAAGATGAGAGATGGAATAGATTAAATATTCCATGTCTATACAAGATATGCAATGAGGAATAAGCTTCCAAGAAAGATTCATATTAGATTTACCAAAAAGAGTATTAAATCACAAATATTACAAGCAGCCAGAGACAAGACATTGAAGTACTACAATAAAGACATTACGGTATTGAAACAGATACCAAGAAGAATAGGAGAAAGTAGAAGAGAATATGTGTTTCTATCCAAAGAACTGCTGAGGAGGGGAGTAAATTACAGATGGTTAATACCAGAAGGCCTTCTGTTTGTGTGGCGGGAACAAAGACATAGAATTGATACAGTGGAGAAAGCAGAACTTTTTTATGATGAATATTTTAGAGGAAAGGAGGGAAATGGAAGACAAGAGGAAATGATTGTGGAATTTTCAAAGGTAAGTGCAGCAACAAGTGAAGAAGTAGAACAACTTGGGGTGGTAGGTGGTGTACTCAGAGAACAAAGAGAAGTTAGATCAACTAGAGCAACAAAACCCTCCTACAAGATTTAAAATGGATGAAAAAAATTTGATTTCGATGAATATAAATGGACTTAACTCAATTGCTAAAAGAAGGAAAATATTTCATAAATTACAGAAATTAAAATTTGATATAATTTGCCTACAAGAGGTACACATTAAAAAACAACCTGAATATGTATTGAGACAAAGAAAGCTAGGGAAACTATTTACGTCACTGGCACAATGTAAAAAGAGAGGAGTGGCTCTGTACATTAAAGATACAATTACTACAGAACTGATTTATACAGATGAGGATGGGAGGATCTTAATGGTGGAGATAATGGATAACAATGTCAAAACCCTTTTGATAGCAATATATGCACCAAGTGAGAACCAAGAATAATTTTATAAGAAATTACACCAAAAATTAACCGAATTGGACTATGCAAATATCTACTTGATGGGAGATTTTAATGGGATAATTAACGATCAACTCGACTACAAATCAGAAAGCACTAAAAAGAAAGCTAGAAGGAAATTACCTAAGTCCTTTTTTCAAATGACAGAAGAAATGAATATTAAAGACATATGGAGAGAGAGAAATACTGGAAATAAAATTTTACTTTTTATTCAAATAGGCATGAATCATGGTCAAGAATAGATATGATATGGGCATCTGCAGATATGCTTTCTAATATAAAAGAAATTCAAATAGAAATTGGGACTTGGGCGGATCATAATCCACTGACAGTTGTTTGGAAAGGACAGAAGAGAAGATCTAGATGGACATTAAATAATATGATTTTGAAAGAAGAAGAGTTTAAAAAGAAAATCGAGATAGAGCTTGGTTTTTTTTAAAAAGAAAATAAAAAAGAAGACACATCACTGCAAACTTGTTGGGATGCGATGAAGGCTTATACAAGAGGAATAATAATTGACTATACAAGGAAAAGGAACATTAAACAGAAAAAGACATTTAAAATATTGGAAGATGATTTTATAAAATTAGAAAAAGAGTTACAACAATCACCACAAAGAAAAGACATTAAAATGAAAATGGATATGACCAAACATAAAATGGGTTTAGTGGAAAATGAAGAACTTGCCCAAAAGATTAAAGGTGTTAAACAAAATTATTTTGAAAACGCGAATAAACCAGGAAGATGGCTAGCCTATAGACTTAGAAAGGAAAGGGAAGCAAAGAAAATTAACCAATTAATAGATGAAAAAGGGAATGTTCAATATGGGAATGTTGAAAAGAAAAGAATTATTCGAGATTACTATGAAAAACTGTATTCTCAAGAAGAGACCACAGAAGAAAAAATTAAACAATATTTACAAAAGGCAAGATTACCACAAATACCTAAAGATATTGAAACAATGTTAGAAGGGAATATAACTATGATGGAATTGACAGAAGCCCTGAAGAAACAAAACACTGGAAAAGCACCAGGTCCAGATGGCTTACCAGTGGAATTCTATAAGACTTTCCAGGAGGTGTTAAGCACTCATTTTTGGAATGTTATGAATGAAGTGTTATTAAAAAAGAGAATACCTGAGACATGGCTAGAAGCCTATATTACCCTTATACCTAAAGAAGAAATGGATTTACAACAAGTTAAAAATTATAGACCTATTTCACTGTTGAACTCAGACTATAAAATTTTTGCTTCAATTTTGGCAGAAAGAATGAAAAGATATCTAAATGAATTTATTCATACGGATCAAAACGGATTTTTGCCAAAATGACAAATTAAGCAAAATGTGAGAATAATTTTAGATACTTTGGAGTACTATGAAGCACATCCTGAAAAACAGATGGCACTGATGTTTTTAGATGCACAAAAAGCTTTTGATAATTTGAATTGGCACTTCATGATATCGCAAATGGCACGAATGGGCTTGGGGGAAAAAATTTATACAGGCCATTGAGACAATATACAATAAGCAAACAGTGAAGATTCTGGTAAATGGAGAACTGACAGAATCTATAGGGATAAGAAAAGGAACTAGGCAAGGTTGCCCTCTGTCACCTCTGTTGTTTGTTTTAACATTAGAAGTGTTGATAGAGCTATTAGAGAAGATGAAGAAATAAAAGGAATGAAAATTAAAAAAGAAGAATATAAACTGCAGGCGTTTGCAGATGACTTGGTATTCATATTAGAGGATCCACTTAAATCAGCACCTAAATTGATAGAGAAAATAGAAGAATATGGAATGGTGGCAGGCTTAAAATTAATAAAGATAAAACAAAGATCCTAACAAAGAATATGTTAGCAAAACGTAAGAAAGAGTTAGAAGATATATTAGAGATTCAGGTTTACAATATAAGGTATATAATCAAGATGTAGTACACTGAAAGAAGATAATTATATTAAACTCAAGCAGCAGATAGCGACAGACCTGCAAAGGTGGAAAAATATGCAATTATCTCTTATTGGTAGAATATCAACAGTTAAGATTAATGTATTACCTAGAATTTTATATTTATTTCAGACGATACCAATTAGACTTGGGAAGAGTTTTTGAGGATTTAAATAAAATTGTATCAAAATTTATATGGCATGGTAAAAACCAAGAATTAAACTTAAACTATTACAAGATGCAAAGTTAAGAGGGGGGTTCGCACTGCCCAATTGGGAACTGTATTATCAAGCTGCAAGTCTGAAGTGGGTGAAGGAATGGATAACGTTGAGAAATAATAGATTATTAACTTTAGAAGTTCATGATTTGCTACTAGGATGGCATGCTTTCTTATGGTATAAGGGAACTAAAAGCAAGGATATTTTAGAAGGCATTATATTTGAGAAGCTTTGTTTTTAAACTGGGAAAAATTAAAAACAACACTATATACAAATTCCATTATGGGTATCTACTATTGAAGCTTTTTCATATCCAATAATATATAAAAGGAACAAACAATTAGATATGGAGAGATTTTAAATGAAAAGGGTGAACTCAAATCGATGCAAACACTACAAGAACAAGGAATAAAATGAATTGGTTTTCATATTTGCAAATACAATCTAGACATGATGAGGATGTTAGGGGCTGAAGGTATTTATAATAAGCAAACTGAATTGGATAAAATTTTGATGGGTACAGATGAAAACATAATTAAAAACTTTATGGACACTTATTAGAAGTTAGAATGGAGGAGGAACAGGTTAAGGAAACAATGATTGCTTGGGAAAAATTTTTGGTTATGGGATAGATTTAGAGAGATGGCAAACACTATGGGATCAGAATTATAAAATGACAATGTCAACTGCATATGAAGAAAATTTGTATAAGATGTTTTACAGGTGGCACCTATCCCGAGAAGGATTGCAAGATGTTTAAGGATAAATCGGACAAGTGTTGGAAATGTCACCAGATACCAGGTTCCTATTACCATATGTGGTAGACTTGCTGATGCAAAAAGGATCTATAATTTTTATTAGTGTTAAGTCTGAGTCTTCTTTTGGGATCAACGTGATGTTGGATTCCACCCATGATGGTGGTATCTTCAGTTAAGACTGCATTATATACCTCTAATAATGTTTGGCCTAAGGTATCTTGTAGTTCTTGTATGGCAGCCCATCTGGGCCTGGAATTTTGTTTATTCTTTGTTTTTTAATTGCCTCTATTAGTTCTGACATTTTTATTTTCTCATTTAACATGATTTTCATTTCTTCTGGAACTTTAGGCAAATCGGCTTTCCCTAAATACTGTAATGCTTTTTCTTCTGTGTAATGTTCATTATCATTGTATAGTTTCTTATAGAAGTCCTGAATTATGTTCTTTTTCCCTCAGTTTGATGACATATAGTTCCATCTTTATCTTGCAGTTTATTTATCCATATTTTTCTTTCTGCTTCTTCAGTTTGTAGGCTAATCAGCTCCCTGGTTTGTTTTTGCTCAAAAAGTTTTGGTTCATTCTCTTTATGTGTTTTGCCAGATCTTCTTTTTGAGACTATTCAGTTTGTGTTTGGTTAAATCCATTTGCTGTTTTAAGTTTATTTTTTGGTTCCTTTGTGACTCTACCTGAGTCTTCTGTATTCTTCTAAATATTTTGTTGTTGCTTCTTCCTTTTGTCTTTCTTCACATATACAATATGGCAACTCCCTCATATATGCTTTCGCTGTATCCCACAGGTTTCAGAAGATGTGTCTTTCTATTTTCTTTAAAGAAGAATCCCATTTGTTTTTCCATCATCTGTCTGAATTCTCCATCATTTAAAATTGACCAGTTTAAGGTCCATCTTATAGTTTTCTTTTGTCCTTTCCAGCTGATTCTCATTTGGTTGTGATCTGCCCAGAGGTTTGCATCTATTTCTACTTCATTTACATAAGAATTTAATTCCATCGACATCCATACCATGTCAATTCTAGACCAGTATTGGTGTCTGTTAGAATAAAATGTGTATTGATTCCTCCCCTGGGTCCTCTCTCTCCATATATCCTGTAAATTTAGCTCTTCCGCCATTTTGAAGAAGGTTCTAGGTAATATCCTTCTAATTTCCTTCCTTATTTTATTACTTTTGTAATCCAGTTTTTTGTCTATTATTGCATTAAAGTCTCCTAAAATGCAAAGATTGTCACACTATGTCACTTATAATATTACGTAGTTTTTTTGCAGAATTGTTCTTGTCCCCATTTGGTGTATAAATTACAACTAGTAAAACTTGTTTTTGGTTTAGTATTATTTCCACAATCAAGATCCTTCCCTCCTCATCATTGTAAATTTGCTTAGCCTGAATTGTTTCCTTTATAGCACCACTCTCTTCTTTTGTTGTGATAATGATATAATAGTTTCCCCAATTTGGGGTATTCCAGTAGTTGTTTATGTTGTTCTTTTATATGACTTCTTGCAGTGCTGTTATATCTAAATTCAATCTTTGTATTTTATTGAGAGTTTTCTTTTCATGGGAGAGTTCAGTCCATTAATATTTAATGATAGAATCTTAAAATCTTGCATTTTTCTATCTATATCTAGGTCTTACGCCCTTGTTGTTCTAATTTCTCTCCGTTCCTTGGGTCTTGTTCCATTGCTCTCTGGTCTTTCTCCTTTCTTTTCCCCTATCTTTTGGCTAGTTCTTTTCTTCCATAACAAGTATGCTTTCATCCCTTTCTTCAGTTGCTTCCCTCCCTCTAGTTCCTCTTCATTACCAAAGTGCTGATTATAAAATTCCACTGCTTTGTCCAATGAGTCCACTCTGTATCTTTTTTCACGCCATGAGACCAGTATTCCTTCCAGAGTCAACCATCTAAAATTGATGTTGTATTTGATCAACAATGAGGTTAAAAATTGGTACAGCCTTCGTAACTCTCTGACTCTTCTTGGAACCTGTTTAAGGACTACCAGTTGCTTCCTTTATACTCTATTGGTTCATCTCTTGTCCTATTAAGCACTTTGGCTTGCATTGTTTTCTTCACAAATCTTACATGCACCTCCTTTGCAAGATTGTGCCTCCACATAGTTCATGTGAATTCTGTATGTCTCATCTATTTCTGTCAACATCTCTTCCTTCTCTGTTCCTAATGTCTTTGCTATTAACTCTGCCATGCTGTTTAGTAGATCTTTCCCTTCTTTCTCATGTTCTGGAATCTCAAGTAGTGCACTGCTTTCTCTGATTCCAGAAAGATTACTGTGGTTTCTAACTCCTTATTTGCCAGGATTAATCTATCAATTATTTCATCTACTCTTTTTTTTCTTTCTCCATCCTCTCTTCTATTTCCTGTAGTTTCTGTTCATTTTTGTAATCTGTTTTTTTTTTTAAATTACATTTATATGCCAGCCTTCTCCAGAGACTCAGGCTGCTTACAATTTTTGGGATACAACCCAGTGTGCTCAGCAATAGCCCTCATTCCATTGTATATGCCTGCTTATTACTGCGGCATTTTACAAGTCAGCAATTGCCCCCAACAATCTTGGGTCCTCAATTTACCTACCCAAGAGGATGGAAGGCTGAGTCAACCTTGAGCCTGGTGGGATTCAAGCCTACAGCAGTTGTAGGCAGCTGGAACTTAAGTGCAGGCAATTAACAGCCTGAGCCACCAAGGCCCTTATTGTTGGAAATTTTCTGATTTTTCATCCATCTTTTGCATTTTTCTTTGAGTTCTCCGTGTCATTTCTTACTTCTCCTATCTCTTTCTTCATTTCATCGTGATTCCTAGTCATAGCTTCCTGCATTGATTGTAACATGGCCTGCAGATCTTTGAATGAGTTTGACCTTTCCCTTTGTATCATGTCTTCTATTGACTTCTGGTTGGATGGACTAGAAGTAGGTGACGATGATTGGGAGGCTTGTTTCTCCCTATCCCTATCTTAGATTTGTAGTACTTGTCATATTTAACACTTTTACCACAAGATTTTTTAATCAACACTCCCACCTCTTTTTTACACGTATTTAACCCTCCACTACTCAATCACATTTAAGCTATCAATATAAACTGAAATGTGCCAGTCTAATCTCACTTCAAGCTTCCCTTTAAACTAGGGGTCGCCAACCTTTTGGATCTCAGGACCAACAAACTCATAATTTTAAATCCTGACCACTAATATGAATCCAGCATACCACTTGCTGAAGCCTGGACTCCCACTGATGGGGGTCCAGGCACTTAGCTTGACTGCCTGTTTCTGCCACTTTAAATACCTAAAGAGTCATTTGGACCTGTTTTCCACAGAAACAAAACACGAGATCTCTCATCTCTCTCTCT
>CM019155.1:72132928-72156218 GCA_009733165.1 Naja naja
TAAAGCTCTACAGCAAACAATGGAGAAATATGGAGAGAGGATTAAGAAAATTGAGGAGCAGCAAGAACAAAAAGACAAAGAAATGAGGAGTCAATACCAGATTAAATGAGGTCGAAAGGGATCACAATGAGTTATTGAGAAGTGAAATAGACAGGTCAGAATTTTACTTGAGATTTCAAAATGGGAGGAAGAGAAGGGTGAAACCTGCTGGAGATAATGGCACAGATATTGGCAGAATTGTTAGAAATAACAGAAGAGAAGATGAGAGATGGAATAGATTAAATATTCCATGTCTATACAAGATATGCAATGAGGAATAAGCTTCCAAGAAAGATTCATATTAGATTTACCAAAAGAGTATTAAATCACATACAAGCAGCCAGAGACAAGACATTGAAGTACTACAATAAAGACATTACGGTATTGAAACAGATACCAAGAAGAATAGGAGAAAGTAGAAGAGAATATGTTTCTATCCAAAGAACTGCTGAGGAGGGAGTAAATTACAGATGGTTAATACCAGAAGGCCTTCTGTTTGTGTGGAACAAAGACATAGAATTGATACAGTGGAGAAAGCAGAACTTTTTTATGATGAATATTTTAGAGGAAAGGAGGGAAATGGAAGACAAGAGGAAATGATTGTGGAATTTTCAAAGGTAAGTGCAGCAACAAGTGAAGAAAGAACAACTTGGGGTGGTAGGTGTACTCAGAGAACAAAGAGAAGTTAGATCAACTAGAGCAACAAAACCCTCCTACAAGATTTAAAATGGATGAAAAATTTGATTTGATGAATATAAATGGACTTAACTCAATTGCTAAAAGAAGGAAAATATTTCATAAATTAG
Organism: Naja naja; assembly: GCA_009733165.1. Taxonomy (NCBI): domain Eukaryota; kingdom Metazoa; phylum Chordata; class Lepidosauria; order Squamata; family Elapidae; genus Naja; species Naja naja. Next base: position 72,133,774 of record CM019155.1, read on the forward strand.
AGAAATTAAAATTTGATATAATTTGTCTACAAGAGGTACACATTAAAAACAACCTGAATATGTATTGAGACAAAGAAAGCTAGGGAAACTATTTACGTCACTGGCACAATGTAAAGAGAGGAGTGGCTCTGTACATTAAAGATACAATTACTACGGAACTGATTTATACAGATGAGGATGGGAGGATCTTAATGGTGGAGATAATGGATAACAATGTCAAACCTTTTGATAGCAATATATGCACCAAGTGAGAACCAAGAAAATTTTATAAGAAATTACACCAAAAATTAACCAATTGGACTATGTAAATATTCTACTGATGGGAGATTTTAATGGGATAATTAACGATCAACTCGACTACAAATCAGAAAGCACTAAAAGAAAGCTAGAAGAAATTACCTAAGTCCTTTTTCAAATGACAGAAGAAATGAATATTAAAGACATATGAGAGAGAAATACTGGAAATAAAATTTTACTTTTATTCAAATAGGCATGAATCATGGTCAAGAATAGATATGATATGGGCATCTGCAGATATGCTTTCTAATATAAAAGAAATTCAAATAGAAATTGGGACTAAGGATCATAATCCACTGACAGTTGTTTGGAAAGGACAGAAGAGAAGATCTAGATGGACATTAAATAATATGATTTTGAAAGAAGAAGAGTTTAAAAAGAATGAGATAGAGCTTGGTTTTTAAAAAGAAAATAAAAAAGAAGACACATCACTGCAAACTTGTTGGGATGCGATGAAGGCTTATACAAGAGGAATAATAATTGACTATACAAGGAAAAGGAACATTAAACAGAAAAAGACATTTAAAATATTGGAAGATGATTTTAAAAAATTAGAAAAAGAATTACAACAATCATCGCAAAGAAAAGACATTAAGATGAAAATGGATATGATTAAACATAAAATGGGTTTAATGGAAAAGGAAGAAGTTGCTCAAAAGATTAAAGGTGTTAAACAAAATTATTTTGAAAATGCAAATAAACCAGGAAGATGGCTAGCCTATAGACTTAGAAAGGAAAGGGAAGCAAAGAACAGTAACCAATTAATAGATGAAAAAGGAATGTTCATGGGAATGTTGAAAGAAAAGAATTATTCGAGATTATGAAAACTGTATTCTCAAGAAGACACCACAGAAGAAAAAATTAAACAATATTTACAAAAGGCAAGATTACCACAAATACCTAAAGATATTGAAACAATGTTAGAAGGGAATATAACTATGATGGAATTGACAGAAGCCCTGAAGAAACAAAATACTGGAAAAGCACCAGGTCCAGATGGCTTACCAGGAATTCTATAAGACTTTCCAGGAGGTGTTAAGCACTCATTTTGAAGTTATGAATGAAGTGTTATTAAAAAGAGAATACCTGAGACATGGCTAGAAGCCTATATTACCCATACCTAAAGAAGAAATGGATTTACAACAAGTTAAAAATTATAGACCTATTTCACTGTTGAACTCAGACTATAAAATTTTTGCTTCATTTTGGCAGAAAGAATGAAAAGATATCTAAATGAATTTATTCACATATGATCAAAATGGATTTTTGCCAAAATGACAAATTAAGCAAAATGTGAGAATAATTTTAGATACTTTGAATACTATGAAGCACATCCTGAAAACAGATGGCACTGATGTTTTTAGATGCACAAAAAGCTTTTGATAATTTGAATTGGCACTTCATGATATCGCAAATGGCACGAATGGGCTTGGGGGAAAAAATTTATACAGGCCATTGAGACAATATACAATAAGCAAACAGTGAAGATTGGTAAATGGAGAACTGACAGAATCTAGGGATAAGAAAAGGAACTAGCAAGGTTGCCCTCTGTCACCTCTGCTGTTTGTTTTAACATTAGAAGTGTTGATAGAGCTATTAGAGAAGATGAAGAAATAAAAGGAATGAAAATTAAAAAGAAGAATATAAACTGCAGGCTTGCAGATGACTTGGTATTCATATTAGAGGATCCACTAAATCAGCACCTAAATTGATAGAGAAAATAGAAGAATATGGAATGGTGGCAGGCTTAAAATTAATAAAGATAAAACAAAGATCCTAACAAAGAATATGCTAGCAAATGTAAGAAAGAGTTAGAAGATATATTAGAGATTCAGGTCACAAAGGTTAAATATTTAGGAATATATATTACATCAAGATGTAGTACACTGAAAGAAGATAATTATATTAAACTTAAGCAGCAGATAGCAACAGACCTGGAAAGGTGGAAAAATATGCAATTATCTCTTATTGGTAGAATATCAACAGTTAAGATGAATGTATTACCTAGAATTTTATATTTATTTCAGACGATACCAATTAGACTTGGGAAAGAATTTTTGAGGATTTAAATAAAATTGTATCGAAATTTATATGGCATGGTAAAACCAAGAATCAAACTTAAACTATTACAAGATGCAAGGTCAAGAGGGGGGTTTGCACTGCCCAATTGGGAATTGTATTATCAAGCAGCAAGTTTGATGTGGGTGAAGGAATGGATAATGTTGAGAAATAATAGGTTGCTAACTCTAGAAGGTCATGATTTTTATTAGGATGGCATGCTTTCTTATGGTATAAGGAACTAAAAAGCAAGGATTTTTAGAAGGCATCATATTCAAGAAGCTTGTTTTAAACTGGAAAAAATTAGAAAACAACATTATATACGAATTCCATTATGGGTATCTACTATTGAAGCTTTTTCATATCCAATAATATATAAAAGGAACAAACAATTAGATATGGAGAGATTTTAAATGAAAAGGGTGAACTCAAATCGATGCAAACACTACAAGAACAAGGAATAAAATGAACTGTTTTTCATTTGCAAATACAATCTAGATATGATGAGGATGTTAAAGCTGAAGGTATTTATAATAACAAACTGAATTGGATAAAATTTTGATGGGTACGAATGAAAAAGTAATTTAAAAACTTTATGGATACTTATTAGAAGTTAGAATGGAAGAGGAACAGGTTAAAGAAACAATGATTGCTGGGGAAAAATTTGGTTATGGGATAGATTTAGAGAGATGGCAAACATTATGGGATCAGAATTATAAAATGACAATGTCAACTGCATATAAAGAAAATTTGTATAAGATGTTTTACAGGTGGCACCTATCCTGAGAAGGATTGCAAGAATGTTTAAGGATAAATCAGACAAGTGTTGGAAATGTCACCAGATACCAGGTTCCTATTACCATATGTGGTGGACTTGCGCTGATGCCAAAAGATATTGGACTAAAATCCACACGTGGTTGGAAAAAATGATACAACAACATATAGACTTGAAACCTGAGATATTCTTATTGAGAATTGTACCAGAGACATTCAGCAAAGAGTTGAAATATCTGATTGTTAATGTATTAACAGCTGCTAGAATTGTATTTGCTAAAAATTGGAGAAATGACAAGATACCTGCGCAGGAGGAAGTGATTAAGAAAATTTTGGATTGTGCCGAAATGAGTAGATTAACATTTGAAATTAGAGATCAAGAAGAAAAACAGTTTTACAAGATATGGAGTATGTTTTATCAATGGCTAGATAAAAAAGCTTGGTAATATAGGGATATAATGGAGATAAATAAAATTGTTGAATGAAAATATAATATAGAGATTATAATACTGTAGAGAGTTAATAATAATGATATTGGTTAAGAGAATCAATCTATCCTCCGTGAGCTGCATTGGTTACCGGTGGTCTTCCGGGTGCAATTCAAGGTGCTAGTGACAACTTTTAAAGCCCTTCATGGCTTAGGAGTGGGATACCTGCAAGACCACCTCAGCTACCTTATGCCTCCCAGCCGGTTAGATCTCACAGGGAGGGCTTGCTCCAGATACCATCGGCCAGGCAATGTCGGCTGGCGGGTCCACGGGCTAGGGCCTTCTCTGTAGCGGCACCATCGCTTTGGAATATGCTCTCTGTGGAGATTAGAACCATCCCTAACCTCTTGCCTTCCAAAGCCGTTAAGACCTGGCTTTGTTGGAGGGCATGGCATTGAGACCTTTTTCTTCCCCCGTGTATGTCTGAATTGATCTGAATGAGTTTTTGTTTTTATACTATATAGGAAATGTTTTTATCTTGTTGAGTTCCCGTTGGGGAAGTGAGGTGGGATAGTGAGGAGATAATTTAGGTAATGTATGAATTAAAATGCATAAGATTTTGAGGTCTCTCCAAATAGAAAATAGCTGGTTGTATTTTCTTTTTTTATCACCTTTTGTCTGCATTGTATAGCTTTCTTTTTTTCTGTAATAGAGAGTATTGATGGTGAGGAGATGACACTGAGATTTATGACCGACCGACACACTTGAAATTGTTATTTGTGTATGTTTTTATATTTGTTTGTCATGTTTGTTTTTGGAAAATAATAAAATTTTATAAAAAAAGAAAAAAAAGCTGCCATCTTTTTTTAGGGGTGTCACTATGGATGTCTCCCATTTTGCAAAGTCCACAGGCTCCAATATTCCCTGGTTAATTAATTTATCCAGTTCCTTGTCCAGCTTAGGGGGATTGCAAAAGGCACTCTTGAGGCTTTAAAGCAATTGGGACTGCTAGAAGGTCCAAATTGAAAGATATTGGGGTTCCCACGTAACAGCCTAGGCCATCGCTGAATACATCAGCATAATCTTTAAACAAGGCATCCACCTCTGAATTGGCAATAGAATGGATTCCTCCTATATGAAGGCCAAGGGCAGGGAACCAGTCTAATCCTAACAGGCTTGGGAGGGCACCATCCGCTACAACCAAAGGCAAGTGACCCTTAAAATTTTGAAAATGAATGAAAAACTTGCCTTTTCCGATGACTGGGATGGTTCTGCCTTGGTAGTCATGTAGGGTTAGGTTGCAGCCTTAAAGCCTCTTCTTTGCCATCCGAGGAAGTAGTCGTTTCAAGGTGCTCCACGAGATGATGGAGAATGCTGAGCCAATGTCTACTTCCATCTTACAAGGCTTTCCTTCTAAAGAACAATAACACTGATTTTGTTAGAGCCTTTGTCTGTTGGTTTAGCTTAGTAGCAGGTGAATCAGTCTTCAATTTGTTTTTGAAATGCTGAGTTGTCTGAGGTTGCTGTGGTTGGGCAAAAGTCTTTCCTGCCTGACAGATCCTGGCTAAATGACCCTTTCTCTGCCATTTTAGACTAATGGCATCCCTGAACTTGCAGGATGCCCTGAGATGATTTCCTCCACAGCTTAGACAGATGGGCTGAGATTGTGGAGGTTGATTGGGAACAGGCCTGTTTTCCCTCTGACTAGTTTTGGGCTGCCTGAGGCGATTTATCATTAGTTTCTTCAGAGCCTTCCTCTGTAGAGGCTTCATCGTAATGAATGGCTGAGCTGTTCTGGCTGACAGGGTTTCCTTGAATCTCTGCTGCTGAGAGTGCTGGCAGCTCTGCGGCTTGGGATTCTTCTATTGCTATTTTAAGGGTCAAATCTCCTTTAGCCAGTAGGCACCTTTGTAACCTTAAGTCTCTGACTCCACAGACTAGTTGATCTAATAACATGTCCTCAAGATTATCTCTAAACCCACAATGTAAGACAGCTGTTCGTAAAGCTGCCATATACCCACTAATACAGGTGAAACTCGAAAAATTAGAATACCGTGCAAAAGTTCATTTATTCCCATAATGCAACTTAAAAGGGGACACTAATATATGAGATAGACTCATTACATGCAAAACAAGATAGTTCAAGCCGTGATTTGTCATAATTGTGATGATTATGGCTTACAGCTCATGAAAACCCCAAATCCACAATCTCAGAAAATTAGAACATTACATGCAATCAATAAAACAAGAATTGTACATAGAACAATATCGGACCTCTGAAAAGTATAACCATGCATATGTACTCAGTACTTGGTTTGGGCCCCTTTTGCAGCAATTACTGCCTCAATGCAGCATGGCATGGAAGCCATGCATGGAAGCCTGGGGCACTGCTGAGGTGTTATGGAAGACCAGGATGCTTCAATAGGGGCCTTCAGCTCTTCTGCATTGTTCAGTCTCATGTCTCTCATTTTTCTCTTGGCAATGCCCCATAGATTCTCTATGGGGTTCAGGTCAGGCAAGTTTGCTGGCCAATCAAGCACAGTAATCCCACGGTCATTGAACCAGATTTTGGTGCTTTTGGCAGTGTGGGCAGGTGCCAAGTCCTGCTGGAAAAGGAAGGCAGCATCCCCATAAAGCTCATCTGCGGAAGGAAGCATGAAGTGCTCCTGGTAGATGGCTGCGTTGACCCTGGACTTAATGAAGCACAGTGGACCAACATCAGCAGATGACATGGCTCCCCAAATCAACACAGACTGTGGAAACTTCACACTGGGCTTCAAGCATCTTGCAGTCTGTGCCCCTCCGTTCTTCCTCCAGACAATGGGTCCTTGGTTTCCAAATGAGATGCAAAAGTTGCTCTCATCAGAAAAGAGGACTTTGGACTACTGAGCAAAAGACCAGGTCTGTTTTTCTTTAGCCCAGGTAAGATGCTTCTGATGACATTTGAAGCCCATGTCCAGGATCCGTCTGTGTGTGGTGGCTCTTGATACACTGACTCCAGCCTCAGTCCACTCCTTGTCAAAGTCCCCAACACTTTTGAATGGCCTTTTCCTGACAATCCTCTCCAGACTGCGGTCATCCCTGCTGCTTGTGCACCTTTTTCTTCCGCACATTTCCCTTCCACATAACTTTCTATTAATGTGCTTTGATACGGCATTTTGGGAACATCCAACTTCTTTTGCAATTACCTTTTGAGGCTTTCCCTCCTTATGGAGGGTGTCAATGATGGTTTTCTGCACAACTGTCAGCTCAGCAGTCTTTCCCATGATTGTGATTCCTACTGAACCAGACTGAGAGACCATTTAAAGGCTCAGGAACCCTTTGCAGGTGTTGTGGCTTAATTAGCTGATTAGAGTGGGACAATTTGAGCCTAGAATATTGCACCTTTTCACAATATTCTAATTTTCTGAGATTGTGGATTTGGGGTTTTCATGAGCTGTAAGCCATAATCATCACAATTATGACAAATCATGGCTTGACCTATCTTGTTTTGCATGTAATGAGTCTATCTCATATATTAGTTTCACCTTTTAAATTGCATTACGGAAATAAATGAACTTTTGCACGATATTCTAATTTTTTGAGTTTCACCTGTAGTCTCCCCTTCAGCCTGGGTCCGTCTCCTAAAAGCATGACGCCTGGCAATATGAGAGGGCTTAGGAAAACAATGGTTACATAGGATTTCCTGCAATTACCCCCATGGAACAGTTTTAATTGACCGTGGTGCCAGCAATGCGGTAGCAGTGTCAAACACCGTGGTTCCACAAAAACTTTAAAAATACGATTTTTTCCTGTGGGAAGAAATATCAGCGAGGTCGATAACGTCTAGGAAGCAGTCGAATTGATTTATGTAAGACTCCCATGTCTCTGCTGTCAGTCTGAAAGATGGGAACGCAGGGGTTGAAGTCATCTCATCTCAGGTGGAGCCCGGTTCTTCTGAGGAGTATTGAAATTCGCGCTCGTGAATAGTAACAGTCAGCTCTTAAAGTGACATTCAGCTTGGTAGTGGCTTCAGCTCTTTTTAAGTGACTCTCGCTCAGCAATTGTGCTTGGTTGCCTCTTAGACGAATCCTGCCCTTGTCGCCAGAGTAGTGTGAGCAGCGGAATGACAGAGGCAACGCAAAAGCAATTTCAGCTTTAACTTTATTTAAACAATAAAGGGTTGCCATGACTGCCGCACTAACAGGGAAGCCAGCTGGTGGGCAACAGCTGATGCCATTTGACAGCTCCCTTTTATAGTCAGCTGTCAAATGGAGTCAGCCAATAGGAATGGTCCACACTTTTGCTGGAAGTGCGGACCAGAGTGAAAACTTCTGCTCAGTCCTCTCAGAATGCAATATCTTTCTTTGGTCTATTTTGAATCAATTACTTATCTGTCCCTTTGGCACTTATTAGTATTCTAATTCAACATTGGAACATGATTCTGTATTCAGAAATCTTTTGGAAGACGTTGTTTTTCCATATCTTTTTCTTCTTCCATGTCTTACAGATGTTACAATACTGTTTCTTGTCTCTTCTAGCACTTTTCTGAAACTGTCAGAAGAGTTTCTTCCTTAGATTTTGTCTTTTTTGGCTTTGGCTTCTGTTTTATTTTTTACAATTTCAGTATTTGTTCTGACATCTCATTTAACCTGAACAACATCATCAACCAATCCCAAAGACTTTAACCTAGCCATGTCATAAACACCATTAGTATTCTAAAAGATGAAAATGCTGAAGAAGATTTTATTGAACCAATACTGAGAGAGTTAATAGAGATGGATATTGCCAATCCATGCCCTTTCAGTATACCAGAAACCTAAAGAATGCCAGGGGATGGACTCATAAACCATCAATTATGCAACAGTCTCATGGGACTTTTGGTCATTGCCAAATTTTAAATTGTCCAGAGACTTATTTTTCTTAAGAGACAGAAAATACAAACAATAACACCTGCAGATGATATACGCAATCTAAAACCATCTCTATCTATTGGACCGGACGGAATATGTGCCTACATCTTTAAAAAGCTACCCACTGCCATAGCTGAACCTCTAAGCATAATCTTTGAAAAATCTTTCAGGACCAGCTCCTTGCCAAACCTATGGTCACTAGCCATGGTCATCCCCATCTTCAAAAAGAGGGACCCTAGCCTAGTTGAAAATTACAGACCAATCTCTTTATGCTGCGCTATCTGTAAAGTCATGGAATCAATTATTAACCAATCCATTATTCTCCACTTAGAGACAAACAACTTACTCTAACAAACAATTTGGTTTCAGAAAAAAACTATCCTGCAATCTGCAACTCTTACGCTGCAAAAACACATGGACTACACAACTCGATCAGGGCAAAGCAATAGTCGCAATTTACATAGACTTCTGTAAAGCCTTTGATTCAGTGGTACACAACAAACTACTCCTAAAACTAAAATCTTATGGTATCTCTGGACACCTGCATAACTGGATAGAAGTATTCCTGTCAAACAGACAACGAATGGTCAAAATTGGGAGCATCCTATCAAATCATGTTCCTGTCAACAGTGGTGTCCCCCAAGGTAGTGTTCTAGGACCAACTCTCTTCATACTCTACATCAGTGGTTCCCAAAGTGGGAGGTACTGCCCCCTGGGGGGTGGTGGGATGCCTTAGGGGGCGCTAAGAGGCAAGGGGGCTGGCAGGGGGCACTAAGAGGCAGCAGGGGGGCGTTCAAGGCACCAGCCCCACAGGCTCATTGACTGCTGGCCATGCAGCCCATTGACTGTTTCATCGCTCCATAGATGGCACCTCAAATGCGGAACCCATGCACGGTGAGCCTTACCAAGCCTGGGGGGTGGTCCGGCATTAGGGCCCCCTTCCCCAGAGAAGAACAAGGGAGTGTGCAGCACCACCCAGCCTCTGCCTCTCCAGCCAGCCGGGCTTGTGCACAGGATGTGGTTGGGTGCAGCTGCGGCTCTCCAAGGCATGTGGCTTGGTTCAGTTCAGCTCTACGTGGCTGGCCCAGACCTAGAACCTAGCCTCCCTCTGCAGCCCAGTTCTTCCGACCGAGCCCTGCACTTGCTTGCTTGCTTACTTACTTTCTTTCCAAGTGATCATTCTCTCCGCCTCCACCATTCTGGGCTGCTTCCGCATGCCTTCCTCCTCCCAGGTGGAGTGTAAAGATGGACAGAGCACTTCCCCAAAGCTGGGAGTCTCTGAGCATGTGCTGAGCACCTCCCCTTGCTTAGCCCAGTGGAAGTGGACCTTGGGTCAAAGCAAAGAGGGTGAAGTCGGCTGCATTGTTGCCCCGGGGAGGTCGGCATTGCAAAATTGGATGCCAAAGAAAGAACTGGGGCAGAGGGCTGGAGAAGGGGCAGAGAAGCAGCTGCATTAAGGAACAGGAAGATCTTAGCCATGGTTTATTGACAAAGCCAGAATTAAACAGCATGCTAAACTCTAACCAGAATGGCTGGGTTGATATATTCAGCCCATGTTTCTCAACCTTGGCAACTTGTGTGCTTCAATTCCCACTCTGGCTTTGCTCTACTTTCCCAAAGTGCCGCCGCTGTCGCATTCTGTCTGTCTGTCTGTCCGTCCGTCCATGCATACATACATACATACATACATACATACATACATACAAAAAGTCTGCCTGTCTGTCTGCCTGCCTTCCTGCCTGCCTGTCTGCCTGCCTGTCTTTCTGTCTGTCTGTCTGTCTACCTAGCTATCTACCAATATCTATCTATCTATCTATCTATCTATCCATCCATCCATCCATCCATCCATCCATCCATCCATCCATCCATCCAAAAGGTCTGTCTGTCTACCTGCCTGTCTCCCTGCCTGTCTTTCTACCTACCTACCTGCCTACCTACCTACCTACCAATAGATAGATGGCGGCAGCGGGCGAAAACAAGGCCCAGCATGTGTCGGATGGCGGCAACGGGCGGCAACGGGTGGCAACGAGGCTCAGCGAGGTTTGGATGGCTGGGCGTTAGCTGGCAGTTTCATCGGCTTGCTTCGAGGCATTGCTGCGTTGCTGAGGCAGACGGGCGGTGTATGGCAGTGGTGACGGGCGGCGGATGGTGGCGACGAGTGCCCAGCAAAGTTCTTTGGGATGGCTGGGTGTCGGCTGTTGGCTTCTGTCAGCTTGCGGAGTCGCTGCTGCCGGCTTCCATCAATCAAGCCGGGACTATGGATCTTGGCTTGGGATGTTTCCCAGCCAGTTTCCCGGTCTGTTTTCCTCGCCTGTTTCCCGACTTGCCCCCCCTGGCTGGAGGTGGATTCTTGCCTCCAGCTGGGGGTTGTTTGTTGCTGCCGCTTTGCTGCATTGCAGTCTGGGCTGACCCGGAGGACAATAGCTGGGACCACTCTTTCTCTTCCCCATTTCATCTTGCCAGACTGGTGGGGTGGCTGGTCCCCACTGCTGTGAGAGGGCGGTGGTGGATTGGACTCGGTTCTTCACCTGCCCTGCTGCTGTGAGAGGGCAGCAGTGACTGATGGGGTCACCCTTGTGGGATTATCTTTGTACCGGGCACTGGATCCTCCCACTGTGGTGAGAGGGCAGTGGTTGGACAGTTTTGTTTCTATCCATTGCCCCCAGAGTACTGTGAGAGGGTCTCCGGGATGGACACCCTAAGAGGCGCTATGGTACATTTGTCTGGACTTGATGAACTATCATCCAGCCTTTTTATACTATCATCCACCTCCCATTTGATGGACTATTATGGTTTGGAGGACTTACACGATCGCAGAGTTACAGGCCCTGGGGAAGGTCCCCTTATCACTGGTGTGGCCTGTCAGACTATCTAAGGCCTACCTTGATGACAGATCTTGGGATCCCGTGAGGTGGCATAGCGCTAAGGGGGATGTTAATTTTTGTAATTGGAAGCATTTTAAGGGTTCACTGAGGAACTTTTTACTTAATTCATTTAAGGGGTTAGGGAGAGGGGTGGGGTTCCAGTCCAGGTTTGGTGAAGGTCGCGATGGTGGAGGAGGGGGGTTGGGGCTTGCCGGGGTTCTGGAGGAAGGGGTGGGGGTTACGATCCCCATGGTGATTGGGAATGGCAGTAGGTGTAGGAACGGAGGGACTTATCAACATATCAGGGTGCGCCCTCACTGTCTTCAGGCAGTGGCGCGCTCCGACCCTCTGGTTTCTGTCCGCTTCCCTGGGGATGTGGGAGAGCAGGCCCCTGGGTTCAGGTTGGTCTATTTAAATGCCAGGTCCGTGGTGAATAAAGCTCCCCTCATCCAAGAACTGATTGAGGAGGAAGACACGGACCTGGCTTGCATTAAGGGGACCTGGTTGGGCCCAGAGGCAGAACTCCCTCTGATTGAGTTATGCTCACCAGGTTTCCATGTGCTACACCAGCCACGAGCCCAGGGTAGGGGCGGGGGTTGGCAGTTGTTATCAGGGAGACCCTTTGTCCACGGGAGGCCACTGTTCCTCAGATAGACAGGTGTGAGTCTCTCTTCCTGAGATGGGGCCCGGGTGGCCAGTTGGGCCTGTTGCTTATGTACCTTTCTCCCAGCTGTGTAGCAATGGCCCTGCCCGAGCTGCTCGATGCTCTCTCCGCGCTGGCGGTGGAGTTCCCCAGACTTATGGTTCTGGGGGATTTAACCTGCCTTCTCTGGGTGGGGCATCTGGGTGGGCTCAAGAGTTCATGGACACCATGATGGCCATGGACCTGACCCAATTAATTCAGGGGCCTGACTCATGGGGGAGGACACACACTCAACCTTTTTTTGTCTCTCGTCAGTGGCATAATGATCTGGGTGGGGGATTACCAACTATTCACCCCCTGTCATGGACCGATCATTATCTCCTCTGGCTGGGCTTCCAATATGCCACTCCTCATCACTGGGAGGTGGAACCAATTAGGTGGTTCCGCCCCAGGTGCCTAATGGATCCGGAAAGGTTCCAGACGGAGCTTGGGATGTATCCTGCCTCCCTTATCCACAGCCTGGTCGAGGCCCTGGTGGATGCTTGGCAACGTGCGGCCTCTGGGGCTCTCGACCACGTTGTACCTTTGCGGCCTCTAACCTGGTGCAGATCCCGGTTGGCTCCCTGGTTTTCCGGGGAGCTCCGGGAGATGAAGTGCCGGAGAAGGGGCCTAGAGAGCAGTTGGAGGTCCAGTCGGTCTGAATCTGATCGAGCGCAGTTAAGATCTTTTATTAGATCTTACCTTGCAGCAATGCGAGCAGCGAAGTCTTCGTACTTCTCTGCTCTCATTGCGTCTGCAGATAATCACCCAGCCGCCCTGTTTTGGGTCACCCATTCCCTCCCTAACCCTAACCCTAACCCTCAATCAGAGGATGAGGGACCCTTTGCAGGGATGGGCTGAGGAGTTTAGTCAACATCTGCTGGACAAGATCGCTCAGATCCGGGCGGGTCTGGACTCCAACTGGGCAGAGTCTGACGGGGGGATGCGACGGGTGTTGGGGATACAATCTGGGAAGAGTTTGAGCCTGTGACTTTGGATGAAGTGGATGGGATCATGAGGAAGCTGAGTACCACCATGTGTTTATTGGACCCGTGTCCCTCCTGACTGGTTTATGCAGCTCGAGTGGTCACAGGAGGCAGGCTCCAGGCAGTGGTCAATGCTTCGTTGAGTGAGGGATGCTTCCTCTCCATCTTGAAGGAGGCGGTGGTGAGGCCCCTCCTCAAGAAGCCTGCCTTGGACCTGGCTATTTTGAACAACTTTTGTCCCCTCTCCAACCTTCACTTTGTGGTGAAGGTTGTTGAGAGCGTGGTGGCCCGGCAGCTCCAGTTGTTCCTAGAGGAAGCTGACTACCAGGATCCATATCAATCGGGTTTCAGGCCTGGACACAGCATGGAGACGGCATTGGTCGCACTGGTGGATGATTTCTGGTGTGCTTGGGATAGAGGTTACTCCTCTATCCTGGTCCTATTAGATCTCTCAGTGGCTTTCGATACCATCGACCATGGTATCTTACTGTGGCATCTCAGGGGGTTGGGAGTAGGAGGCACTGTTTTACGGTGGTTCTCCTCCTACCTCTCAGGTCGTTCGCAGTCGGTGTTGGCAGGAGGATTGAGGTTGACCCCAAAGCCCCTCACTTGTGGGGTGCCTCAGGGGTCAGTCCTCTCTCCCTTCCTGTTCAACATCTATATGAAGCAGCTGGGTGAGATTATCCGTGGTTTTGGGGTGAGGTATCATCAGTATGCTGATGATACCCAGCTTTTTATCAAACCACCCAGTGGTTACCCCAAACCAACCCAGTGATGCCCTCGACGTGATGTCGTGGTGCCTGGAAGCAGTACGGGTCTGGATGGGAAGGAACAGGCTTCAGCTAAACTCGGCCAAGACCGAGTGGCTGTACATACTGGCATCTCGGATTGTCCAGGATGTTCCATCTTTGGTCATGGGTGGAGAGGTGTTACCCCCCGTGGAAAGGGTACACAATCTAGGCATCCTCCTGGACGCACAGCTCAATTTGGAAAATCAGGCAGGAGCTGTTGCCTGGTGCACCAGTTGCGCCCCTATCTGGACCGAGATGCCCTGCGTACGGTTACTCATGCGCTCGTTACCTCCCATGTAGACTACTGCAGTGCTCTCTACATGGGACTTCCCTTGAGGACCACTCAGAGGCTTCAGCTGGTGCAGAATGCAGCCGCGCGGGTTGTAATGGGAGTGTCCCGATGCTCCCATATTACACCCCTCCTATGTGAGCTGCACTGGTTACCGGTTGCCCTCCAAGTGAGATTCAAGGTGTTAGTAATCATCTATAAGTCCCTTCATGGCTTAGGTCCGGGGTGTTTGCGAGAGCACCTGCTGCCGGCATCGGTTTCCCATTGCCCTGTGCGCTCCCACAGACAGGGTCTCCTCAGGGTGATGTCGGCCAGTGTCGGCTGGCTACCTCCAAGGGGAGAGCCTTTTCTGTGGGTGCACCCACCCTTTGAAACCAACTACCCGTGGAGCTTCGATTGGCTTCTGACCTTCGATCCTTCCATCGTGACCTAAAAACATGGCTTTTTCGATCGGCCAATCTGGATTGAAGGGGTTTTTAATTATTTTAATTGTTCATGGGTTTTAATTATTTTAATGTGTAATTGGGGTTTCGTTCTTGTTTAATAGTATTTTAAATTTTGTACTCTGGTATTTTATTGTTGTAAGCCACCCTGAGTCCTTCGGAAGATAGGGTGGCATAGAAATCCCTAAATTAAATTAAATTAAATTAAATTAAATTAAATTAAATTAAATTAAATTATTATTTGAACTTGTATGCCGCCCCATCTCCAAAGACTCAAGTGCTCACAACTAAAAACAATAAATACTTAAAAAACAATTAGATTAGTTTACAAGCCCAAATACTAAAACAGATTTACACAATTGACCTTAAAAAACCTACCCCCCCCAGGAAGGGGTCACAGCCCGGGTTGGTCAAATAACCAGGTCTTTAAATCATGGCGGAAGGTGCGGAGGTCAGGGGCCAGGTGGAGCCCCAAGGGTAGTTGATTCCAGAGGTCGGGGGTGACAGAATAGCTCACGGGACCGCCAACCGGCATTGGCCCGCCGACGGGACCCCGAGGAGTCCTTGCCTATGTACTCACACAGGGCGGCCAGCATTTGATATCAGCAGAAGACGCTCCCTTAAATATTGAGGACCCATGTCATAAATTAAATTAAATTAAATTAAATTAAATTAAATTAAATTAAATTAAATTAATCTATCTATCTATCTATCTATCTATCTATCTATCTATCTATCTATCTATCTATACATCCATCCTAAAGGTCTGTCTGTCTGCCTGCCTTCCTGCCTACTTACCTGCCTACCAATATAGATCAATCTCTATCTATCTATCTATCTATCTATCTATCTATCTATCTATCTATCTATCTATCTATCTCTCTATCTATCTATCTACCTACCCATCCATCCATCCAAAAGGTCTGTCTGTCTGTGGCCTTCCTACCTGCCTGCCTGCCTGCCTGCTCTTGTGTCTGCCTACCTGCACACCACCTGCCTATCTAGCCTGCCTGCCTACCCATACGTTCATCCAAGGTCTGCTGCCTTACCTGCCTGCCTACCTACCAATCTATCTACCTACCTATCTATCTACCAATCTATTTATCTACCTACCTACTTATCTATCTACCAATCTACCTACCTACCTACCTGTCTCTCTCTGTCTCTCTGTCTCTCTTGCTATCTATCCATCCATCCATCCATGTTCAAAGCGCCAGCCCAGCAAGCACATCAGGAAAGTAGAGCAAAGCCAGTCTGGGAGGGAGGGAGGGGGAGAGAGAGAGAGACCTGATGCATCAGATTGAAATTAGGCCTAGTTTAGACTGAGGCCCTTTTCCACATTGAAACATCTTTGCCAGCACATTGAAACATCTTTGGCTTCTGAAATCAGCTTGAGCTTCTTCAGCGATGGACCTGAAATTCGTGACTGTGCACGGTTTCAGTCCGTGCTCGCCGCTGGAGACCTCAAGCCAGCTGGCTCTGGGGTTAAAACCGCCTCGTAGAGGTGGTGAAGATGGGGGAGCTGCCAGCAGGGCTGAGGAGAGCCGCATCTCTCCTCACCAGCTGGTCTTTCTCCCTTCCCCGAAGGCAGCGTAGCAGTGGTCAGAAATGGCCATGTCAAAGAAGAACTTGAGCAGATAAGATCATGCAGGAGGAAGCTGAGAGGAGAAAGTGTGATGGACCAGGCTTGATATGGAAAATATCTATTTAAGGCACCTGAATTTGAACAGTGGACAATAATAACATTTTAAAAAGAAAGTTCTTTTAAAGCTGCGAAGGAAATTAAAAAGCTAGTTTTTTTTCTTTCTTCTTCTTTGATGGTGATAGCTCTGAATGACTAGGAGTATTGAGAAAAGACAGGCACAAGAAAGGGATACTAACTCACTTGGACATCAATAGGCTTTTTATAGCTGTAAACAAGGTGTCAAGTGATGAGGACTTGCTGAGAAGCTTTAAAGAATTCTTTTTACAAAGAAAGAGAGAGAAAGTAAACAGAGGAAGAAGAAAAGTGAAAGTAGGGTGGAGTCTGGAGACTGAGGATACCACCCGGACTTAAAAGAATTGAGAGTGAATTTGCAACAGGACTTGGGAAAAAACACATTACAGCTGAAACTTTGTTGCAAGTCTCCCCGGGAAAGTGAAAGAGTGTAAAGAAGCAAGAAACAGTTTGGATATTTGGAGGGCTCTTGTTCTTTTGGACGGAGGATATTAAATGGATTAAAGTAAATCGGGGGTTGCTTTAAAAAAGAAAATCCTTTCTTAAAAAATGTCATCATCTACGAAAGAATTACAAATGCTACTTAAAGACTGCAAAGAAGTCATGCCCAGCCAGCAAGCCACACCCACCCAGTCATGTGACCAGCAAGCCACTCCCACCCAGTCACGTGACCAGCAAGCCATGCCCACCCAGTCACGTGACCAGCAAGCCACACCCTCAAATTAGGCCACGCCCACAGAAATTTGAATCCCACCCCTGGGTGGGGGGGGACCGAGGATGAGTTTATAGCATCAAGGGGCAGTGGACTGAAAAAGTTTGGGAACCGCTGCTCTACATAAATGATGTCTGTGATCATATTAAGAACAACTGCGTTCTTTTTGCTGATGATGTAAAGCTATTCAACACCACCGACAATACTGCTACCCTTCAAAAAGACCTCGACTATGTATCAGAATGGTCAAACAAATGGCAACTTCAAATCTCAACAGATAAATGCTCTGTCTTACATATTGGCAAAAAAAAATCAGAAAATAAAATACAAGCTGAATAGTCAATGAAGATCCAAACTCTGTCAAGGACCTTGGAGTACTCATCTCTAATGATCTAAGTACTAGAGCCCACTATAACTACATAGCCAAAAAGGCATTAAGAGTTGTTAACCTAATCCTGCGTAGCTTTTTTTCCAGTAATATCACACTACTAATTAGAGCATACAAAATATTTGCTAGACCAATACTTGAATATAGCTCATCAATCTGGAACCCGCATTACATATCTGATATTAATACAGTTGAGAAAGTCCAGAAATATTTCACAAGAGTTCTCCACTCCTCTACTCGTTGCAGAATACCTTGAAATTTTAGACCTAGACAATCTAGAACTACGCCGCCTTTGGTCCAATCTAAGTATAGTACATAAAATTATATATTGCAATGTCCTACCTGTCAATGAATACTTCAGCTTCAACCATAACAATACAAGAGCACACAATAGATACAAACTCAAGGTAAACCGCACCAAACTTGATTGCAGGAAATACGACTTCAGCAACAGAGTGGTCAATGTCTGGAATACTCTACCTGACTCTGTGGTTTCTTTCCCAAACCCCAAAAACTTTAACCTTAAACTGTCTACTATTGACCTCACCCCTTTCCTAAGAGGTCTGTAGGGCGCATAAGCACTACATGCCTACCATCCCTGTCCTATTGTTTCTTTTTTTCTTATACATATCCATTTCATGTTTTCATAACCATGTTTATACTTATACCTGTTATCTAATAATCGCTTGACAAAATAAATAAATAAATAAATAAAATAAAACTTGGGAAGTTACCATGATTTATTAATGTTGGCCAGTTAATTTATTTTTTCTTCCTTTTTTAGCAGATGTATACTAAAAATCTTCCTTTAGCAGATGTCCTCTTTAAAGAGCCTTGGTGGCTCAGGCTGTTAATTGCCTGCACTTAAGTTCCAGCTGCCTACAACTGCTGTAGGCTCGAATCCCACCAGGCTCAAGGTTGACTCAGCCTTCCATCCTCTCGGGGTAGGTAAATTGAGGACCCAAGATTGTTGGGGGCAATTAGCTGACCTTGTAAAAATGCCGCTTAGTAATAAGCAGGCATATACAGTGGAATGAAGGCTATTGCTGAGCACACTGGGTTGCATCCCAAAAATTGTAAGCCGCCCTGAGTCTCCGGAGAAGGGTGGCATATAAATGTAATTAAAATAAATAAATAAATAAAAAAATAAAAAATTAATGGCTATAAGTAAGATTATAAATATATGGCAAGCAGAAGTAATTAACAATAACCATGTTGCAGTTCCAAAATTCACTAACTAGCCTTTCTAATCTAGCCACTAAGTACAAATGAATACATGGCTTCAGTTGACTAATAACCATTTCTGCACAGGTATTTCTTATATAAACAAGGTGAAAAAGGGGTCCACATCACTAACTCTTTTCCAATCTTCTTTAAAAAAAATTTTTTTTTGAATTTTATATTTTACAATAATTCCATTCCATTGCAACCATGTGTCGACTAGGTACATGTTTTTTGTGCTTACAATTATAATATACTTTTCTTATCAATATAACAATAATCACATTTTCTTATAGGTATTATCTAATATATCTGTCATTTTTAGCAATTTTGTCTTATTGCTTTATACAGTCATTTAATCCATATGAATTGTTTTATTTTCTAACCATTGATAAAATAAATTCCATACCATATAATATTCTATTTCTTCTTTTCCTTTAATTTCCAATATTAATTATTCATTTCTGCACATTCAAAATTTTTCTCAATTGTTTTCTCTTCTGTCGGTATCTTATTGCTTTTCCAATTCTGAGCAAATACAATTCTAGCTGCTGTTAGTACATGTATAATTAAATATGTTTTTTCTTTGCTGTAATCTTCAAGTACCATTCCTAATACAAATATTTCAGGTTTCAAGTCTATGTGTTGTTTTATCATTTTTTTCCAACCATGTGTGTATTTTTGTCCAATCACTTTTAACTTCTATACAAGACCACCACATATGGTAATATGTTCCCGGTGTTTGGTGACATTTCCAGCATTTGGCTGATTTATCTTTAAACATCTTAGCTAATTTTGCTGGTGCAAAGTGCCATCTATAAAACATCTTACACAAGTTTTCTTCATATGCTGTTGATATTGTTAGTTCATAGTTCTTATCTCATAACTTCTGCCATTTATCTAGTTCTATAGCATATCCAAAAAAAATTGCCTATACTATCATGTTTTCTTTAACTTGTTCTTCTTATTTAACACCTAATAAATAACAATATAGTCTTTTAATCAGCTTATCTTCCATTCCTGATAGTATTTTATCCAATTCTGTCAACTCTGTCAGAGTATATTCATGAACTGGAATAGAGCTTGGTAACAAGGTCAGCCAATGAATAGGCATAGTAACTAAATCAGCCAATGAGGATAGTTTGGAAACTGAAACTAGAAGTAGCCTAGGCTGGAAACTGAAACTAAAAGTGGTCTAGGCATGGTTCTATGTTAAGCTCTGCAACTCTGCAGCTATGTTTGAGCTCTGAGTCTGTCTATTGAAGATGAAACTAACTTGCTTGCTTGCTTGCCGAACACTGGAGCTCTGCTCTGAACTTGCAACATGTTTCTGTTTGAGTTTGCTCCATGTTGGAGAAATCTTCAACTGGTTTGTAAAATCTACTTATGTTTATAAAGATGTTAAATGAAGCATCAGCCATCTGTGTTTATTTTTCTGGCACTGAATTATCACTGCAAAACTCTCAATAAACTCCTTATAAATCCCTTCAGCTTTAATGTCTTTTTCATATCTTGATTGTATTTGTGTATATGAATACCAATGCATTTCCAACCCTTGTTCATTCAATTCTTGTTTTGTTTTGAGCTCACTCTTTTCATTTAAAATATCTTTGTATCTAGCAATAGTTCTCATTTTACAAACATTTGGATGTATAAGTGCTTCCATTGTTGACAACCAAATTGGTATCTTCATATAATGTTGTTCTTTAGTTTTTTTCCCATGCTAGTAATAATACATTCCTGGCCTTTGAAAATACTCATGTATTTTGCTTCTCCCATATCACAAAAATGCATGCCAACCCATTTGCAAATCATGTTCTTCCAACATTAACAACCTTTTGTTCCTCAGTGTAATCCAATCTTTCATCCAAGTGTAGCGATGCCGGACACTCATGAAATAAATAGGCAGAGACCAGGTTCTCAGGATGAGTGACCCCCACTTCATGCTGAGACCACTCTTTTATTAGCTCCTTCCTACCTCTTACACAATTAGCCCCCCCTCTTGTCTAGAGCTACCCTGATGACTGTCCCCTCGGTGAGAGAGAGGAGTTTGAGCTGTCTCAGAGTTCACAGGACTTATTTCCCGGTGGGTAGTGAGAATGCCACCTGGGTCGAAGTTTTCCTGTTGTTTTTAGCTCTAGAACTGACTGAACTGACTGACCATCGGTGAACTGAATTTTACCATCTATTCTGGACTATTTTACCATCTATCTGGACTTGACTGCTCCCTAGCAACAACCACTATGGGATATATCTACTCTCTCTCTTGAGCTGCGGGGCTCAGGGTGTTCCCCTGTCCCTGAGACGTCCCGCTGTTTTGTCAAAGCCCTCCTCGATGACGGGTTTCTTATTCCCAGAGGGGGCATAGCATGACCAAGGGTTCCAAATTTTGGTTATCTCGGAAGGGGAGGTTTTTTAAATTTCTAATTGGTCGCTTAAGGGGTTAGGGAGGGGCTGGTGGGTCTTTCTGCAGCCCGGTGCACGGTGGGGGGAGGGCGGGGGCGGGGAGGTGGCGGGGCTCCGGTTTGAGGTGGGGGCCGCGATCCCAGGGTGGTTGGCATTGGTCGAAGACGCCGAGGCACAGGGCCATATCATGTGTTGGGAGCGCACCCGCCATCTCTGTGGTGGCCGCCCGACCCTGTGGCCTCCTCCCTAGGGAGCATCGGAATTGGGATCCCTGGCCTTAGGTTGGTGTATTTTAATGCCAGGTCCGTGGCATAAATCTTCCTCCTCCTGAGATCATTGAGAGGAGGCTGCGGACCTGGCTTGTATCACCGAGACCTGGTTGGGCCTGGAGGGAGGTGTCCCTCTGGTTGACTTATGCCCTCCAGGTTTTCGGGTTCTGCACCACCACGGGCTCAGGGTAGGGGTGGTGGGGTGGTCGTGGTTATTAGGGAGACCCTGTTTCCAAGGGAGATCACTGTTGCAGAGATAGGCGGGAGTGAGACCCTCCTTGTGAGGTGGGGGCCTAGTGGTCAGGTGGGTCTGCTTGCTTACATACCTTTCCCCAGCTGTGTGGCAGTGGCCCCACCTGCCTCGATCCCTCTGGGGTGGCGGTGGAGCTCCCAGATCTTGTGGTCCTGGGGACTTCAATCTGCCTTCCTGGGGGCGCGGGTTTGGCCCAGGAGTTCATGGCATCTATGGAGGCCATGGGCCTGACCCAGTTGATTCAAGGCCCGACTACTCAGGGGGGAATACTTGACCTAGTTTTGTCTCTGAACGGTGGCGGAGTGACAGAGGGCAAGTTACTTTTACAACCTTGCCCGTTCCATGGTCTGATCACTACCTCCCACGGCTGGTTCTTCCAACAGGCCGCCCCACTGCTGGGAGGAGGAGCCACTTAGGTGGTTCCCCCAGGCTGATGGACCCTGAAAGGTTCCAGGCAGAACTGGGGTTTTTTCCCTCTTCCCTTGCTCACAACTCTGCCGGGATCTTGTGGCCTGGCAACGGCTGCATCAGAGGCCCTCACAGGGTTGTCCCCATGCGTCCCCTTACACGTGGATCCCGGTTTGCTCCCTGGTATATTGAGGAGCTCCGGGAGATGAAACGCCGTCGAGGGGTTTAGAGAGCAGGTGGAGGTCCACCCGTTCTCAATCCGACGTGCCCAGCTAAGAGCCCATATTAGGACTTACCTGGTAGCTATGGGAGAGGCGAGAAGATCTTATCTCTCCACTCTCATAGCGCCCAGATAACCGCCCAGCCAGCCTGTTTTCGCAAGTCACCCGCTCCCTCCTTCTTAGGAGGGAGGGCCAGACCCATTGCGGGCAGGGCTGAGGAGTTTGGTCAATATCTATTGATAAGATCGCCGCATTCGGGACGGTTGTCCTCTAATTTGCAGTGGTCGGAGGAACGAAGCTGTGGGTAGTCTGGCCACCGCTATCTGGGATGAGTTTGATCTGTCTC